>CAMXCT020001308.1:22500-142500 GCA_947184155.2 Cladocopium goreaui
GCCGCGTGGGGGGTCCAAGTAAGTGGGTAAGTCAGGAGCTGATTTTCCAAGCACCAGATATCGCCTTTGTCCACAGCTCAGTTCAGCAAAATAAGAATATACCAAGAAGTATGGGCTTGCTGATGCCCTTTTCCCAAAAGGTGTTTTTCAGAGTCTGATCTGTATCCCTCTGGTCATCATTTTTTCCCATAAATCCCCGTTGAGTTCGATGTGTTTCCATTAAAACCAACATTTATAGATGTGTGTCTCATATGT
Source organism: Cladocopium goreaui (assembly GCA_947184155.2). Taxonomy (NCBI): domain Eukaryota; class Dinophyceae; order Suessiales; family Symbiodiniaceae; genus Cladocopium; species Cladocopium goreaui. The sequence goes on from CAMXCT020001308.1 coordinate 22,756, forward strand.
TCCCAGCAATGTTACCCCTCCAAGCTCTCCTAGGAACAAGTCTGACAAGGAATAGTTGTGGAAGCTCTCAGGAAAAGTCGAGGGCTTACCTCCGTCTGAATATCGAATACCCCCATATAGGTCCCAATAAAATGAAAAATATATAGATCCAATACTAAACCATGTTTGTTGGGTTAATAAGATGTAATTAATATGTAATAACAATATTGGGTGGGAGGAATTATATAATACCTCACCTACCAATCAAACCAAGCCATGTCTATTCCCAACAAAATCTTTCTGTGACAGAAATCAATCTTAATTCATCCTTTAAACATATATATTATATATATATATATGTTCTGGAAGTCTGGAAGTGTACTTTTCTTGCATCTTTTGGCCACCTCGGTTTCCTTCAACGGACCGCGGCTGGCGCAACTTCTCAACCCGACGCGAACTCTTGGCGACTCGGGCGGATCGCACCCCCAGGGTATGATCTGGCGCTTGGTTAACCCAAAAATCAGATACCAATGGAGACTTCAAGGACTTTAAGCCACAAAAATGGATGATTTTAATGGAGTGGTCAACCAAGAATATTCAATAAGTGGACCATGGGGACAATCATGGGAAATATCAACAGTTCAGTAGAAAAAAAAATGTCACGTTACACAGTGGATATTCAATGAGATTCTCTGAACAAATATGCTATAAATATGGTATAAATATGGTATAAATCATAGGGAACCCCCAAACGTTTTTCTGGTGTGTCATCATGTTCCCACGGTCCCAGGGTAACCAGGGTCAATCCCCCATGTTCAGAGGTTTATTTTCTGGAGTCAATCCACATCACCAACTGGGATTCCGGTTCTCATGTATTACCCTCTGGTAATTTAACGTAGCTATTGAAAATGGCCATTTATAGTGGATTTTCCCATTAAAAATTGTGATTGTCTATAGCTATGTTAGTTTACCAGAGGGTATAAACTATAAATCCTCGGATTTTCGCAAAAAACGCCAGGATTGGCTGAAAGTTCTCAGCATCACCGATGATGATTCCATGCCGCATACGCAGCTTGGTGGCGACCTTGGTGCGACCTTGGTGCCACTTCCCTGCTGAAACCGTTGCGAAACAGATAGAAATAGTCCTGGTGGTGAAACTTCAATGGTAAGGTTCAGAATCCCCCAAGAATGCCATCTCTGTTTATAGTGGATTTTCCCATTAAAAATGGTGATTTTCAATAGCTATGTTAAATTACCAGAGGGTATGTAAAATAAAATTCCGAAAGATCAAACCATGAATAAACCATGAAAATGAATGCATTGAACAACATTTAACAACATGAAAAACATAATTTAATTAACCATCATTCAACCATCAAGTAACCATCATTTAATCATCATCTAGCCATCGTTTGAGCATCGTTTAGCCACCGAAGCATGGCACTTGGCCACATGGACTCACTCCTTCCGCGTGTGGTTGGTGCCCTTGTAGCGGAGCCTGTGATGCCCAGATCATTGCCGAAGTGCAAAGAAGAAACATCAGAGCACTGCAAAATGGAGGAAGATCATGTTTACTTGGAGGATTGTGACCCGATTATCCCATTTGATAAGTGCTTGGCTGTCCTCCAACTATGGGTTTCTCCTGTAACTGGGAGGGGACAGCTGAACCAGAGTACAAAAGAACCAAAGACTTGGGGAGGCTTGATTCAATGGATTGGTTTAAGAGAAAATTTACAGGAAACCCCTAGATTTCAGGGGAAAAACTATGGTTTCCCATGTTTTTTTTCATGATTTTTCCCTTCAACTTAAGCCTTAAATCAATCCATTGATTTTTTTAACCATGTTCCCAAGGTGTTTTTTTCCTAGGCCAATGTTGTTTTCTTGCAGGATCCTGGCGATTGCTGTTGGCCATGTTTGGTGCAAAACTTGTGTGTGTGTGTCTGGTTTTGAACCCAATTTGAAATAATTCAAAACATAAACTGTAAAGTTAGATTCAATTATTTGATACTTTATATAGTTTATGATATTTCATTGGTGAACTTATTCAAAAACAGCAGCACAACATCAATAAGATTATATATATATATAACATATTATAACATTTTATAAAATCTTATAACATCTTATAACATCTTATAACATCTTATAACGTCTTATAACATCTTATAACATCTTATAACATTTTATAACATCGTATAACATCTTATAACATCTTATAACATCTTATAACATTTTATAACATCGTATAACGTCTTATAACATCTTATAACATCTTATAACATCTTATAACATCGTATAACATTTTATAACATATTATAACATTTTATAACATCGTATAACATCTTATACCATCTTATAACATCTTATAACATTATTATAACATCTTATAACATCTTATAACATATTATAACGTCTTATAACCCCTTATAACATCTTATAACGTCTTATAACATCTTATATCATCGTATATCATCGTATAACATCTTATAACTTATAACATCTTATAACATCGCAAAACATCGTAAAACATCTTATAACATCGTAAAACATCGTAAAACATCTTATAACATCTTATAACATCATATAACATCTTATAACAGCGTATAACATATTATAATATAATTTTAACATATTATAACATCTTATAACATCGTATAACATCTTATAACATATTATAACATCTTACAACATCTTACAACATCTTATAACATCTTACAACATCTTATAACATCTTATTAACATCTTATGACATCGTATAACATCTTATAACATCTTATAACTCATCATTTCATGTGGTAATACGCCAGTTGTTGTTGTTTTCGCGACCATCCCCAGTCATCATTCACCTCCAGCGATAGGACAGCACGGCTGCCCCGAGGACCAACACCACGCTGCAGATGGAGAGGAAATTGCCATGTGACGCCTGGCACCCGCGGGCGGGGGCCCCTCTACGGGGCACCTGAATTTTGTTGGAAAACCTGAAGTGTGTCGCGGAAGTTTGTCCCGGAAGTTTACTGATTATTGATCTATCCACATTTTGTTGGTGGCTTTCTAATCATTGGATACTTTTGTCTGGGATCTTCGTTGGTATCATTCCAAATCTTACTGCTCAAACACTGGTTGTACATAAAAATCATGCGGGTTACTCCTGTAAAACCTCATGGAACGCCGAGAAATGGATTTGGAATTGTGAAAAACCATGCTTCTACTGGAATAAAGTCATTGTTAGTTTCCGAAGCAAACAGGTCATTACTGACTTTCAAACCCTGTGGGGTTGCCTCAAAATAGGGTACCCCAAGATTCGAATGATTGATCAGTTCCCGTTGATAGATGGTCACAGGGTACCCTCCGGAAATTGCCAAAGAATCAATCGAAACCATGTCAAAATCATGCCTGAATTCCACAGTGGCGTAACCAAACTTCCCAGAATTTCTGAAAAACGACCAAAACCACACTCTGAAGCATTGGCAATGCCACCAGAATTTGTTCAACACTTCCCTTGAAACACCAGACAATTCCAAATCCCAGCAGCCTCTGAAACATTGGCAATGCCACTCACAAACGGACGCTTCGTCAAGGTCTAGCCGCTAAGCCGGTTTTTCCACAGCACAGCTGGTGAAAACCAGTGGTTTTTCACTGGAAAGATGCGTTGGTTAAACTCGATTACAGCAATATCCTATAGAAACGAACATGATTTTAGATGGGTTTCTACCATTATTAACTTCTGCGGTTTCTTCGTGTTTATTGGATGCGTTCTAAACATCTGTGACCTGGTTTCATGATGGGAATATACGGAAATGGTAATTCTAACATGGAAAAGGGTGAAAACCCATTAAATTCGGGGGGGGGCTATAATTCTTGAGACAGGCCTAGTATATCTACTCGTATGGCGAAGCTACAAATGGCTAACAATAATTCTAGGGGATTGACATAAGAAATTGGGATAAAACATGATGTTGCTTTAAAAAAAATGTGCGGATACATAATTCAGATATATTGAATACATCATGTTATTTAGTCGAACATACATCTACAGCGATTTTCTGGTTCATTGTTCAAATTCATTTAAGTTTCCATCCAATCCGCAGATTTTAGCAAAGCTGACTCATCCAGATCCCCATCTTGTTGGAAAATGATCTCTCACCTATACCTAAATAGCCTAAACCCAAAAAACATCCCAACCAACCCGCCCCCCAAAAAAAAAATCCCCAAGCAGATTCCCAACCAACATCACCTGAACTTATGTTCCTGGTGGATTCCCCAAATGGTGGATACAAATCGGGGGGGGATGGGGGGGTAGAAACTGAAATATTTCAAAAAGGGAGGGGGGTCTCCCCCCCCACACCTAGAAATATTTCAGCTAAAAATTTCTGGTTTCACCATATATATATATATATATACATACGTGTATTTAAGTACATGTATGTACATATATATATGTATGTGTATGTGTGTATATGTATGTATGTTCAAAATGAAAGGGTGTGCCATACCATCTGGGCTAAAATGTGGCATCCGGAGGACCCCCCCCCACCTCTGGGTCGACCATCACGTCATCCACCATCACTGCCGACGGTGCCGGCAGCGCACTCGCTTGACCCGCCGCGCCCTCGACGGAGCGCTCCGCTCTGCTGCGGACCTGCGGACTTGGATCATTTTCCGTTGCGGAACATGGCGATTGAAGCAACAACAAAAGAACAAATAGAGGAGTTCAAGTGGGACTTCATTAGGATTTCATGACAGGTTGGTGGTATACCTACCCCTCTGAAAAACATGAAAGTCAGTTGGGATGATGAAAAACCCAATATATGGAAAAATAAAAATTGTTCCAAACCGCCAACCAGATGAGATTGAAGCGGCCAAAATGATGGGAAATAGTGGTTCAAAAAATGGTTCAATCACGAATTTGATGGTGGTAGAATGAGGATTTTTCATGGGATGTTTCATGATGTTGAAAGGTGGTGCCCCCCAGTTCTTTGTCCTTTTATCATAACCCTAGGTACCCTCTGGTAATGACTAACATAGCTATTGAAAATGGCCATTTGTAGTGGATTTACCCATTGAAAATGGTGATTTTCCATAGCTATGTTAGTTTACAATAGGGTAACCTAGTGATACTTAGCTAACTATGGGACAGCACCTTGCAAGGATCGAAAAAAACGATGATCCCATGTAAACATTCTCACAAGCTGACATATGTTGGGTTCAGACACTTCTCCTGATAACTATATATATATTCTGAGATTTATTCTGACATATTTTCTGACGTATCTTCAATCTTCTTATCTTCTGACAAACTTCAGACGTATATTCCTTCTGAAAGGCACTCGGGCAAATATTCTGACATCAACTCTGACATGAGCTTTGACATAGAGTCTGACATTGGATCTGGCAAATTTCACTTGAAATATAATTTGACATCATGTATTTTAATGTATATTCTAACATTCGATCTTGCAAAATTCATGTGACGTATATATATATTCTGACATACATTCTGTCATATGTATCCCTGATCACGAGTTGTATTCTGACTTTGTTTCCATTGCTCAAACACCCACTTAGTTGTTGGTCGTGGTTGGTTGAAATCTGCATTGTTCTTCTTTGAACTCCCCTTTATTGGTACAGATTCATGCTTGATGGATTCAATACCATTGTTTCGGTGGTAAGTAGACATATTGATGTGGTACGACCTATGTAGACGTAAACCGCAACTGAGTATGGTTTGCAATAACCTAAATTCTCTTCAAGCAGCTAAATCCGAAATTGCTTATGTTCGGGCTGACTACATGTCGTGACATATTGTTTGTAGATCATCCTTGTGATTGGTGTTCCAATAATTTGGGATTGTCTGTCCATTCCCATAATATCCCATAATATTCATTGCACTGAAGTATCTTTGATGTTCATTCACATCCATGTGGATCTTTCATCTTTCACCATCCCTTTTGCATTCGATTTATCCTACATCAAGTCGATTATATCGCAAAAAAAGTCCCATTCCCGGATTCCCGGCTTCTGCGCCAAAATGAGAAGCACAAGTTGTGACACCCAACCAACCAAGCATCCCAACAGGGCTGCAAAACCCCACCTGCTTTGCTGCTCGTTGGAAGGCCCCTCGAAAGGAAGACACCTGAATTGGCCGATAAAAAAAAGGCGAAAAAAATCGGGTGGAATCAAAAATCCCCATTTACCCTCTGGTAATTTGACATAGCTATGGAAAATTTCCCATTGAAAATGGTGATTTTCCATAGTTTTTTGTATGTTTACCAGAGGGTATCCCAAGAGGGGAGGGGATGTTTTGAAAAAATCGATGAAAACAATCAGTTTTGTAATATGCAGCCTATCATCGCTTGGCATAATATCTATTAGGAATTATGAGGAGACATGCGCATCATCCCTGGGTTATTATCCCAATTATTAAATGATAATTCAGCTTCGGATAATAACTTAATAATATTATAATCCCAATTATTATCCCAATTATTATCCCAATTATTAATATTCAGCTTCCCAAAATTCAGCTTCGGCAGAATGGCCCACCGATGGATGGGTGCCTTCCCCTCAAGACTCACCGCCGTCACCGCGTTCCAAGTGGCGACGTTGCCAAAGGAGGAATCCTCTGGGGACAAGAAGCGCAAGATGCCGCCGGTGCCTGACCAGGTGAGCTCAGGTGGGGACCTACCGGAAAATGATCATTAAATATGGGGATGTCCTCAAAATATGGCTGATATATGGCTAATATATAAAGTTAATGATGGTTACTAATGGTTACTAATGGTTAATAATGGTTAATAAGTGGTGATAATGAGGTTTCCTGAAATGGGAGTACCCCAATACCTGGATGGTTTATTTCATGGAAAAATCTATCAAAATATGTATTATGTGGGTAACCCCCATTTTAGGAAACCTCCAAATGATTCAAAACTAACCATCCAAAAATTGAGAAACTAATTATCAAATATAAATCATCAATATCCAAAAAAATATCAAAATTGATCATCAAAATGATATTCACCACATTCACCACTGGAATTGGGGATAATTACCCTATTTTCCGACATACCCATATGTTCAACGACACAGCTCTAAAAACGGCCATTCCGCGGCGATATTGGTCAACTGTGCATTTTGCAGACTCGGTAGACCCATCTTATGGGTGATAGTTGGTGACACAGTGACACATCTGTTCACTGGTAAAGAATACGATTTTTTTGCTGATATTTCATGATATTTCTACCATATGCGTATGCCATACACCCAAACACCCACACTCTTAGTGATTCGAACATTCTATCCAGGAACATCATCTCCGACAATGGACGAAACCATGAATCACGAGAATATGGAGATGACGCCAGAATGGAGTTCGAACAAAAATCTTGAAATATCTTCAAATTACATATATATATATACATATAACATATACATATATAACATATACATCCCGGCGCCTGGTTTACCGCGCGTGTGCTTTGGCATTTTCTCAAGAGTCTTTATGATGACCTTCATGTCTATTTCTTGGTATTTGCAGGACTTTTGAAGCAATCATCATCATGTTTGGTCACAAAATGTGGCTAGTTCCATTGTGTTTTATTTTTTCATCATTTTTCACTTGTATTTGCACGCTTTTGTGAACGCCAGGAGTAGAAAGAGGCTGTTTCAGGATGCTTTGTTTTTTGATGGATTTGCGTTTCGCCACAGGGAGACAACAAAAAAATCGGACTTTTCGGTTTTTTCTGGCGCAGCACTTTCACTGCATGTTCGCTCGAAAAGTCTCGGCGTGTGCAAGTGCAAGAGACGAGGTCGGTAGCGTAGCATCACGTATGTGTGCAAGTGCAAGAGAAGAGGACCGGTGGGTAGCGTAGCATCACGTATGTGTGCTAGTGCCATTGAACGTTTATTAGCCCACCCCGCCCCACCCCACCCCCAACCCATCTGTAGCGTAGCATCAGTATGTGTTGCAAGGCACGAGACGAGGTCGGACTTTAGCCGTAAGCATCATGGTATGTGTGCAAGGCAAGAGACGAGGTCCGGTAGCATAGCATCAGGTAGTGTGCAAGAGTGTGCAAGAGACGAGGTCGGTAGCGTTAGGATCAGGTATGTGTGCAAGTTGCAAGAGACGATGGTCGGTTTGGTAGCGTAGCCTCACCGCATGTGTGCAAGTGCAAGAGAAGAGACCGGTAGCGTAGCATCACGTATGTGTGCTAGTGCCATTGAACGTTATTAGCCCTCCCCACCCCACCCCACCCCACCCCATCTGTAGCGTAGCATCAGGTATGTGTGCAAGTGCAAGAGACGAGGTCGGTAGCGTAGCATCAGGTATGTGTGCAAGTGCAAGAGACGAGGTCGGTAGCGTAGCATCAGGTATGTGTGCAAGTGCAAGAGACGAGGTCGGTAGCGTAGCATCAGGTATGTGTGCAAGTGCACGAGACGAGGTCGGTAGCGTAGCATCAGGTATGTGTGCAAGTGCAAGAGAAGAGACCGGTAGCGTAGCATCAAGTATGTGTGCTAGTGCCATTGAACGTTATTAGCCCACCCCACCCCACGCAAACCCATCTGTAGCGTAGCATCAGGTATGTGTGCAAGTGCAAGAGACGAGGTCGGTAGCGTAGCATCAGGTATGTGTGCAAGTGCAAGAGACGAGGTCGGTAGCGTAGCATCAGGTATGTGCAAGTGCACGAGACGAGGTCGGTAGCGTAGCATCAGGTATGTGTGCAAGTGCAAGAGAAGAGACCGGTAGCGTAGCATCAAGTATGTGTGCTAGTGCCATTGAACGTTATTAGCCCACCCCACCCCACGCAAACCCATCTGTAGCGTAGCATCAGGTATGTGTGCAAGTGCAAGAGACGAGGTCGGTAGCGTAGCATCAGGTATGTGTGCAAGTGCAAGAGACGAGGTCGGTAGCGTAGCATCAGGTATGTGTGCAAGTGCAAGAGAAGAGGTCGGTAGCATAGCATCAGGTATGTGTGCAAGTGCAAGAGACGAGGTCGGTAGCGTAGCATCAAGTATGTGTGCTAGTGCCATTGAACGTTATTAGCCCACCCCACCCCACCCCAACCCACCCCACCCCATCGGCCAAAAAAAACACAAAAACGCACGTACGGTAAACCAGCCGCCAGCATATACATATATAACATATACATATATAACATATATATATATATATATCTGTAAATATATATATATAATAATATCATGCCATATAGATATAGACGTATATATGACATATATCAAATTCCATGATTTCAGGTCCAATTATCCCAACTTCGACCCCCCGTGGCCCCCGGTGGTCAAGGGGCGCAGTTGCGAGTAGGAGATCGATGTCCCAGCAATGGCTTTGGAACGCCACAGCACGGCCTGGAGGAACCGCGCATCCTTTTGCGAAAAAAAAAAGTCAGGAAAACATTGGAAAATTTCAACAGTTTTGTGTTCCTTAGATTCCTAGAGTTCTTAGTTTTTGCACAACAAACATTTAAAAAAACACCTTATCTTTCCTAAATTTGGATGGTTTCAATGTGTTCCTTGGGCCTTAGGATCAACATAGCAGCACCAAAAAAAAGTGGATGGTGAACCAACTATGAAAATCCCACAGTGTGTCTGGCAAAATCCCTTTAAAATCCATGTTTAATCCATCCTAAATCCTACTTTTGCCAGGTGAACATCCCTTTTTGTTATTTGCGCGGTGTTCAAAACCCTCTACCGTCCCTTCACTGAGCACGGTCTCAGGGTGATCCAAAGTCTCCCATCTGCGATTGTGATAATACCATCACAAATATACAAGTAATAAAATATGGTATATAATTATATATATATATCCATATTGGAATATATATATATGGGTAAATTATAATATTTCACTAACCTGAATAGTTGCGGCCACTTGGGGATGATTTCCCTTAGTCATGATTTACCCAGATATATATAACTGATAAATGGCTTCTAAATAGCATCGAAATAGCTGCTAAATAGCTTCTAAATAGCAAGTAAATAGCTGCTGAATAAATGCTAAAGAGCTGCTAAATAGCTTCTGAATAGCTGCTAAATAGTTGCTAAATAGAACAAGGAGGTGAATGGATTCATGTGGCTTTGGAATATTCCAGCTGCTGACGTATAATTTTGGATTATTCTAACTGCTAGCAGGTAGTTATACACTCATATACTATCTTTGTTCATGTGGGATGTGAAGTGTACAGAGTGTGAGTTAGTTGACATGACATGTTTTGCATATTTTTGGAGCCCAAACAATTGCAGAGGTCCCATGTCATGTGATTTTTTTTTTTCCGAGGCACTTTACAGATGACACGGGACTTATGCATTCTTCTGTTTTTTTCACTTTGCAGATGACATGGGAGTTTGCGTTTTTTAGGTATGTCCGACAACTCCCATGTCATCTGCAGGTAGTATAACCCCAAATAATCAACCATCAACGGGGGCTTCTTTTTCCACTCGCCATGTGGGTATCCCCAGTAGACCTGGATGCTGGGGTAGACCTCGCTGGCCGAAGGCGCTTCCACGGTCACGTCCAGCTCCCATAGCCTCTGGGAGTTCACCATGAAAATAGGGATTCAATGGGCGGGATTTTGATATGTAACTATATATATATTATATATACATATTATCATGGTATCTATATATAATATATCATAGTGTTATACATATATATATATATGATATATATACTCAATAGTATATATTTTGTTATATATATATATATATTTGAATTACTATAATATCATCCTTGATCCTTAGTTTATACCTGGATTTCTCTTTGGTCCATTTCAGTGGATGTTCCCTCCATGTCATGTCAGCCACAAATCCAGGCACCAAAATGTTCATGCCAGAAATGGGCTAGTCACCCTAGTCACCCGACAGTCACCCAACACCACCAGCAATTTCTCCCAAAGATTCTTGGAATATGTTGGAATATGTTGGACTCCTCGAAATTATGATATTACCAGCGAATATCAGCGAATCATCAATCCGAAAACTAACAAATTATGATATGTTCTCAATGTCCAAATCCAAGTATTCAAAGGTGATGTTCAAAATCACCAAAACGGACATTTGCCAAAAACAGCATTCAAACACCTGTGGAAACCCGATTGTTTATCCTCCACAATTGTTTTCCCTACATTCCCAGTTCCGTGGATTTTGTTTAAGGGCAAAATCTACAGGAAACCACCATATTTGGTGGGAGAAAACGCGGGAACTCATGCAGATGTTACATTGAGTCCATACATTGACAGTTGGTTTTACCCATTGCCCAAGACTGGGGAATTGCACCCCCCCAGTCATAGCCAGCAGCGACAATGATGAAACTCAACTAATATTCAAGATGGTCTACAAATTGTATGTTTCACATAGTTTCCCGGTTTCCCAATTTTTCTATCTACTAGTATAGTTGGTAGTTGCTTTTCCTGCCATTCTAACCCATAACACACTTTGATGGTTATATTTCCACATGTATATATGTCCTCTTAAAATTCCAATTGATACACCAATTTTAATCCAATCTCTGATCATGTTTATAAAATTGTGAAAACAACGAAATGTTAGATGGATTATTAATGTATTCAACCACCTTTGTATGGCAATTTCAGTAAGCAAAATTCCGAATGTGGGCAACCCAATACCAGAAACCTACCATTTTGGCATGGTTTAGTTTCTACTACCTTCCATAAACATTGTGGTTTTGGGGATGGTTTATGAAATTGGGTTTACCACATGAACTTGCATTAACCAGGGGTTTCCATAAATGAGGGTACCCCAAAAAAAGATGGTTTATAGTGGAAAATTCCTATATACCCTCTGGTAAACTAACAGAACTATGGAAAATCACAATTTTCAATGGGTAAATCCACTATTTCTATGGCCCATGTTCAATAGCAAACCGTTACTGGAGGGTACCCCCATAGGAAACCACCATACTTCACCATCATCAACCCATGGAAACCACCACGGGTGCCGCCTGAGGCGAGGGAAGAGTGGCACAGCGCCCAGCGTGAAGTTCTCCGTGACGCCGGGGGCCTTGGCAACTTGCTCCGAAAAATCAGGTTTTAGTAACAACTGGGATGGTAAGACAACTGGGATGATCATGATAACTGGTAATAATGATATATCCCATAGGATCCATGTATGCTATATATGGTAACATTTACCATCAATATACCCCAAATGTTAGCATATATACCATACATGGATCCTATGGGTATAATGACAATGATATTACCGTTTTTGTTTTAAAAAAATCTTACCATCATCTTATTGTTTTAAAAATGGTAATGCAACCGGGATGATGATGATGATGATGATGATGATGTGGTTCATCCTAGTATTGATCGTAAATTTTAGCATATGTTTATTTTTTTTCATGCCGCGTGTTTATGGATTCAATTGCTGCATTTAAGTCTTGTCTAGCTCTTATGGATAATGATTTAAACATCCAAGTTTGAATTGTTGCGCCTATGGGTTTCGGTTCAGAATGATGTTTATGGATTTGAAATCGCTATGCATTTAGACTTCATGGGCCAAATATTTGATTTCCTCCATATTTCATCAATCATCTGGATAATGCCTGTGATGCAAAAATGCATATAAGAAATTGCCAGATTTGATGAACTTTAGACCCGGACCCAAACTCATCCGGCACATTTAGTGGGACTAGTTAGTAATTCGGAAATTAAATTATAAAACTGATTATTAAATTATGATAATTTCTGTATTATAATACTGATTATTGTGCATGGGTACAATCTGATTATTAAATTATGCTAAACATGAATCTGATGATGATAACCATCATAGAATCAACCACAACGGGTCGACCGTTTGCAGCCAACCAACCGGCAAATACCGATGAACATGAAACAATTCGGTACAAAAAAAATATGATTTACCAAAGTTTGCCAACAAAAAAGACTATCAAAGAACAGTCAACCGCTGTTTTTAAACCTTCATTTTTGAACATATTTGAGTTCCCGCAAGGTGGGAAACTGTGTTGGCTTTGGGATGTTTGGGTCAAAACCCGAGACCCTGGAACCACACGGCTGCTACTCCTTTGTGGCAGTAGCATGCCCGTTTGGTTTGGATACCAAATTTCCAGCTACCCCAGATACAGCACATAAACACAATCGCCCACCATGTACAGCTAAGAATGAAAACATATAACCTACCAGTCACCAAAACTTACCGCACCATTCATCATAAATTCATAAATATGCATATAAATCATAAATATTATTCATACATCAAATATATATATATATATCAATATATATTATGTTCGCAATCATTCGTCATACAAAAGCCACAAAACAAACGAGTTTTGCTCAATACCTTAAGCCAAGACACAGGCTGGTACAGGCCCATGGCACTCAGCACATACCAGGAACCCATCTCCCCGTTGTCCTCGCAGCAGGGCTACCGGGATTTGACATGAGAAACCATATCCAAGTACCAATTGAAAGCCCTGGTTTACTCTGTTCGGGGGGTACCATTTATCATCATTTATGGTAATTGTCCTATTTTGGTACCATTTGGGTAAATGTTGGGTTACCTCGTTTGATAATTCGCAAATAGCCATGTAATTATAAGATTGGATAATAATCCCAAAATATGGTAAATGATGTAAATGTTGGATACCAAATGTTATACCATTTATCTTATATATAATATTATTATTATATAATAATCCCAAAATATGTATAATTCTTATAACATCTTATACAGTAACCATGTCCTACAAACTAGTATGGGAATTACCCTCCGGTAAACGTTTACATAACTATGGAAAATCACGATCTTTCATGGGTAAATCCACTATTTCAATGGCCATGTTCAATAGCAAACTGTTAGTTTACCAGCCTCGTCCCCAGCGAAGCCCTCGGGCGAGTAGGCGCGAAAAAGGATGTCCCGCACCAGCCGAGCGGTGCGGTTTTGATCGCCCAACATCGAGAACCTCGGGAGCCGCGCGGAAGGAGATCCCACGTGGGGTTGGGGGTGTCCCAAAACATATAGAAAATTATAGAAATATTCGGGAAAGAGTGGAAATGATGATGTGATATTCTTTTCTTTGGTTTGATTGTAGATGGGAAACATTAGATATAATTGATGGGATTTAATGGCATATGGGTTTTGAACAATAATCGGGAATTTGTGATAATGGGAAAATATGGGAAAATCAGCTACAAATTGAGGGATTGTCCATTGCCATGTTTGATTACCGGAGGGTAATCTACTCATATCTACTCCGTCTTGGGACAAACTCAGATAAGCTAGAAAGCACCCCACATTCACTGATGAAAAATGGCGATTTGACCAGGGAAATGTGACTACAGTATTGATTCCAGTTGGATATGCATCTTCAGAATGGTGCAGTAAGTAGATATTTTGACCATTTTTGACCAAAGCGCGATCTTTGAGCAAGAAAAATTAGGGATTTGGTTGTGTCTGAAAATAGTGTACCCCTAAACCCAATGGTTAATGATCATTATCCCTATTAAATGGCTATAATTGGGAATATACCCTATTTTCAGACAAACCCATTTGAAGCAAGCCAAAGATGGTGACCTATTTCATGATGCCCGAGGAAGATGGGGATCTGGGGCCAAGGAGCAGGTATGGAAGATGATGCGCAGGCTGATTGTTGTGTGCATACTGACCTTGGAGTTCCCTGGAAGCCATTCTGGAGCACAAAAATCCACGCATCTTCAAAATGATGTGAATAGATCTCATCATATTTCAGAAATATGGTAATATTGGTAATAGATTTCAATATGGGATATCAAATGACTTGAGACACAGCCACAGTTTTGACTCTAGGCACAACGATCCAACGCCCGAAAAACAGACCGAGAGGCCCATTCCAAGCATGCGCATTTCGCGCATTTCGTGGATTTCCGCCTCGTGTCACACATGATTCACAACCAAACTCATCAATGTACCCTCTGGTAAATTAACATAACTATTGAAAATCACCATTTTTAATGGGAAAACTCACTATAAATGGCCATGTTCAATAGCTATGTTAAATTACCAGAGGGTATGTTGCATTTACCATTCTCTAAGTATCTACCTACATGTAGCCTATAGAAATCATGCATAGCGATTGCAGCATTCGCGTTCACCAATTTATGCCCGTCCCCAAAATCATAACATATATGATTATATGATTGACATCCATAAAGAAATAAATAAGTAACCAACATAATATAAATAATATATATATATAATTAACCCCGGTGTTGTAAAATATATCCATATTGTCAATTGTTGTTTCATGAATAATGCCATGTTGACAATCACTGTCAATTGCAATCTCTCATGAAATACAGTATCATCAAATATCCATATATTGGTTTATAATGGTTGATGAAGGATTTACCACACGAGTTCCTGCATGTTCTTGCCATTGTCGCTTCCACGCCAGGCCACTTTGTAGGAGCCCGTCTTGAAGTCCGCTGGCACCTGCAATTTCTTGGAACGACATTTCTCACGGTCAATCTTAGACACCTTTGCTGGATTGGTTTTCATGGGAAATTCTTGACCGGAAATCCTGGGTTTTTCTCCATGAAATATGGGGATTTCCCGTAAACTACCGTATAAATCATTTCGGATTCTTAGTACAAGTATATCGAGATGAATGGCAACACTTCAACAACCGGAAAAGTTCGGCCATTTTGGGTGACGTGGAAGTGACGTTGTTAGAACTCATCCAAATATACATACAGCTCTATATCTATATAATCATATATATATCATAATTGTTATACGTGTCTGCTAGCTATATATACATATATATATATATATGATTATATATGTTTATTCAAACCTATTTATACATCCCGTTGGCAGAAGATTCTCAGTTTCTAAACTACCCAAGCTTGACCAGCCCATGGCGCGAGAGTTCGGCGACCAAGCTTTCTACATTGTCTGGTTGGTGGTTGAGCCAACCCCTCTGAAAAATGATGGAGTTCGTCAGTTGGAATGATGACATTCTCAAGAATATGGAAAAATAAAATTCATGTTCCAAGCCACCAACCAGTTGTAAGTAGTCTTACTGCATTCACAGAGACAGAAAAAGCATGAAAAAACACCTGACAAGGGCCTAAGGGCTCGTTCGAAGTTGTCATATTTAGAGTGCGGGAATCACTGCCAGTGAGGTATCGTCTAATTCGACCCACCAAGAAAGAGAGATTTGACATCCAAATACGGTGATATCAATCGAAAGGAATGGACATATTCAGCAACTAATATGGAGATGTTCACAATTAACGGGGTCATATGACATATAGGCATATAGGCATATCAACCAAGACGAATGTGACTGTGACTATGATACTATGAACCAACAAACATGGAGATGTTTTTTGCCATCGAGATCGGGATCCTTATCCGGGATATTGAGTAAGCATACACCATGTTACCCCACTTTTAGCAAAGAAATACACAAACATCAGCAGTTATCAACCAACAAACATGGTGACCTCTGTTTAAAATAGGCGACCTCATTCGATCCACTGGTGAACAACCCACTATCCACTTCCATCCTAAAACAGCCCTTTTTACTGGTGTAAATCCCCAATTTGACAGACCCAACTCTCATATCAAAGTGGCTCATGAAAAATCATACATCACCATTGTTCGTCCCCATTAAACCACCATCAAATCACCCCCTAAGTCATCATTGATGGGGGTAAAACAATCATAAATTTAATAAACCACCCATTTGAGAATGGTTCATACCACCTCTTCATGGAGAAATTGAGGATGGTTTACTATTGCTAAAAATCAACATTTTTTGCCAGTTCCAAACCATGGTTTATCACATTCAATCCCATTGAATCCCACAAAAAAACTTATGAAATTTAGATCACCCCTAGATTAACACCATCATTAATGGGATCTAATGGGATTTCATAAGTTTTACCATCATTAATCAATGAAATCCCATTAGAGCCCATTAAATCCACATTGAATCCCCTGGAATCCCATTAAACCACCATTGAATCACCATGAATTCCCAACCAGCCATACAATGGGTCATCCCACCGTGAAGAGCGTCTCCAACTTCTCCAGCAACGGTCGCTTCCCACCGTGGAGTTCCTCGTTTTTTGCCGGCCGTTTTTTTCGTGTTTGGGGGATTAACATGGATGAAATATCTATATAATATCTATAATATATATATATATAATATATATATATATATCAATATTGCATATGTATCATTATATGGAAATACGGTACATGTGTCATCATGTGTCTATAGTTTTTGTGCAAATATCTATATTATATCTATATTATATCTATATTATATCTATATTATATCTATATTATATCTATATTATATCTATATTATATCTATTATATATATATATATTATATATATATATCTATTATATATATATATATTAATTATATATATATATATCAATATATACATGTATACATGTCATACTATCCACGGAGACAACGTAAGCCATTCCTCTTAGGACGGGGCTTGGTTTTTCAACCGGGCCATGAAAAACAGCTGGGGGGGCCCCCAACCTCGCAACTTTCGGGAGAGAACATGGAAAGATTTACCCTCTGGCAATTTAACATAGCTATTGAAAATGGCCATAGAAATAGTGGATTTTCCCATTGAAAATGGTGATTTTCCATAGTTATGTTAGTTTTTCAGAGGGTAGAAAGTGTTTGAACCCAACAAGCGAAACAAAATACTCCAAAGTACTAAATTCCCAAGAAATATGAGTAGAATTTAGTGTTTTTTTGACAAGGATACGGTTCTGCCATGCGATTTTCATGTTTTATCATTTCCGGGTGGCTCTCATTTTTGTCGACTTTGTTTCTGCGGTAACATAACTGCACCAGCCCCTGATTTTTGAAACTTTGAAGCTGTCAGATTGTCAAGGGTCAGTCTTGGAAACAGCTGATTAGGCCTCAGGGCCCCTGCATAAGGATGACACGCACTGTGAAGATGTAGGTTGAAGCTGTCAGACTGTAAAGGGTCAGTCTTGGAAACAGCTGATTAGGCCTCAGGGCCCCTGCATAAGGATGACACGCACGTCACAGAGAACTTGGTGGGCCTATGGCTCAAGATTGGAAAACAAGCTGCTGCATGGAGCGTCGTGGGTTATGAGCCCAACATGTCGCTTGTGCGCCGCCGAGACGCCTCCGTGCAGAAACGTGCTGCTAGCGCTGCGGCAGCAGCAAAAGCAGCGGAAGCAGCTGATGACTTGATGGAAAGCCTCTTGGAAGACAGCGCCAAGGAAAGGGGGTCAAAAAACCAAAGAGCCTTAGAAAGCGGACCACTTAGGGAGCATGCCGGTGAAAGAGGTAGAGCTGAGGGTGGTATGCTAGGGGACTTGGTAGGAAACCCGTTGACCTTAGGTAATGTTGACCTTGAGGATAGGCCCGCAAGGAGTCAGAACCCTGAAGTCCGAAAGGTTGTTGTTGGTAAGTCTGAGGGCAGTGAAGCTAGGAAGGAGTCACCGAGGTCAAAGTCAGCTGAACCCCGAGCCCGTTTTGCTGATGAACCGCCAAGGGGTGAAAGACCGAAACCTAGTGGAAATGGCAAAGGTGTAGGAACTGGTGAGAAGAATCTACCAATAAGGAATCCGAGGAATTCCCCGGATGGTGTGGTTGGAGGTGGAGTGAAAGTCATCCCGCCTCCGGGCGGCGAATCAGTTTTGGGAGGTTCAAGTAGTAGGGGAGTTGAAAGCTACTACATAGGCGAACCTGCAGGAACTGAGGAACGTCGAACTGAGGCATGCGGATCTCAGTTGGGTTCTTCGAGACCTGTTGATCCTTGGCTTCATTGTGCCTCGGCTGGCATCCCTCCGGATGGCACTTCGTATCTTGGCGGGAATCAGCAGTGCCTTGGAAGCTGGGATAGGGTGAACCCCTTCTGGAGTCGTGAAACCCAGGTTGAAGCCACCCGGATGACTTGTGGAAATGTGGGGGGATCCCAACAAAATACTCCCCAAAAAGGTCATGTGGAAACCGACCCGATTGAACTATTCCGATTACGGTGTTTGAGGGATGCGGAAGAAAAGTTTAGGAAGGGTTTGGCACAGATGGCCGGTGACAACTGGTCTCATGGTTCGGTTGGATCCTTTGTTAGTGCAGGGGATGAAGAAGCTTTTGTGCCACCACCGCCACCGGGCCCTCCGCCGAAGTCGCCACCACGAACCCAGCAATCCACCAATTTGTTGTGTTTTGGGGGAACCAACCTGGGGCAGTTCATTCCACCCTTTCCGCAGTCAATGGATGGTAGTGGGAATTCCCGACATGTCATGGGTGAAAATGCTGGCGAGACCCTTAGGTCTTTTGAGCTTCCGGTTTTGCATGAGAATAGCACACCCCTCCAATATGGTGATTGGCTTAGCCTGGTTGACTCACTCATGGGAGACCTTTCATACACTTCAGACATGTGGTGGGGAATGGTTCGCAATGCAGTTGAGGTGAGCCACAAGGAATGGCTTGTCTCTAATCCCATGGATAGACTGAGGATCAAACCTAAGGTGGATCCCAGGGCGGCTGGTTGGCCGAGAACGGAACGACGTGCCTTGGCGATGCTCCTAGCAGCAATTCCTGAGTCAATCCGAAATGAGATCGTTTCCACCCGAAGGATGTCAACTGAACAAGTGTTGTTTAGGCTCAGCGTTGTGTTTCAGCCTGGAGGGTCCCAGGAGAGATTCAAGTTGTTGCAAAGCCTGACGGATAGCAAGTTTGGTACCAGCGCTCCTGATGTCCTGGAATGGGTGTGAACATGGAGAAGGCAGGTTCGAAGGTCTTTGGAACTGGGAATCGTGCTGCCTGATGCATTGGTTTTGACTGGTATCCTCACCAAATGTGCCGATGTGTTGTGTGCCAAGTCACCACAAATCTCATACCGGTTGAACATGGTTCGTCAACAAATTGGTTTGGACTATCAGCCCCATGTCAACACCATTTTGGTTTTTGCGGAACATTTGCAAGCTGAGGCCGAAGAGTTGTCACTGAGTAGCCACGGAAAAACTCATGTAGGACAAGTGAAGGCTGCAGCTTTGTCCGTCCCTCCGGGGATCGAGCAACAAAGTGATGCGAAGCCTGAGCCTTCCACCAAAAAGCCTTGTAAGTTTTGGATGACCGAGAAGGGATGTAGGAGGGGTGATGGTTGTCGGTTTGAACATGTTGCTTTGGATCCCAAAAGCGGTAGATGTTTTGGATGTTCGGCTGTTGGGCACTCCCGAAAAGACTGTCCCCACAAGAATGGTGAATCAAGGGGTGATGGCCACAAAAAGACTGCCAAACTCAAGCAGGTGGACAAGGAGGCCAACCCTCAAAGGGAAGGGAAGGGCACGAGCACCAAAAAACCCAAGGGTGTTGAATCCGAAAGCGGGTCAATTTCCAAAATTGATACTGGGTTGACGGTACCACCAGGGTTGGAAGAGACCACCAAGGAGCATGGGTTAGGGGAGGATGCTGTTGTTCAACTGTTGTCGGAAACCAACACCATTTTGAAGACTATGAACCCAACCATGAAGGCTGTCAAAATCAAAAGGATTGACCATGACTCAATGGGAACCGGGCTTTTGGATGGAGGTGCAACCAACCCCCTCCGACGGGGCAGTCCGCAAGAGCTTGCTGAATCTGAGGTTGTCTTGGTCGAACTAGCCCATGGTACTGTAGAGCTACGACAACACCCGTTGACTGGTTGTATCCTCACTGAAAAGCATGTTGAACCAATTGTGCCATTGAGAGGACTCATCGACCTAGGGTATGTGATCAAGTGGTCTTCAGCTGGTTGTGAAATTCGACACCCCACGAGAGGAACCATCAACTGTTGGCTACGTAGTGGTTGTCCGGTGGTTTCTGAACCTCATGCCTTGGCTCTGATCAGTGAAATTGAAGCTGTGGAGCGAGCTAAGAGAGGGTTTCCCACCATGAATGTTGAACTTTTGGATGAAGTTTCTGAATGGTGGTCCCAACGGTTCCCCGAAGTCCCCAAAAGGGTTTGGAGGTTCATGGCTGGTCAAAATGGCACTTGGAACGCTTCGGAGTTGCCGTGGAATAGGGCCCAGAGACGTCGCCATGCTACAGCCAAGGCCCTGATCATCCACTTGTACTCAGGTGCGGACTCTAAGGAATGGAGAGATCACTGGCCGGACGATGTGGAGGTGATCACGGTCGATGTCAGGGAGGGCCAGAACGCCCACCACGCAGCGACTTGGGGGTACTTGTGGCAGCTGGCGGGATCAGGAAGGGTCATTGGTATTATAGGGGGCCCACCCTGTAGAACCACTAGTAGGTTGCTTGACCAAAAACCAGGACCACCTAGATTGCGTAGTCGAGAAGGGCTGGAACGATTCGGATTTGGTCATCTGACTTTATCCCAACAACAAAAAGCTGATGGTGACACTGCCCTCCTATTCAAGCAGGTAGGACTGTACATGCACGCTGAGGAGTCATGGAAGTACGGTGGTTGGCCGAAGGGCACCGAAACGGTTCCAAATCGGGTTGGGTTTTTGTTGGAATCACCCGAAGACCCCAAAACGTACCTGTTGAATGATGAAGGTGAACATGCGGCTAGTTTTTGGACATGGCCTGAAATCATAGGTTTTTGCGAAAAGTATGCACCTATGGGAATGCAGATGGTTCACTTTGACCAGGGTTGCTTTGGTCACCAGCGGAAAAAACCCACGTCATGTATGACCAACCTGCCTGAATTTGATGAACTCAATGAATGCCGTTGTGGTCCCAAAGAAAAGTCCCTTGAAACTAATCTCCCCGAAAGGTTGGTCCAAACCGCAAGTTGGGCTACATGGGCTCCAGGGTTGAAAAGGGCTATTCGGTTGTCCTTGCTGTTGATATGTGAATGGCATGGGATCAGGTCTCCCAAAGTAGCCAAACTCACTGGGTTGGATAGCTGGAAACAACACTTGATGCAGCAGCACCGACCATACCGTAGGGATTGCCGTGAGTGCGCACTTGAGATGGCCTCCGGGCGTCCTCACAGGCGTAGGGAACATGGTGGATCATCGGCTTGGACCATGGCTATTGATGCGGTTCCCATGAAATCTGCAAAGGACTTGTGCACGGGAAAGGTCATGAAGTATGCACTAGTAGCCACAGCCCTTGTACCTGTCTTCACTCAGGAAACTCAGGACTCAGGAACGGATCCGGAAGAACGTGACCCAGCTGCTCCTTGGGATGTTGTGGATGCCTCTTGGGGGGAGGGTGATGAAAAACCGATGGCTGATGAGAATGATGCTGATGAATATGAACCATCGATTGCGGACGATGAGGTCCCCGAAGGTAACAGTGGCGAAGCTGTTCCTATGGGTCCTCCGGGTGCTTGTGATGCATCCGGGGCGGCGGAAGCTGATGATTTGGAAAAGAACATCATGGACATGAAAACCCCATGGAAGGTTAGACATGTGACTATGGTTGAACCAATCCAATCAAGAGCTACTGCCCATGTGATTAAGGCCCTGGATACCATCCTCACCAAAATGAACTATTTGGGGGTCACGGTTAGGAGGTTGCATTCGGATAGAGCGAAGGAACTCTTGGGTGAAAGGTTTCAGTCATGGATAGCCCACCGCAACATCTATCATTCCTTTACTTCTGGTGATGATCCCCAATCCAATGGCCATGTGGAATCTGAAATTCACCAAATCAAAAGGAGAACCCGATTGTTGCTTCGGCTTTGTGATCAACCCATGGATTGTTGGCCTCAAGTGATTAGGTATGTGGTTGACGAACGGTTGAGAACCCAACTTTCAGCACTTGGTTCACCAGTGACTCCCATGCTACCATATTGGTCTGAAGTCGCGGTCAAACGAAAACGATGGCATGATCCTGGCCCCTTGGCTTCACCGTTTGTGGCAGGTAGGTTGTTGGGTGCTAGTCCATATATGACCAATGGTTGGATGGTTTTAACCAAGGATAACCAAGTTGTTCATGCACGGGAAGTAATTGTCCCAGACCCGTTGCAAGATCAAGCACGACTGCAGTTGATTGAAGAAACAAGTGGTCCCCCTCACATGCTTGAAGTTGATCCCAAAAAAAACCCAATGCGGTTAGTGGGAAAACAGCCCATGCCGGGTCGGATGCGGATACCACCTCTCTCAGAAATGCCGAGGTTGAACCTCGGGGGGAGTCCTCTTCTGTCGTTCGGCATGTAGTTCAACATGTAGTTCAAAAGTCGGATGATCAGGTTCCACCCCAATCCACAAAAGAACGTACGGGGGAGTCGGGGGAAAGAGAAATGTTGGAGATTTGCGACCAAATTGAAAGAGACATGGATGAGAACAATGTTGAACTCAAGGGTTGTGCGGTTCTGGAAACTCCCGAGAACCACCAAGAACGTTTGGGTAGGGTTGTCAACTTGGAGGATTGGCAGAGCGCCTTGGCTTGGCACCATGGACGTGTCACCAGATCACTGGCTGCATGGTTGGAAGTTGTTCCGACGACCGAACAACTGGGAGCGCAGTGTGCCTTGCAACTTGGCTTACTGCAAGCCGAAAGGAGTGCCTTGGAAAACCAGCTTAGGGTTGGGTTGGACCTCTTCTGTCGTTCGGCATGTAGTTCAACATGTAGTTCAAAAGTCGGATGATCAGGTTCCACCCCAATCCACAAAAGAACGTACGGGGGAGTCGGGGGAAAGAGAAATGTTGGAGATTTGCGACCAAATTGAAAGAGACATGGATGAGAACAATGTTGAACTCAAGGGTTGTGCGGTTCTGGAAACTCCCGAGAACCACCAAGAACGTTTGGGTAGGGTTGTCAACTTGGAGGATTGGCAGAGCGCCTTGGCTTGGCACCATGGACGTGTCACCAGATCACTGGCTGCATGGTTGGAAGTTGTTCCGACGACCGAACAACTGGGAGCGCAGTGTGCCTTGCAACTTGGCTTACTGCAAGCCGAAAGGAGTGCCTTGGAAAACCAGCTTAGGGTTGGGTTGGACCTCCAAAAACTCCGAGAAGTTCGGTTGTGCGGGTTACAAGTTGACGAAGCGGCCCCAAAAGATGGTGATGATGAAGTACTGCAAACTACCACGGTGTCTTTGGTGGATGTTCGGAAGGAGTTACCACTATGGGTTGATGCCATGAAAAAGGAGTATGATAGTCTCATTCATGAAACAAAGGCCATAGAGCCAATCGATGTTGATGATCTCCCCGAAGGATCTGAACTTGTCCCCGGAAAGCTTGTGGCAGTTAGGAAGGCTGGCCCCAAAGGTGGTAGGAGGAAGTGTAGGGCTGTGGTTTGTGGTAACTTGCTAAATGGTGCTAGTGATCCCATTCCAAATAGCTATGCTTCTGGGGCGGATGGTACACTCATTCGAACCACCATACAACACTCAGTAACCAAGGGTTGGGGTATGGGTATTCTGGATGTACGTACCGCCTTTCTCTTGGCGCCTCGGCCTCAGCCTACGGAAAGCCAACGAGAAGTGATTGTGACCCCACCAAAAGTGATGGTTGAAGCGGGGGTGTGCAAGCCCCGGGAAAGATGGCGTGTGCACCGTGCTCTATATGGCTTCACCTCGTCGCCGGCGCATTGGGCTATCTACCGTGACAGCACCTTGGAAAAAATGACCTGGATGGATGGTGACCAACCGTTCTTTTTGCAGTCCACTGCCGAGGGTAACCTCTGGAAAATCATGAAGGGAAAAAAGGATGAAGGGTCACCTAGTTGTGTTGGACATGTCATAGTTTATGTGGATGATATTATGGCGTTGTCTACCCCCGAAATCCGTGAAGGGTTTTTCCAAAGGGTCAAGCAGGAGTGGAAATGTTCAGATGTTGAAACCGTAGGTCAGGACCAGTGGACTCGTTTTTGTGGCTTTGAACTGAAGTGGAAAAATGATACTCAGCTGATGATAGGTCAGGAGTCCTATACGAGGGAGTTGCTGAAACGTCACCAGGATGTTATCCCCCAAAGTAGTCCCATGCCGAAGGTTGATATCCCCGAAGAAATAGAAGATGATGCCACGGCTCAAGAGGTCAAGGCTGCTCAAGGGTTGACTGGTGAATTACTTTGGCTGGCAATTCGTAGTAGGCCCGATCTTTCCTATGCGGTGTCAGTTTTGGGAAGGCAATCCACCAAGCGACCGAGACTGGCTCTGATGTTGGGAAAGCATGTGCTGGGTTTTTTGGCTACCACGGTTGAACACTGTTTGATGTATGAAGCTGCAAAACATGATCATGGACCTTTTCGAACACTCCAAGTACCTAGGCATGACAACCTGTTGGAAGCGTTTTCTGATGTGAGTTTCGCCCCTCAGGGGGACAAGAGCTGTCAGGGTGTTGTGGTGTGCCTCGGGGGCTCTCCAGTGCAGTGGGAAGCAGCTAGGCAACCGTTCCACACTCTGAGTACTGCTGAGTCGGAGTTGGTAGGGTACTGCGAATCTAAGCTTATGCTGTCGTCGGTTGAGGCCTTGTTGGAAGTCTTGAATGCCCCCCATGGACCACCTCGGCCAGTTGAAAAAGTCATTTATGGTGATAATTGTAGTGCCATTAGTATCGCTAGTAACAGTGATGGAGGATGGCGCACACGTCACTTGAGACTGAGAGCCTCAGGGCTTAGGGAAGCTTTGAAGGATCCCGCTGAAAACCTGACTTTGAGACACCTGAAGGGTACTGAACTAGTGGCGGATCTGTTGACCAAACCAATAGTGTCAAAAACTGAATGGGTTCGGTTTTGGGTCTTCTTGAATTTTCATGTTGGCTCGTCTGACCTCCTGGCTCCTAAGGTGACTAAGGTGCGGATGGCGACTGAGGTACCTGTGGACGACCACTTCCACTCCTTCAACCAAGTTGTGGACCTCATGAAGGCGCTGGCGCGGGCGGCAGCTGAAACTGGCGGGCGGCTGCGGGCGGCTTGCTCGGTGATGCTGACGGCGCTGACTTCGGCTTGGCGTTGGATAGCTGCTGGACGTGCCGAGGCAGCTGGGACTGTAGTTGCCCTTGCTGATCCTGCAAAGGTTGAGAAGAGGGGGGAGGAAGAAATAAAAAGAGCCAATGGCCTGAAAAAGAAAACTCAAGAAGCTAGGGAGAACGAACCAGCTCAAAAAAGGAAGGAGGAACCTCCGAGGGTGAAAGGTGAACCCGGTGGTTCAAATTGGCCCAAGGAACATGAACTGGGACCAATTTCAGAAAATCCACAACCTTTTGGGGAATCCCCCAACTGTTTTGGGAGTGAGCCAAAAAACCACGAAGGGCCCCCTTTTGGGTTGTTTGATGGGTCGATGGTAGGTGCAGTGGAACGTGGTGGAAAGGCGTTTGAACTTGAAGGTAGTAAAAGGCCAGCTGTGTGGCCAACCTCACCTCAAGTGAACCACTGCCCGCAGGGCTGCCCATCCAACCGGCCGCGACCTGTGCTGAAGGCAATGGCGTCTACTGCGGCGGCTGCTGCTGCGAGGCCTTGGGAAGGTGGCCGTTTGATTGCTCCGCCTACTGGCCCCAAGGATCACTGGAGGGTGATGGAGGAAGGCGGCGTGATGTGGATCTTGAAATGCCATGTCAAGCCACGCTGGCAGCCTTTCCACCCCTTGAAGGGTACTTTGCCCTGTGGTGCTGCTGCCGACCTGGAACTATTGAGGGTGCAGGTTCGTTTTGGACCTACAGGGAACCGGAGTGTCTTAGAAGATTCCTGGATGGATCCGGTCCTGAAGAACCGTGAAGAGAAATGGACCGGCTATACGCTGTTCCGAATGAGGAGAGCACCAACAACGGCACCTACCGCTTCGGGGTCGAGGCTGGGCCCTCGAGCGGGCTACCTGGGGAACTACCAAGGAGATGAAGGCGGCCACTCCGATTTGGAAGTCATGGTGGGCAGGCGAGTCCACATCCAAGTCAACCGGTCCGCCGGGTCTGAGAGTGGGCCCCGCTTGCACAACTATGCCGATGTGGGTGAAGCGTTGGGTATGGGCCCCTATGTCGGTATGACGTCGCCGACTCCAACCACCGAGTCCTCAATGGTGCACGGCCCTGCTCGAAGCTTCGCCGCCGAAGACCAACCAGTGGTGAGCCGCAGAAGTGAGACAAGCAGCCGTTACGGAAGACCTCAATCGATCCAGGCTCGAGGACAAGCCGTGATGCCAAGGAGTTTTCGACCTGGGGAAGACCATGATTGGGAGCTTGTGACTGAGGATGAGGAGGAAGACTGAGAGCCGGGGTTTTTGTTTTCCGCGAGGAAAAGGGGGAGTGCGGTAACATAACTGCACCAGCCCCTGATTTTTGAAACTTTGAAGCTGTCAGATTGTCAAGGGTCAGTCTTGGAAACAGCTGATTAGGCCTCAGGGCCCCTGCATAAGGATGACACGCACTGTGAAGATGTAGGTTGAAGCTGTCAGACTGTAAAGGGTCAGTCTTGGAAACAGCTGATTAGGCCTCAGGGCCCCTGCATAAGGATGACACGCACGTCACAGAGAACTTGGTGGGCCTATGGCTCAAGATTGGAAAACAAGCTGCTGCATGGAGCGTCGTGGTTTCAATGCTTCAGTGGTTCACTGGCGACAAATCGGATACATTGACCAAAGCTCTGCAGTTCATCCCATTTCTCTTGGTGAATGCCACCTGTCATGTCCCATGAACCTTCTGTTTCCCCATGTTTCCCCTATCTTTTCCATGTCAAAAACATCTTCACCAGTCATAAAAATGCAATCATCCCTATGAATCATATGGTTCTCGCTATTAAAAACCCATGGTTCTCGGTTGTATATATATATATATTATATATATATAATTACTATATACAATTCTTAGCCGCAATTCACCAAACAATAGAAACCAAAACCGAACCTAGATCCCGAATAAATATCATAAATTCATCTCCCATTGGCATCAAATTGGCCATGTTTTAAACCATAGCACAGCTATCATTGCTCCAACAAGCGGCCGCCAGCGTTTCCAAGTCAAAGGGTGGAAAGGAGTGATGCCAAGCCGAGCCCTGCACCCAGTGACTGGGGTTTTTGTTGATGGGATCCATGGAGCACCACAAAAAAAGCACCATGGATCCGTCATGGGATATGACATTAACATGATGTAATCAGAATCATACTGAATCATATTTTAATATTTTACGTCTTGAAACAAATATAAAGTGTTGTCTCTGTACAACTGTTTCAAGCTCAAGTCAGACCTGGCACAGGTTCAGTCGAGCACGAGCGGCACTAAGGGATCAGACAGCAAACGTCAACGGCCCTTTCGAACATGACCAATCGAAAATGGCCCCTGCGAAACTCATCACTATTTCAGCCGGTGAAGAAAAATATTCCCATTCATGGCAATTCAGAATGCAAAAGTTGCACATTCGCCAGCCGTCAAAGGTAGACACCAGATATGGGCGACCCTTGTTCTTACAAACTTCCGGGCCCTGCCAAATTCGCCATATGGAAAACCGACCAGTGGTAGTATCATATAGGTGTGTCTAAAAATAGAGTCATCATAATTATTCATTATTATAAAACAGATTTAAACCCAATGTTCGGACAAAACCACCATCATTTTCCTTCGTAGAACAATAGAACCATGAGTCGAGTCCAAGGGTGAGATGATGGGAACTCCGCCTCTGTGTAGCAATCGCCCCAGGTCTCAGGCGGTTCATCCACGAACTCCTTGCCGCCCCTGCTTGGTGGTTTCAACCCATCTTAGATCATCTTGAAAAATATGAAAGTCAACTTGATGGAAAAATAAGCCACATGTTCCAAACCACCAACCAGATTCGGCAGTAGCTGATTGGTCACAATATCAACATTCACAGAAGTTGATTGGTCATAATATGCGTACCAATATGTATTACTGTATATAGTCCCATTCATTGCACTACAGCTAATCAAAAAGTGTAAAGATTTCAAAAGCCATCCTTTTTTGATCATGTTGATCCATAGCTAGGTTCATGGGCGAAAATCCTACTCTTGCGTTTGATCATGACTGGGGACCTTCTCACAAACCCTGATCTTTTGCCCTGCTTTCCACGTTTGGTTCTTGGTCAGGAGCTGCCTTTGGACCAATTTTTTTTGCAGGTTGGATCCATTTGAGTTCTCCTTCGGAACCATTGAGAAATGGAGATGCAAATCTGTATGACAGACAGCATGACCTCACCTGGGAGTAGCATGAAAAATAGCCAACAGTACCTGGATTCACCCGGGAAGCATAGCCAACAACCACTTGAAAAACATCCTGAATCTGATCCGGCAAGGACCATCCGTCCGGGACGGACATTTTTCACATTCAAACATGTGGAAAACCAGGAGTCGAATAAGACATTGTTTTAGTTTTACCATCTGGTTATTTAACATAGCCATGGAAAATCATTATGTTTAATAGGTAAACCATCTATAAATGGGCCATTTTCCATGGCTATGTTAAATAACCAGAGGGTAATATGTTTTAATACCATCTTTTCGTGACATTTTTTGGTGATCAAAAAACTCCATGGGATGCTGGAGACGGTTTGAAACAGCCGATGTGGTATTTTTAGTCGTGATCCTCTGGTGGGACAATCCTCTAGGTACATAGCCCGTCTCTGTAAAAAACCAGGTTTTTTACAGATAGCAAAGGAACACCAGACGTTTTAATACCCATGACGGATCCTAACGGTGCTGCAAAAAATATGGTGTGCCAGTGTGCCATGGATCCCATCAAGAAATACCCCCTTTATTATGATACCATATATGGGGATGGGTCAAAACCCTGGTACCTAGTGAACCCCAAGTCATAGCTGGGTTAAAATGGATGTTCATAGCGTTGCTGTTCCTTAATTATCCTCCATCTCATGGCCGAAATACATCTCTCCACGCTACAGCTGATCTGCGCCTTGAATTTCGAGTATCCGGGTGTCATTGTTGAATCGAAGCGCGCTCCTCGTCACCCTGGCGCCGTTAGAAGGGAATGAAGACTTTGACGCCCTGAGCTCAGCAACAAACATACTGTATGTCGCCACGGTTGCTGGTCTTTAAGCTTCCACCCCGCACTGGGAAAGGAGGAAGGCTTCAGCCGGCGCCGGGAGGAGAGCCGGCGCCGGGAGGGAGACCCGGCGCCGGGAAAAAGAGAATCCTCCCAACCCGGCACCGGGAAGGAGGAATCCTTTCACCGGGAGAAGAAGAATCTTTCAAAAGAAGAAATCGTCACATGCTGATGGCAAGAAATAAAGCCTTTCTCCCAGCACATAGAAAGACAAAACTTTAAAACCTTTTCAGGGCCTCACGCACGGACAACCACATGACCAATGAACATAGTATACAATAGTATACATTTATATACTGCTGAGCTTGCCGCGCTGTCTTCTGTGTCCACTTCTGTCGGGAACAATGCCTAAAACTAGCTGGTTCATAGCCAACTCGAAGACACCCGCGGACGACGATGGCCTAATGACCCCCAAACGTTGTGTCCACCATCATTTACCTTGCACCGTCCGAGGCCTCTTCTCATTCTACACATTCCAAAAAGGTTGAAACTAAGCAGAAAAGTGAGCCTAAGGGAAGCAAGATGTGTTTTTCCCGCCCTAATTATAAATGGGCATCTGCCATGACCACGGGACAAGTACTTTCGCACATAACGGCTATTTCTTGTTTTGTATCAGTGCTCGGGTGGAAAAAGTGTGTTTCACCACCCATAGCCCTGCTACGCTGGAAGCCCTGCTGATTTGGTTCTCTGATAATGTATCTATAGGTATTGACCCATACCCATATATCAGCACCATGGATCCGTCATGGGATAGCGAGATCATCTCCGGCCCGAACCGACGCTCCTTGTTCTTCTTTCGATGCCCCATGAGCCCCGTCTTGACGTCATACATCGACTCTAAGGCCTCCATGAGAGCGACCGGGCTGCAGGTGGTCGTCAGAGCTACTGAAGTTCATGGGAATTCATCAGAATTAATGGAAATTCATA
This sequence comes from Cladocopium goreaui, assembly GCA_947184155.2. NCBI lineage: Eukaryota > Dinophyceae > Suessiales > Symbiodiniaceae > Cladocopium > Cladocopium goreaui. The sequence goes on from CAMXCT020001308.1 coordinate 53,620, forward strand.
GGATAATTCATAGGATTTTCATGGGAATATAGATTTTGGCGATATTTACTTGGAGTTGGAATCGTAGATCTCCATCAGCACCGTGATTTCATGGGAATATCATTGGACTATATTGGACTTATGAGGAATTGATGGGAATGAAATACGATAATCAAACGTGGAAAATCCCCGTACTAGTCATGGAGGTTTTAGGCTGGGAATTCATCATCGAACCAGTCATGGATTTGTCTGCGCCATCGGTATACATGTCTAACATGGGAAAATCGCCCCAAAATAGACACATTTCAATGGGGGAAAGTGATGATAAATGGGTAGATCCCAGGAAATTGGCGATACTTCGGGTGCTTCTGTTTTAGCCAATCATCAGTCCGTGGAGAAGTCCTGCCCTGCTTGGTGGCAATTTGGTGGAACCATCTCCTGGATTTGAAACATCATATTTTCTAGAAGCAATGCCACGCATAGATGTACTTTTCCCATTGGTTGGTTGATTAATAGAGAGGTGTGTTTACCCCTTTAACAAAAGTTAAATGATGATAGATGGTATACCAAACCGGCCCCTCTATTTTTAGCAAAAGGACATTGTTGATGCCACAATGCCACATGGATCAAATATCCAATGATGTTCCAACTATTACTCGACGCAGTGTTTCTAAATCTGTCATAGCACTTAGCAAAACTCAAAAGGGGCTACCGCTTCGTCGCCCCTTTTGGATCTCATGGTTCATATGATGATCAAGAACCGGTAAGATCTAATGATATATACAAAACCCAGATATTTTCCATGATTTACCATGGTGTTCCATGGTTTTCCATATATTAAACCCATATTTTCCATGGTTTTCCATGGTTCCATTGTTTCTTGCTGCTTATTCCCCCATGAAAATGACGCTTGCTTGGTGACCAGATGCACGGAGGCAGGTCCATTCGCAATTCGATCCCCGAAAGATGATTCCAGAGCTGAAGTGAAATGCATCCATTTCCCATTGAGTATATCCTGTTTGTGGGTTGGAGACAATTATATCATGTCATATCATATCATATCATATGTATATCATATCATATGTATATCATATCATATCATATCATATCATATATCATTATCATATCATATATCATTATCATATCATATCATATCATATCATATATCATTATCATATCATATATCATTATATATAATTATCATTATCATATATATATAATTATATATATATCTGTGTGGGTGGTCAAATCGCTGATTTTCAAAGAAACTGATCTCATATTGTTGGCTTATCAACAGTTTCCTTCTATTTGACCATTCAAACGACTATAAAATCTCGCGATTCCTCCAAGAATGGAGCATCCCCCATGATTCATCCCGCTAACAAAATCCGAAAATCCGTATAACATGATAAATTTTATCGTGTCCATGGAATTCCCATCAACAAAATCCCAATAACATCCCATAAAACATCCATTTACATCTAAAAAACACCATCAAATTCCATAAGGTGGTGCAGTGGTGCCCCCCAGTTATGTTTCTTGCTGCATAAATGCACCCTCTTTATGTAGTTCGATATCATGATTCAAGATATATCCAACATAAACAATATTTACAGATATCATCATATATCTACAGTGAACCAAGTCGACCTGGCTATCGTTTCAGGACACCACCTTGTATATATCTGGCCAAATTCTCTGGATAGATAAGAAAAATCTCCATGATATCCCCATTCTCCGACCATCTTTGTCGGTGAAACCCTTCAAATTCTCATTAAAAATCCAAATCACATCATTCACATCCAATAAAACATCCATTTTCCCGTGGATTTTCCATGAATCTCCGGGGTATTTTCACCCTACTCTGCTCCCATGGCCGTGCCGCGCCTTGCGACTCCTCTGGCGCAGCTCCAGGGCTACGTTGGCCCGGCCCAGCCTCTCGGCCACCGCGCTGCAGGCGGCGTCGGCGAAGCCGAAGTCCAGGGTGCGGGAACACGCCTGGGGACCATAGCTGAGTCAGGGTGGATCCTCCAGTGGTACAATGTGGTACCCCCCCAGTGATGTTTGTTGGTTTATAACCCAATAAAAACCATAGATATAACTACCAACCAAGTCCTAGTTATTGGAGTTGTAAACCAACTTAGCTATCTATGGGGCACCACTTTGTAGGGCACAGATGGTCAGGGTGGCCCATGGCTGGCCATCAAAACCGGCTTCAAGGGTTGAACCATGTTGAACCAGAACTTCGACATTTGTTGCGATGGAAGCCAAAGTAGGACTTTGGAAGATGATGTTCAATAAATGCGGATTTTTTGATGGGGTTCCATGTCAAATCTAGACCTTGTAGTGTAATATCCTCATAATTTTCCCAAATATACCCTTTGGTAATCAAACATGGCTTGCTGGAAAATCCACCATTTAGTTCAATGATGTTCATTGATTTTCCAATTAATTAACACATCCATTTTAGTTCGCGGATTTACCAGCTTGCCACATTTGATTATCCTAGTATATTCCCATAAATTCCTCATGAAGTCCCATATTGATTCTCATGAAATCCCTATATTTGACTAAATTTAGGGGTTGTAATTGCAGAATGCATTCCATTTTGACCATACCTGTCAGGCATTTTGACTTGCTGCAGATTTCACATTTGCCGATTTTCTGTAGCTGCTTTTTCTAACTCAAGCCGAGCACAACCCCGAGAAGGAAAAGTTGCAAGGTGCGAGGGAAACGGAAACAGAGGAGACCTGCGCAAAGCAGGTTATGAGCCCAAGGGCGAACCATGCAAGTTCAGATGAGAAGAAAAGCGACTCCGAAAGAGATGCAACAAGGTCAAGAAGAGATGAGGTTAGCACAAGAAAGGTTTGAGAAAGAGGCGAATGAAGGAGGTGAACTGCCCTTAGAAGATGTTCAAGGTGATGGAAAGGTAGAGGAAGTAGAGAAGGTGAAGCTGGAAGGTGCCCCAAAAAGTCTCCCAACAAAAGAAAGAGATGAGGAAGGTAAGACCAGTCCTTTGCCACCACGAACTTCCCCTGCCGCCATCACACCCGCCGAGCCAGGGTCAGCATCCTCTCTCGCTGCTCAGCCTAGGAGCGCGAATCCTCAGAAAGAACGAAGTGAGTCAGCATCCTCTCTCGCTGCTCAGCCTAGGAGCGCGAATCCTCAGAAAGAACGAAGTGAGTCAGCATCCTCTCTCGCTGCTCAGCCTAGGAGCGCGAATCCTCAGAAAGAACGAAGTGAGAAGTCTTCTGCTGGTCTTACCGCGATGGCAATGACACCTGGAGTAGTTGACATGAACAAGAAAGTGGAGGAGATGACCCCGCTTCAAAACTCAGCCGGGGTTCCAAATCAGGGATCAGCCACTCCGGATGTCATGCACACACCTTTGTTCACCGAAGAGCAAGTTAGAGACATGGTCATGCTGCAGAGTAGGACACCATGGTTGTACGGAGATCATCCTTTTTTCCAGCTTTTAGGAGACCTTCGTTTTTGGAAGCCGAAGAAGCCAGAATGTCGGCTGAATCTCATGAGATGTCCACCATGAGGGCATATATGAAGGAATTGATAAATCAGAATGAGGAATTGAAACACAGGATTCATGCGTTGGAAACAGGGTTTGCTGTTCCCGAAGTTGATTTGTCTTTTTCCACGCCAAATGGAAGTGATGGTTCAAAGGAGGCTGCAAGACCCCCAGAAAGCGTTCTGAAGGAGGCTGCAAGACCCCCAGAAAGCGTTCAGAAGGAGGCTGCAAGACCCCCAGAAAGCGCTCAGAAGGAGGCTGCAAGACCCCCAGCAAGTGCACCAAAGGAGGCCGCTAGACCCCCTGAAGGAATGTCTGGCGAAGCACAACAACCAGGAGGAGAACGTCCATCAGCCGAGACAGGAGCTGCTGGATTTACAGAAAAGTCACTTGAGTTTATGTGTCTGATGATGGAAAATATGAAAGAGCTGCAGCGCAAGTATCAAGAAGACCGAGAAGAAGGAGGATCAATCAGAGGGATTGAGGTAGTTCGATCTGGTGCTCAAGAATTACCTCCTTTGCCTGCTTGGTCGTCGAATCAATCGCCACTTCAATTGAGCGATTGGCTGCTGCTCATCGAACCGGTGGTTTCAGATTTGACTGCAACTGCTGAAACCTGGTGGAAGACCCTTCTCAAAGAGGCCGAGGGTTGGTATCAGTCTCATATGAAGATGTCACCTCTTGAACGTCTCCAACATGGACATGGAACTCCACCTTCTTTGAGACAGGAAAAATGGCAGCGATTGGAGCGACGCATGTCCACGATGATGCTTCAAGCGATGCCTGAACAAGTTCGTGAAGAGCTTGTGTCCACCAGAAGGATGAGTGTGTTCTCCATCATCACACACCTCTATGTGATCTACTGTCCAGGTGGTATCTCCGAAAAACAGAACCTCCTGAAAAACCTTGAGGATCCTGCGGAAGTCCAAACATTGGGAGATGCTCCAATGGCTTTGAGAAAGTGGATCAGGTGGCGTCAGAGGGCCACCGAAATCGGAGCGATCACGCCTGATCCTGCTCTTCTTGTTCGTGGGCTTTTGAGGATGACAAAGAAGGTTTTGGAAACAAATCGAGAACTACAATTTCGAGTGTCGCTTGCACGTCATGGGTTAGGCATAGATACGGTGCCGACCTTGGAGAGTGTGACGCAGTTTGCAATGCACCTCCTCTCTGAGTGCGAGCAGTTGTCGCAAATGGAGAAGAAGACCGTCCCCAACAACGCCAAGGTTGAACCGAAAGTGAAGATGATGGAGTATGAGAAGGAGGATGCAAAAGGAAAAGGTAAAGGTAGAGAGAAGACAGCAGAAGAAGATAGAGGAGAACGTCAGAAGGTTGTCAAGTGCAAGTTCTACCTGACTCCAGAAGGCTGCAGAAAGGGCCGTGATTGCAAGTTCTCTCACACTGAAAAAGACGGAAAAAGGCGATGCTACGTCTGTGGTGCGGAAGAACACTTGGCTCCTGCATGTCCACGAAAGGGAACAGGTGAGGGATCGCCTCCGAAGCAGAAGGGCGCAAAAGTTGAAGAAGGAGTGAAGACAGGTGAAGTAAAGACAGGTGAGGAGACAAAGGAAGAGTCTGAGACGATGAAGGGGCTGATTGAAGAAGCCAACAAGATGCTCAGATCACTCACATCTCACTCGACTTCATCTCCCAATTCCTCTTCGGCATCAAACAGAGATGAAGACAGCCGAAGTGAAATGCTGTCACGCCTTCAGGCTCAGCTCAATTCCCTGAAGGTCTTCAAGCTTGGGCGCATTGGCGCTGGTCTGGGTCGAGGTCTCATTGACAGTGGGGCCACTCATGCGTTGCGTCCATCAAGAGAAGAAGAGGACACCCACAAGTTGAAAGAAGTTTCTGTCACTTTGGCAGATGGCAAGTCCATTCAGTTGCACATGTCCCCAGGTGGCTCCATGATCACCTCAGACCAGAACATTGAGCCGATTGTGCCTATGGGTTCTTTGATCGATGCCCTAGGCTGTGTGGTGTCGTGGTCGAAGGGAGCTCTTCAAGTCCAACATCCAATCCGAGGTCTTTTACCAGTTGAAGACTGTGGAGGTTGTCCACAGATTCCAAGGAAGTTGGCATTGGAGCTAATCTCTGAGATCGAAGACTGCAACAAAGGCGTCTCATTGAATCGCCTAGACATAGAAGAAGAGCTTGGATGGATGAGAAGGCTTCTACAAGCTCACCCAGTTTTGTCTCGTCTTCCTGACTGGCTCCAAAAGAAGCTTGTGGTCCAGCCGGGAGAATGGGAATCTTTGCCTTTGAATCGACGTCAGCGACGAACGTTGAAAACTGAGGGATTTGCACTGCACTTGTACTCTGGAGAGGACTCAGGTCACACACTTCAGCGATCTATGAGGTGTCAAGGCAGTAAGACAAGGAGGCTTTTGGAAGTGGATGTAAAGAAGGGGCAAGCGTATGACATGCTTGCTGACGAAGGGATCTATGCCACTCTCTTGCGAGCTGCGCTTTCAGGAAAGATTCTGGCTGTCTTGGGTGGCCCGAACTGCAGAAGTCGAAGTGTGCTCCGACATCGACCAATTGAAGGCCAACCATGGGCCCCCCGTCCAGTGCGTTGCTGGGAGGGAGGGGAATTTGGAGCACACTGGATCAACAAGAAAGAAGAAAAGATGATTCAAGAAGATGACACTCTTCTTTGGCGAATGATTTTCTTGTACATGATTTCAGAGTATGTCCGCAAGGCACAGTTGCGACCAGATCCTGTTCACTTTGCGTTGGAACAACCTGCATCTCCAAAGACTTATCAACCTGCAGCCGTGTCGTTTTGGGACACCACTGAGTGGCATGATTTGAGAAAGGAGTTTCAGTTGAAGGAGGTCACTTTCAATCAGGGATGTCTTGGAGGTATGGCAACAAAACCCACCACTTTGGGCACTACGTTTGATTTGTGCTTGGAGGATCACAAGATGGGTCCTCTTCTACCTGCGCAACCTGTGGAAAGCTCAAAACAGTTGGAAAGATGGGCACCTGGACTGATGAACGCTGTCAGCGAAGCGGTCATAACTCAGGTGTTCAAGGGGACACCGCAACTCAGGGCTCTCACCTATGAAGAGCATGTTGCTTTCGGTCATGTTCCATATCGCCGTGACTGTCCTGTTTGCCTGCAATCCTCCCAACAGATCCTTCCTCATCGACGAAACAAACATCCACAAACAGGAGTTCTTGCTCTTGACACATGTGGGCCTCTTTTACCATCAAGCGATGTTGGTGGCTGGAAGTGTCGATATTTTTTGGCTGGTGCTTACACATACATGGTTCCAAAGGGCACAGAAAAGATGATAGGTCAACCCGAAGAAGAAGGTGGTCTTGAAGAGGCACCAGTGCTTGATCTTTTTGCCGAGGAGCCTGAAGGTGATGATCAGGAAGCTGATGAACAGCCTCCTGATGGCCTCTTGCCAAGAGGTGCAGAACTTCCTGAGGAGTCCCGTCTTGAAGATTCAGGAGGAGAAGAAGAGAAAGAAAGAGGAGATGAAGATCAAGATGGTCAACAAGAAGCAGAAGATGGTCCTCAAAGCGAAGATAAAGACTATGAAATCAGAGTCTTCAAGATGGCGCTCCCTCTGAGGTCAAAGAAGGCGAGGGAAGTCACAAGAGTAGCGATGGAGATGGTTCTCAAACTGAAGATTGATGGATATCATGTGAATCGTATCCACAGCGACAGAGGCCACGAATTCCTTGGGTCATTTGAAACATGGATGAGGTCTCGAGGCATTCTTTTGACAAGAACATCGGGCGATGATCCAAAGGCCAACGGCCGTGCTGAGGTTACGGTCAAGTCAGTGAAAAACCAGCTGAGAAGGATTCTACTTCATGCAGGAGTAGACTCTTCATGGTGGCCTTGGGCACTTCGATACCTGAACGAGATCTACAGGTGCCAAAGGCTGGATAAGAAGCCAGAGTTCCCCCGCTTTCTTCAAGAAGTCTTGGTGAGGAGGAGGAGGTGGAAGAAACAGGCGTTTGAGCCTATGGTGGAAGTTGCAAGATACCTCGGACCTGCACCCGAGGACAATGGCCATTGGATCAAGGTGAACGATGAAGCACCAAGAGTCACTCGATGCTACATGCAGAAAGCCATAGAACGACCTGAAGAAGGAGTGTGGCTAGCCATCGAAAGGGAGGTCTTGGATGCTCTCACAAAAAGACGAAGGCTTCGAGAAAAGACTACAGTGCGTAGGTTGAAAATGGAGGAGAAAGAAGAAGGTGAGGATGAGGCTGTGAGATTGGCAAAGATGAGGAACAGGTTTACAAGAATGGTCGAGGAGGAGACTAAGGCGATGTTGGATGATTCTCCTGAAATGATCACAGAAGAGATTGACATCTTGGCCAAGCTCAAAAAGATGCTTGACTCTCAAGAGAAGGGCGAAGATGATGAAGTCCTCCAAACGAAAATCATCTCCCTTCTTGAGGTCTCAAAGAACTGGAATGATTGGCTTCCGGCAGTGGATGCTGAAGTCACGTCACTGTTAGAAGAGAAGGAAGCCTTCGAGGAGGGAAGTGGAGAAAGGTTGGAGGAGCTCTTGAAGGATGCAGAAAAAAGGGGCATACCAGTGGAGTTTCTCCCATCAAAGTTGGTCTGCACAAAGAAGCCAGGAAAAAGAGGTGGCCGCAACAAGATTCGATGGGTCATCTGTGGAAACTTCGAGCAGGTCAAAGAGGGAGAGAACACGTTTAGCTCTGGTGCAGATGCCTCTGCACTGCGCCTTCTGATCGTTGCGGCATCAAAATTCCAATGGGAGGCTGGGACCATTGACATCAAAACAGCCTTCCTGAATGCCACCATGTGCCCTGAAGACCAGCCAAGCTTGTTGCTGGTCAAACCTCCTATGCTGCTTTTGGAAAAGAAGTACATGAAGCCAGGAACATACTACATGCCCAAGCGCGCGGTCTATGGACTTCGCCGATCACCAAAGCTCTGGGGTGATTGCAGAGATGATGAATTGGAAGTCATGAAACTGGAAGTGGAGGAGGAAGAAGGTCAGATGACATCACTCCGACTCTGCCCTCTGGCATCAGAGCCAAACTTGTGGAGGATTGAAGCTGAGGAGAGTGAAGCTGAGTCTGACACTCAGTCGAACTTTGCTCCGCTGCCATTGAAAGGGCTCTTGATGACATATGTCGATGACATCTTGGTCACTGGAAGTCGAAAGGTGGTAGATGCCGTCATGGAAAAGATCAGAACTATCTGGACCACCTCAGAACCAGATCAAGTAGGAGAAAAGCCTATACGATTCCTAGGCGTCGAGATCTCAAAGACCTTTGATGTCACCAAGAATCGCGACGTTTGGTATGTCAACCAACAGTCCTACATCAAGGACCTTCTTGCGCAAGATCAAGAAGCTCCAGACAGAAAGATCCCAATCACAAAAGATCAGAGTCAACTTCCAGAGGAAGAAGGAAGAACACCAGAGCTGATTCGTTCAGCTCAGAAAGCCACCGGTGAGATGCTCTGGCTGGTGACACGCACCCGCTTGGACCTCATGTATGCCGTTTCAAAGATGGGCTCTTGCGTCACGAAGGCCCCTCAGAAGGTCCTCCAGATCTACCAGCAGATCAAGGGGTATCTCAAAAGCACTATGGATGAAGGCATCTGCTTTGATGCTGCTGGAGCAGAGACCTTGATGATTGAGGCCATGTCAGACGCCAGTTTTGCACCTGAAGGAGATGTCAGCCACGGAGCCTTCATCATCATGGTAGCTTCTTGCCCTGTTTTTTGGCGAAGTGGTCGTCAAAGTTTTGTGACGCTCAGCACAGCAGAAGCGGAGATGATGGAGATTGTGGAGAGCATGGTGGCTGGAGAATCAATTGGTGCCATAGCTGATGAGCTGTTTGGCCCTCTGCAGCGAAAATCTTGGACAGATTCTCAGTCTGCCCAATCAATTTTGACCACTGACGGAGGATCATGGCGCACACGTCATTTGCGACTGAGAGCATCAGCTGCCAGGAGTTCAATCTTGCAGGGCACCTGGTTTCTTCAACATGTCGCGGGAAATCAAATGATCGCTGACATTGGCACCAAGCCATTAGCTTCAGAAAGAATCAGGTACTTGAAGAAGGAGATGAACCTGGTTCAAGTACCACAACCGAAAGAGCATGAGAAGAAAGAAGAGAAGGTTTTTGAAGAAAAAGGAGAAGGCGTAGGCATTCAGAAAGCAGCAGCAGCATTGAAGCTGCTCACATTGGGTGCTGCGATCTCAGCTGCCAAAGGAGAACATGAAGAAACAGAAAAAGAAGATCAGGAAAATTCAACCCTCGAGCTCAAAGTCATGATGGTCGTTTTTGCGTTGATCATCGTGCTTCTCACGATCGTGAGCCAGCATTTGTGGAAGGTAGGAGTAAGGAGGCTGGAAATGTCTTGGTCAAACCAAGCTGGATCGTCTTCCCGAAGTCTCCCTGCAGGTGCTGCTGCTCAAAGAGAAGAAGAAGAAAAGGAAAATGGTGGTGAAGGGATGGCCGCTGTGGCAGGACAACTGTCACAGCGACCCACGTACCTCCCACCAGGCGAAGGGTCTTCTTCGCCACTTGAAGATTCAACCTCTTCATCAGAGGACACTCCGTATCGTCCATTAGATGAGCGCCACATCCCTGGGTTCGACTTGGATCGAGTCATGCAGGAGATAGCAGATGAAGAAACCAACCTCTACGAGGAAGCACAGAGAAATCCAGAAAGATTCCAGAACTATGAGAACAGCGAGGAAAGAGCTAGAGCAGCTTTCCAAGTTTTGACCACTCGGTATGGCCGAGTTTATCACTATCAGAGCCAGTGCAGGTACCTGTCGTCTGTCCAGACAGGAGCCAATCGAGAATCTGCCTGGTGTCGCATTTGCTGGGCCATTACCGCTCAAACGCGTGGACCCCCACCACCAGGAGTTCCACTTTGGATTGATCACTGGGGTGGAGATTATCATGTGGATTCAAGATGCCCACGCTGCGATCCAGAAAAGATGTTTCCAGCATGCCAAGGATGTGGTGAGAGCGCAGGTTAGATCTTTTTCCTTTTATTTGCACAATAGAAGCAGCTTGAGCCTGAATCTTGGGATGACCTCACGATATCCCAAGGGAGGAGTGCAGAATGCATTCCATTTTGACCATACCTGTCAGGCATTTTGACTTGCTGCAGATTTCACATTTGCCGATTTTCTGTAGCTGCTTTTTCTAACTCAAGCCGAGCACAACCCCGAGAAGGAAAAGTTGCAAGGTGCGAGGGAAACGGAAACTTTGCAAGGTGCGAGGGAAACGGAAACAGAGGAGACCTGCGCAAAGCAGATATAGAAAGCAAACCTGGGGTGGTTTTTAAGTACCCAAGATTGGGCATTTAACCAGAAAAACTCTGGATTTAACTGTCAAAGATTGGGATTCAACCAGCCAGAGTCAAGCGGGATCTATCGAAAATTGGGATGCAACCCCTTTCACCGACAATCCCCTGTAGGTGATTTGCTTGTTCCCCGATATTTTCCATCACTTTCCCAGAGGACCGATCAGTTTGATCAGCCACCATTTTTGGTTTTTTTGGGCCTACGGCCTCTTTGGGATAGCTGAAGAAAGACTTGGCCCCGATTCGAAGAACAACCCAAACATCATTGAACCAAATGGGCCATGGCTTCTATAGCTATGTTAAATTCCCAAAGGATATATACTTGGATGATGGGTTATACTTGGTGGTTTGTTGCTCCCCTGCTAGAAGTTTAACTGTTAGTGGCATGCGGGATACATATGACAAAACCATCCATCCCAATAACACTAAAATAGCATGGATAGAATGGTACTATATTATGAACATAATATGATATCATGCTGCTATAATGTGGGTTATGATATCATCATATGATCCTGATGCCAAATTGTACAGTGGGTCGGCATGCTGGGTCATAACATCATGTCAACTGTCATGATCGTAGTGCAGTGGAACAAGAGGATTCAAGTGGGTCAATCAAATATTCCGAACTAAATGTACCAGCTTGATTCAACTAAATAAGTTGTCCAAACTCAAACATATCTACTTATGCAACATGGAAGCAGCTATTCTGGGTCATAATAATGAGGCTCATTCACAATACATAAATTGCCAGAAATGCTGGCCTCTCAATTTACCTACTAGACATGGCGATTTTCCAGTCCGCAAACTAGCAGACGTTAGACCCAATATTCCATTCATATTCCATTCATATCCCATTGTACATTCCCTTATATATCACCAAATCACCATTTTTATAGGTGGTATAAACCATTATAAACCATTTCCCAAATGGGTGGTTTATGGCATTGTTTTACCCACATTAACCAGAGCTAAGGTGGGCCGCGGCGCGTGCACCAGAGGCGCGCGCTCCATATGCAAGGGGCGCTCAGTCGTATTTTGGTAACCTGCGGTCACTGGGGTACTCAAACCCATCTTAAAGTGGAGGCCAAACAAAACAACTTGAACCAAATTTGGTATGATAAAGTATCATTTTTAGTCAGAAATAATCATATTCTTGGAGATATTTTTGATTATTTTTGGGTCCACCATAAAAATATGGAGTTTGCTGACAGGGGCGGCCAGATTCAAGAGTTCTATCAGCCAAAAATATAGTTGGTCAAAGAAACATAATGATAGTGTTGGTTCTGCCGCTATATCCCACAAACGAAACATATTCCAGTATATCCCCATGAACCAATCCATTGATTGCCACATTTGTTGATGATCCCATTTTATCCCACTATATCCCAATTATATGCCAATATATCCCCATAAAATCCCATTATTCCCATTACATCCGCATAAATTGGTGGGGTTTTCCACTGGCTTGAAAAAACACCCGAGGCAGAGTCGCATCGCGTGTCATCCAGGGCTCAGTTGGGAAACCTTGGGGCCAAATTCATAGATACTGTGGATGGAAGAAATCCTGCACCAGTTGATAGGTGGTTTATCCCATGATTTATAGGGTTTCAACCATCGTGGTGCAGGATTTCGCAAGCATCCAGAGTAGGGGAGGGAGATGGAGGGAATAGGCTAGTGCTGTTTTCTTTTCCAGGTCCTGAGCCACTTGATCCATGTGGGCGGGTGGTCCACCAAAAAAACATCTCTTCATAAGATACCCAGATGTCTAGGATCCAGACGACTAGACAATATGTCTACAAAAACAGGCATGACATATGAGATGTCTGAGATACAACATGAATGCATCTCTGTATCATTCTGTATCTATAAATGTGAATGATGCCTTTGTAGATCGCATTTCTATGCTTTGATATTTGCAATCAGCAGATGTTCGCATCACACATCGAGAACCATGGATTCCCCATGGCCATGGCGTTGCTCACACTCGTCCCTGCGCTGGTTGCTGGAGTCTACTACCAGGCTAAGCCAGAAATTCTGATGATCTGGTGCTGGTGGGCAAGAACTGGTGATCTAAGCACGAACAGCACGATCCAAAAACCAGTTGCTTCTCATTGCTGCTGGGGTGCACCTTGAGGGGCTGCTTTGGCTGATCCTTAGGACGCCTTAAGTTGCCAATCTCCTTTACCAATGCATCCCCCCCTTTTTTTGTCTCTGGGGTTGGCTCCCAGCTTCTGTGCTTCTCCCACTTTTTTTTTCCTGGTCCCTGCTTAGCACTCGGTACCTCTCCTTAAGGGAGCGGCGCCTTGCCAGGTTTTTTTTTTGGTGGCATGCCAGCTGGCTCAGCGGCCCTTGTTTTCCTTCTGAGCCGTTATTGTGGCTTAGTGATGCTTAGTGGACTTCTGCCTCACAGATGGCGGCTCTACGGAGTTGCCAGAATGCTTCTCATTGCTTCTCAGTTCTATCATGTATCGCCAATCTTCGCCGACGGTAATGTGGTGTTTACCCAATCATAAGATATCATAAACCATCCCCAAGTCATCAAGAGTCATCAAGTCATCACCATTTTGATGCTTTTTGTTGCCATCCCCAAATATACCCAATTCTTAGACCAGTTCAACTGGTGGGTCACCGGCCCCCATGGGGTCCTTCCAGGTCTTCCGCACGCAGTGCTTCACCGTGGGTCCGGAGGCCGCGACGCGGCGTTTCGCTGCGCTTCGGGAGGTGAGTCCCGGCTCCAACGAGGACGCGGTGGAGCTGCTGGACGCGCACCACAGGAACAGATGGGTCAGAAATGGGTCAGAAGCATTGCCATATGGGGGAAGAACCATCAATGACTGTTAGACATTGCTATGACATCATAGATCCACCATCATAGAAGCATCATACCAGCTATGCATCAATGACTATTAGACATAGTATTTTATGGCATCAATTGCTATATGACATCATAGATCCAAATACCAGCTATGACTATTCTATGACTTGGGGTACCAGGGTTTTGACTCATAGCCGGAAAAAAAGAACCCAACACTATGGGAGTTAGAGGTGGAATTTGAATCCTCTGTGCTGATATTGAGGAAAGCCTCATGAATAGATCCAATACATTCTGCAAGGGTTTTGATTCAGGGTGTCTGTGTTAATATCTTTCAAAGGGATGAGTAAAATTAAAGGCGAATCTTGATTCCCGTATCAAAACATATCACAACTATGGATGTGAACTCCTGTTGATAGCGTTTTTTGTCCATACATATCCCCAAAAAAGTCAGGATTTTGAGTCTTGAGATAGTTGTAGTTGTGGAACTGTCCAGTCCACTTGTTGGTGATGTGTTTTTTCTTGGCTTCCTTGGACTTGGAAGTAGAACGATGAGCAGCTGTGAAAGCCTTGGGAAACACGTGGCAGTCTGGCAATGATTCAACTTCTTTTTCAACATTCCTCTGGCCATTCCACAGTTTGCGAACTGGAAAATCACCATGAATAAAAGAAGTAAACCATCGAACTCTTGAACTCAACAGGATGTTCATCCATTTTCAATGGCTATGTTAAATTACCAGAGCGTAACACCCCGGAATCCTTAGCCTTGGATCAAAAAGTAGAGACATTTTTTTTCACAGCGGCCACAAGGGTTCCCGATCCCTGTTGGTTAGCTATTGTTGTTGCTGCTGTTGCTGGTGCAGTTTCTAGGGGGCATGGTTCTAACATGTTCTAACTGGCTTTACCACATTCCAGTTTTGTCCAATTTCATGGCCATGTAGCTATTGGTGAATCATAGGAGCAAGCGGCCATAGCTTTTGGCATTTTACATGTACCCAATTTTGATCCAAGACCCATATAAGGCGAGACCAATCTATCTGTCGCTTAGTTTCTGGACGAAGGTTTACCGGACACCATGATTGATTCTTTAAAGTACTCTAACGATGTAGTGCTATATAAACATTTGCTGAACCCCCAATCAAAATTGTTTGAACAAAAACCAACATTTTTCAACCATCACTAGTTTTTTTTTCTACGCACACTTAACATTTTTTAAAGAAAAATACTCATCCCATCCCCCCAGGGATTCGGTTTCAGGCTTTCTCCGCCAGGGACCGGGTGCCTTTAGTCTTCCGCAACGGCAGCGCGATGCATGGCTGGGAGAGAAGTTGTTGGTCCACGGAATGCCTCCGGAAGCGCTTCGGGGATGTCAGCATCGAAGGTGGCACGGTGCCTGGTTGAACTGGGGAACATGGCATTTACCTTGTTGCCGAAAATCGTGACAAAATTAGGATATAGTGAGATATATAACCAATCATATGATGATTGTGTCTGAAACTGGGGATCTACCCGCGTGTCTTATGCCTATTGAAACTGGGTATCTAGGTTCTATATCATCAAATTTGGGATACCCTATTCTCAGACCCAAATCGTGACCGTTAAAAAAATGATGGGAGATCCCATATTTTTTCTTTCAGAAACACACTATCAATAGATTGGAAACATATAATATAACCATCCAATTGGGTATAAACATCAACACATAGGGATTCAAGCAGGATTCAATAGGGCATATGAACCATCATTCAATTTCTTCACGTATCATATAGTTTCCAAAGCGCTAAAACCAAAAAGAATGGGATATGTATGTAATTATACAGACAACACATCTAGATCTCAACCCAACAAATAGGAGATGAATTCGATTTTCTGGTTGGATTCGCTGGAGAGATGAAGTTGTCGATTTCGACCCGAAACGGGCCAATTCCAGCGGTTGTCTCATTCTTCAGTGGGCAAGACCACAGCCAAGGGGGCCCCTGACCAAGTTGGATGTTTTCCAAAACAGGGATATGGGATATTTCTCAAATGTAAGAATAAGCAACCTCTCTGAGTGTTCCTGTATATACATGTTTGTATACGGTATTGGATGAACATGCAATAGCAGCACCAAGATACTGTGAGAGGCGGTTGAGTGATTTGATAGTCTGGCTTGTGAGTCTTTCAGGGAATGGTAAACAGACTGTCACGAATACGGCGAGGGATCAAGTGGGCTACGGCGAGGGATCAAGTGGGCTTTTTGCTTAAATATACAGCAAGCATTTGCGGTCAAGAGTCATTGGCATATCAGAATGACTGGCAAGAAAGGGGCATCCAAAAACCGGACTAATTACCCCAACCCAGGACGTTTAGTTTTTCATGGCAGAATCCAATGGTCTTTTTGTTTTTGAAGACTCAAGTTGCTGGCTTTGTTGGTCAGGACCCTCTTCAGATCGCTTTTCCCCTCAGTTAATCTAATCTAGAAATGTGGACATCCACATTTTCTGGCCAGTGAGGTTCGATGCCCATAGAAGATCATAGAAGTTTATCGCTGTAAAAAAACATGTCCGCTAGTGAAACGGCGACAATTCCTCGTTGAGTTCGATGATTTCCCCCATGCCATTTCCCACATACACAGATGCCGATGACTCGTTCGGGGATTTCCCAGCTATGGAGCTGATGACACCCAGAGGGTATGAATTACCCTCAAATTTAACATAGCTATTGAAAATGGCAATTTATAGTGAGTTTTCCCATTAAACATGGTGATTTTCCATAGTTATGTTGGTTTACCAGATGGTAACCCCACATCAGGCCTGGTGGGAAAATCCCTGTCGCAGGTGGATACTCTGCCACTTTGGAAGATTATTTGGACACCTTCTTCGATGGTGAAGATCCGCCCCTGGTGAAGGTCGGTTGTAAATTGACCGGGGAGACGGAGAAAAGACGCTGTGGATCCCAAGAAAAGCCAGCCGTTTTGTATCATGGGATGATTGGGATGATTGGGATGGGAGATATTGAGATCATATACAACCAATCCCCCTACAATTAGTAAGCTCCATTTTCAGCGTAGAAAGGAAAATCTCGAATCCCTCCTGTATCCCATGACCCCCATGATGTATTGTAGGGTCTTAATGCACAGCAGTTTTCTTTTGAGAGTTTAGCCCCTCTTTCTGAAAATCCGTGGCCATAATCAGGAGAAGTGCCTGAAGACCCTGAAGGGAGAGGCGCCGCCATGCACAATGCAGGCGGGGGCGCCCTTCTGCACAAGGCCCTGTTTGATCAATGCAACCCTGAACTTTGGCATAGTGGTGGAGTCTTGGATCCGGTGGTGGAGCTAGGCAGCTAGGGGTGTCCCTACTTGGTGGCGAACTACCCACGAATCGTAAGTGATTATTATAACCCCAGTGATTTACATGGGATAAGTAGGGTTAATCCACTTATAACTGGGGTGAACTAACCCACTTACGAGCAGTGGGATGAGCCACCAAGTATTCCCTATCAACGGAGCTACGAGCAACTGAGAGTTTTGGCTTGGAATCACCAATGGAAGGGGATGGTCGCTGTGCGCTTGCGGAATTTGAGGACTTCCACACCCAGCTTCAGTCCGTTGAAAATTTTGCATTTGGAGGTTCAATCATTTTCACAACCCAGGATTGGATTTTCTACATTTTCTAACATGTCCGTATTCTATTTGCCAAAATGGTTTCAGATTCATTCAAGCATTGTCAGTGTTGATTCTGTTCAGGAAACAAACAATAATGATGATAGTTAATGTGATGATTGACTATGTTGATTCGTAGTATTACTGTATCGGACATTGATATTTGAATCTATATATGGTTATACAATTACTCTTATCAAATTGGTGATCTTGATCAAAAACGATAATGGTCATGATTATGCTGATGGTGAAAGTGTTGTTCTTGTTCTTGTTCTTGTTGTTGTTGTTGTTGATGATGTATACATTCATGTATATATAATATATATATATATTATGATAATATCTAGATCTAGATCTAGATATAGACTTAGATGTACACAGACACACACACACACACATATATATATATATCTGTATATATGCATATGTACATGAACATTAAGGATAAACACTCACTCTCATTCCTAGGACTCCGATCCACCCTTCGACGACGTTTTGGAAGAGACCTTGAGTTCCTTGCCCCTCCTCCGAGCTCGAGCCCAACGAGGTGGGAGCCATCCGTGGAGCCACATGGGAGCGAATGGCCATCAACCATTGGATGTGTAGTTTTTTTCCTTTTTTTTGGGGGGGTACCCTCTGGTAAATTAACATAACTATGGAAAATCACCATGCTATTAATGGGAAAATCCACTATAAATGGCCATGTTCAATAGCTATGTTAAATTACCAGAGGGTATTTTTTGATATATTGAAAGCAACCATCCAACATTTATGGAACTCCCAGCTTGTTGGGAAGTCTTGGCCGTTGATTGGAGCAGTCTTGGTCGTTGGGGGAGAAGTCTAGACATGAAAAACCTGTGGTATCTTGGAAGAAGTTGGCGATGGAGCAGTTTCTGCATGCTGCAGCCACAGTTTCGTCCTCGATGGGATGCTTTCTTTATGGCCGGAATGCCTGAAATCATCCGTGTACAATGAGCCACAAGACTCCTCTCCGACGAGCCGTAAGACTCTTCAGGCTCAAGAAGAGTTGTTTCGCTATACCAATTCTCAAGAAGCAGATTCTTTTCTCACCAAAAGTGAAGGACAGGATAGGACAGGTTTGCAGATTGAATTTGGTCGAGATAGCTGCTTGTGCCATGTGATGGTAAGCACAAACCAGCTATTTTCTGCTTCGACGTGGCAATCCCCGTGACCCTCCACATTGAACTTGCTGAGGCGATAAATTTCATTGGTCGAGAGTGTATGGATCCACCATTCATGTCTTACTGGTGCTTAGTAGGGAATGGATGGGTTGCTGGGGGAATGGGATGATTATTACTAGTGATTATGGATCATTCCCGAAAATTCCCTAATTCCCTGCTAAGCACCAGTAAGATGTTGGCCACACGCCCCAAGAAAAACACTGGTTTTTCGTCGGATGACCAACAAGTTTTTTTTGCAACTGTCGAACAACAATTTATACACCAACCGCGAAAGATCCCTACTGTCAGAACAACCACCGGCTTTGGGTTGCATTTCCATTTCCGCGAATATTGTCCTCTGTTGGTCATGGATATACAACCCTGGCAGATTTTAAACATTTCTGCGGTCATCTCCCATCAAACATGGTGGGTTGTATTTGCATGTACTTGGTGGCCAGTTTTGGAGGGTCACATCCCCACTTTTGCTGGTAAAACCGCCTTAAAACCCTTCTGAAAGACCGAAATCCGGGCAGCAAACTTCGAAATGTCTCCCAGTGAAATCCACAATGGGTTTGTTTGAAAATAGTGTACCCTTGAATCCATTGGATTCTCAGATTTGCTAAAAATCCATTGACACCCAAATTCCTGCGAAATGTCGTTCGCGCCAGGCGATGGTCTGCTGGCGCGGCTGGTCACATGGCTAGTGCCCTCTACGGTGGGTTTCGCCCCATCGGCGGATTGGGTCGAGGCAGTGCTTTGGCTCAGCCCAGCCGGGGCGCGGACAGGAGACATTTTACCGTGCGGGAAGATGTGAGACCTACCATACTATAAAGATGGGAACTTGATGGGATTCCATAGGTGTTTATTGGGAGATTTCATGCCATTGGGAACAATAGGATGATTTAAACATAGCCACTTATTTTGGAAAAGGATGATATTCAACGGGGATATTTGATATTATGGGATCTATTTCGCCCATCATATGATGCTTGGGCATGTCGGAAAATGGAGGATTTGATGATTAACGATGGGATTTGGGGCGGATCCACACCAGGATTTTGGGTGATTTTTCCCATAAACCAATCCGCCCTTGAGGGAAGGCCAAGAATAAACCCATGCTTGATTGAACTAGCTTCTAGCTTCAGCATACTTGACTTCATTAGCTTCAAATTGCGATTTCACTATATAGTTTGCTTCTAGATAGAACTAAATTGGGTTTACTATACCGTAATTGTGTTATATATTTTAATTGCAAAGTCTAGATTCTAGATTGGGGTATTTATAGGCCGACTACAATCGCTGGCTTCCTGGCCCATGATTGTGGGTTTTAGGGATGGAAAGGGAGGAAGGTACATCATCCACTTCAGGATCCACACCTTGTCAAATCCCCTGGGTTTTCTTGTTGCCCACAAGTGGGTTTTTGCGGTGTGAATGCCCTGAACTGCTCAAGGTAGTTGCAAAGGTACTGTTGATGTCTCCATCGTGCCCCACATGACCATGGGGAATGTCCGGATTTCCAGGACTACACCAAGACGACGAGCCATGCTCTGTCTTGTACCAGGCCAGTGATTGGGCCATACTATGTTTCATACTATGTTTCAATGTTTATTTTTTCATTCAGATTGGGAACCCTGCAAATCAACAATTGTGTAGTACCCGGCCTAGAAAGAAGGCTTTGAAGCGCTTCTGTAGTTTAGTGTTTTGGACTTTGACGACTTTAGGGTTTGATTATGTGAGGGTTTGCTGTAGTGTTTGGCCAAAGTTGGAGGTTTGTCTGCAGTCAGCTCCCTCAATTGGATCCATAATTGGAAATCCTTGGCTGTCCCACCAAATGTTAAACCCGTCCAGGTTAAAAAAAGATAGTCCCAAACCGTATTAGGGTTTAAGGTTTAGAGTCTACGGCTCTGTTTGACAAAGATAGTCTTCCTTGGGTTGGTTTTCTTGGTTGCCTCACCCCACCCAGCCGTTGGTCTAAAGTCAGTTGTTTTCCTTCGACTTATTTTTTCTTTGTTCTTTTTTGCAGGCTTCCACTGGAAATCTGTAAAATAATGAAACATGTGAAAATAACGTGAAACGCAAGGAAACAAAATGTAAAGGAAATGTGATGAAAAAGGCGACCACTGGAAACACATGAAAACACACATTTAAAAACAGGTAGAAAAACCGGGGAAATAAAAGTAAACAAAAAGTGAAAACAATAGTGAAAAAGGTGAAAGAAATCAAAAAGCCGAACAAAAGGAGAACTCAATGGGAACAAACACATACCAAAACACATGGATGGCTCAGCCCCGGTCATGTGCAAGCTGCAACCACCATGAATGTGAACAACACGGCCGCACCAGGAAGTGGTGCCGGGGCAGCCGAGCAATCTGGCAAGGAAGTTTGAACATTGTCATAAAGGGATGAGCAAAAGAATCGGTCATCTCTCCTCCTTCCACCCCTTTCCCACCATTTCTCACATCCTTCCCCTTGCATTCCTTTCTTCTCCCTTCCCCCTTCCTTTCCCTTTCCCTTTCCCCTTCCTTTCCCTTTCTCTTTCCTTTCCCTTTCTCTTTCCTTTCCCTTTCCCTTTCTCTTTCCTTTCCCTTTCTCTTTCCTTTCCCTTTCCCTCTCCGGTCCCTTTCCACTCCCTGGCCCTTTCCCTGTCTTTCTGCTCCTTTTCTCTTTCTTTTCCCTTCCCTTATTTCTTACGTGTCCGCACCAAACTCACTCGCAAACAGCAATTCTGGGAGCGTGCTCCATGGTTTCACAAAATCTTTGCAGCCAAGAAACTGAAGCTTTGGATGTTCATTCAAGGAGTGGTGCATTTTGGAGGGAGGTTGGCACCATAGAGCACTGGCAAGCATGCTGGACGTTGCACTTTTTGACAAGGACGTTGCCAGATTAATGAATTTCCAACTTCAGTTTTGTGACTGGAAATGCTCTGTCGCACGCGGCCAGGTGTATGGTCGGAAGCGTTTGCGGCTCTTCTCTCCTGTGGATACTAAGCACTTGAAGGCCAACGAACAGCCCCATTGTTGCTGGTACTTGAGCAGGGGCCCAGTTTGGGGCCCCAAATGATGATAGTCTTTATCTGAAACTGGATCCTCAAATCAAATCTCTACAGTAGTTTGAGGACCAAAGGAAAACATAGAGGAAGCGTAGATAACACATAGATAAAACATAGACAACGGTCAGATCAACTTGGTTGCTTGTGTTTTGGAGAACATTTTTTGTGGATAATTAGCAGTTGGTCCCTTGCATTTGGGCCGAGTCCATCTCACATGGTGCCTTGGACGTCTTGGACATCTGATTTGGAGATGGTATTAAACCACTCATTTCTGGTGATTTTTTTCGCAGTGGTTATCACTTGTAGCATAGCAGCATATGTTTTTCATCATTCACTCTACCCTCTGGTAATTTAACATAGCTATTGAAAATGGCCATTTATAGTGAGTTTTCCCATTAATAGCATGGTGATTTTCCATAGTTATGTTAAATTACCAGAGGGTACACAACCATTTTGATCCATGTGTGAAAAACAGGCGAAATCCCAGTCCGAACTCTGAGGCTTGGGCGAACATGGAACTTTGGCATCAACGATTGAAAGATGGGGGAAATTCCAAATTGCCTGGAAGTATTGGTTGAATTATTGGAACCCCAAATGATTTGGAGTTTAGTGGAACTAAATGGCCGTCTTATTGGTGGAGGAATGCTGGGATTCAGGATTCAATGCATGATCCATGTTAGCACATGTGTATTGATGCTGTTAGCATCTGTTAGCTATATCTTTTTAAATGGGTTTGATTCTTCTTTTTGTGTTTTGCATTTTACTGCACATGGGCCACATGGGTTTTTAGGGATAGTTGATGCTGTAGCTGTCTGTATGGTGAAACAGAATCCCTTGATTCAAATCTCAGAGAAACCAGCTGTACGAATGGCAACAAAAAGGGCTCAGAATCATCGATGGCATTGGGGCTTTGCTTGGTACTCCACTAGGGGGTATACCACTATATATATAATATAATATGTATATGTATATATATATAATATGTTATGTGTCAACTAGGTGTGTATATATATATATACATACATACATATACACATTTATGTGATATACACAGGATGCACATATTTATACATTGTATATATATATATATGTCATATATTTATACCGGGGCCCCTCGGCGCTGAGGAACGCGCTACTCCCAGCTGACCTGGGAAGAACTGGACAGCTTGGAGTCTTCGCAACCCTTGGAGGTAGTTCTGGCAGCAGGCGCGGATGGCCAAACATTGGGCCGCTGCGTGGTGGTTTATAGGGTCCAATAACTATGGTTTATGGGTGATATAATGTGATATATCTATAATTAATATTAATTAATGGGATTATAATCTGGTTGATGGTGACTGGAACATGGCTTTTATTTTCCATAAAATATGGGATGTCATCCTTCCCATGGACGTTCATATTTTTCAGCGGGG
Organism: Cladocopium goreaui; assembly: GCA_947184155.2. Classification (NCBI taxonomy): domain Eukaryota; class Dinophyceae; order Suessiales; family Symbiodiniaceae; genus Cladocopium; species Cladocopium goreaui. The sequence continues at coordinate 76,555 of CAMXCT020001308.1, forward strand.
TAGGTCAACCACCAACCATTGGGTCATTGACCGATGTCTTCCTGGGAAAATGGGGCAATATATGGGCAATCGTTGGGTCTGGGTGTTTTATCATGAAAGCAAAGGAGTTCACTAGGAAATTGTGATACTGTGGATGGAAGAAATCTTGCACCACCTTGGATGGTTGAAACCCTATAAACAATGGGATAAACCACCTATCAACTGGTGCAAGATTTCTTCCATCCACAGTATCATGGGGATATTATGTTTTTTTTTTTGCTGGAGTAAACATATAAAGAAATGCGGAAAACCAATGGTTTCCCATTGGGAAAATGACCTACAAATGGGAGATGTTCCACATCTATGTTGGTTTAAAGGAGTGCAATGGGAAGATATATGACCAACCATTGGGATTGGGGCGATTTATCATCTGAATCTAAAGATAAGGATTTAACTAGGACAATTATGATGTAGTGGGGTTGTGGGATATGTTTCACCATCCACATGATATTTGGGTCTGCAAATGGGGGGATTAATCCTGAAAACGGCAGCCAGGGGCCGAAGCTGGTGAGCAGCCATGACTTTTCGGGCTACCATCAAACCAACCCAGTTGGGTCCATGATTCGTGGAAGATTTTAGTGACCATAGAGAGGATGGTGGATGGGGTCAATGGCTTCTTTCCCGGAAAAACAATCATCAATTTTCACAATCAAGTTTCCAACATCATGATAGCAAGCAAACCGGTAGATTTGCCATTGCCATAATAGATGGCTCCCTGGTATGGCTGGTCCGTGAAATGCTGAAAAGATGAAAACGATCTCAAGGGAACAAGGGCAACCCCATGAGAACGAGACCAGCCACATATGAATCGTCTACAAGTTAATCTACTATCTGCAGTGATAAATCAGTTCTATAAATATATATATATATATCCATATATATATATATACATATATATATATATTTGGAAACCGGTGTCATCCACCAACCGTCTATAAACCATAAAGTACCCATCTACCAGCCATCAACCAACCATGTACCAATCATCCACCGAGCATTTTCTTTGCCAACCCACCAATTACCAGCATTCATACGGCCATTGATAAGGGTTTATGTTCAGGGCCTACTGGCCTAGTAACCACCACCAACCAGGTTTATAAGGGCGACTATTCAACATATAGTGTTGAAGGGTTCAACTTTTTGGGCTGCTGAATCAGCAAAATCAACCCATTGATCATCCATAAATCCCATGTTCCATGCTCAACTCCCTATTTTCCCTGGTTGAATCATCATTTTATATGGTAAATCCCACGAATCTTTCCACCTTTGGTCTTCCATTGGGCAGGGGATGCCATCTTCATCCCCAACGGTTGGTGGCACGCGGTCGAAGCCTTGGGTCCCGGCCCTGCGGTGTCCATCAGCGGGAGGGGCCTCACCTTCTGCGAGGGCGTGGCGTTTTTGTGCCTTTCAAGATGGGGCTGGGTGGGGTTGGGTATGGTTCGGCGACGGGTTTTATAGCATTTTATGGTGACTATTAATTATTCTATAGTCTATATATAGTATTTTTTGAAAAACTGTTGTTTGTATTATCGTTTTTTTTGGAATGTTCAATCTTAAGTCTTATGTGTTTTTTTTTGGCATGTAAAACAGGGTTAGGTGATATATAATGTGGATATGATGGGGGTGTAACTGATGCAAGAATAAGATGGATACTTTCTGGGTAAGGGGTTGAGCATATGGGACTTCGGCAAACTGTAGTGGCAGTCTTTTGGATCATGACAGAACATATTGTTTGAGAAAATGAAACCTGCTGTTGGCTAGAACTCTGAGTGAATTAATGTGGGATTCACCCAATTCCATCGTCGCCATCCCCAATGACTTGCCATAAACGGATAGTTTTTTCCCATCCCTGACTGGTAGGCAGGTTCATGGTATTGGGTTAGTTGGGTGACTCGCACATTACCCAGGCCTAGGCTTCCCGCTTTGCGCTTAGGCCATTTTGGGTAGCCATTTTGATGCAACTGGGCAGTGAAGTGGGGTTAGTTCCAGTGGGGTTTTGCTGATTGGAGTTAGTTTCAACAAATCCAGAGATAACTGTGATTGGAGCAGAATCTCTGAGTTCCATCAGTTTGCACATCAATTGGAGCATGATCTTTGGAACGACACCCCGCAGTATTTATCACATGTTCTGAGGCAACAGAAGCTGTTGATACCGGAGAACCGAGCTGTTTGGTTGCCGCACATTTTGGCGCTGGTCCTACCATTTGTCCCGACCTGGGTCCTCATGTCCACACTGTCCACGGTGCGGCGGTGTTTCGGAACGTGGAGATCTGAGAACACGCCACTTGGGGTGGAACGAAAAGAGAAGTGAATGGCACTCTCCCGAGAAGATTGGAACGGTTGAACAGTTGCTGGCACTGGCTCGGCCATGACAGCGACGACATTTCAACGTGATGCACATGGTACTGGTAAGGCAGGAGCACCCGCTCAAGGTTCGCATTGGTTTCCTCGGCCCCGACGTCAGTATGTTCCACCAGGAAGACTGGGTACATTTGGGTATGCCCCGCGCAAAATCAAGACCGCAAGTTCTTGACAAACACTTGAATATCCTGACCAGTTTGTTTTTTTCGTTTGAGACAACAGTGGAGCAGAGCTTTCAAGACCAGGGCCCATTCTGGAACATAAAACCCACCTGAACTGACAGGTGGCAAGCTGCGATCAAGCGTCGGTGGCAGAATGGCAGGATGATCCCAATTGACCAAGCGAAGCCTTTTGTGAATGAACAAATTGGGCCTCCAGAATCAACCTGCAGAAACCCAGATGGTGGCGACCAATCAATTCCGTGACTGATGAAACTTGGGGAGATCCCCAATTCCGTGCCAAAAACAGATCGAACCTTTCCGGATCTCAATTCGGAGAAGCAGCTGAATGAATATCGGATGTGCTTCCTGAAAAAGACAGCGAGAGCGAGAACTTAATCCTTCCGCCGCTCGTCCTGTTCCAATTCTTGCTTCTTAGATTGGCATTTTCCTTTGCTAAAGTCCATTGTTTTGATTTGTGTCACATCACCCTTCTTCTTGGTCAATTTCCCCTTTTTCAGAGGCCAATTCTGGAGATTCCATCGTCGCTGCTGTCACTCTAGGCCATCAGGGTCGACATCTAGCATGCCGGTGTGCGGGTGCCAAGAAAACATTGTATCGTGACTTTCGCGGGTTGTGATCCAGGACGAAATCGTAAGTCATCTTAGGTACTTGTAGAAGTTGGGATGATAGTTGAGATGATAGTTGGGGATATCCAGCAAAACTTCCTTGGCTTAAAAAACTCGAGAACTATCTAATTCTTGTGGGATAGTCATGTAGAAATGAGCAGACGGGGGGGTTTTGCCTCGTGGCATTCGAGATTACCACAGAACAAATGATAGGGACTTGGGGTGGATCCCACTTTCTGGGTCAAAGTGACTCATTTCTTGTGCTCGAACCATGCATTTCTTTTAGGCTACACTGGTACACCCAACTTTGACCCATACTTGGGCAGTTGAACTTAATGTATAAGTCGGTATACTACCGGGGTTATATGACAAACTATGGGCGTTGTTGTGATCGGTGAATAAGACCAACTGCACCCCCAAGTACTAAACTGTACTCACATCCCAGGTATCAGTGATCAGACTCATTCTTAACGTGCTAAGTTCAGGATGCCTATCAATACTATCAGCTGATCCTGGGTTGCCTCCGAATGCGGTGATGATAGGTCTGCAGGTGCTCAAAATGGACTATTAGTTTGGGAGGATTTAGGACCCTCAAGTCATAGCTTGAAAGACATACATGCAATATTTATATTCTATTTCCACCTGAAGAAGCAAGACAAGGGCAACAAGTGCACCCTTGATTTGTCTCAGGTGGGCCAATGGTGGGAGCAGTGGCGGGAGCCAAGGTGGGAACCATTGCTTCGTGAAGTGGCTTGCTGGATGAAAAGTGCAGCTCTCCAGAATCCAGATGTGTATAGGGTCAGAAGCTGGTTAAAACAATGATAAACCATCCCCCAGTCATCACCATTTTTATAGGTGGTACGGTTACCATTCCCAGTCATGGGGGGTAAAAATGGCATTGTTTTAACCACACTATTGCTGGTCTGAAGATCTTTGACTTCGGAGGTCGCGGTGCTATCAAGAGCCCGTAGTGATCTCAGGGGTTTCCATGGTGCGGGAGGGTTCCCAGTGGCCAGACCCTTTGGGTTGGTGAAGTATCATGTTTTGTTGCGGCGTGAATTCTTCGGCCATGGAGGAATAGATGGAGGAATAGATGATGCCCTGAGAAATGAGCTCTTTTTTGCAATCCAAGATTGAGGTAAGCCATAGAAAAGCTTCGATTTCATAGACTTTGTCTCTGTGAAACCACTTGGATAAACATGATGTCAGCAAAAACACCAGCCAAATGCTCTGGTTTTGGGATTTTTTTTTGTTTTCGAGCTCATTTTCCTCATCAAAATTTGGTGATTTTGCGCTATGCCGGTTGGAAAAACCCGCAGTGGGACATTCATGTGGTATCCTTTGGATCCAGAAGATCGGCCCAAGTATTGTGGTACACCAAAAAAAAACATCTGGGGGTATTGCACACCTCCAAAGAAACATGGTTTATCATGTGGTTTACTACATTGACTGGGCATATGCGGCATATATGTATAGACAGGACATACACAAATAAACTGTATACTCAGTAAATGAACGATTGTCGGACACATGACTAGCGAAATGTATCAATCAAATACATGACTTTGCTATATATATATAGGTAGATCAACGCATAACTAAAAATAGTAGATAGATAAATCATTACATGAACTCAATAAGTAAATATATAGCTAGACACCTGAACTTATAGCCAGTTACCACCAGCGGGTTGCATGACTTCTGCGTGGCAATAAGGCAGAGGCACGGCAGTGAGGCTGGGATCGTTGGCCCCGTCAACATAGTGTGACACTGCAGGGTTTACTTGGGATGTCCAGGAGACATTGAGCCAGCGGCAGACCAGGCTGGATGGGAAACGGGATGATGGTTAAAATAATTAGTGAAGATTTCACGTTTCTATCTTTCTTTTGGGGGTTACCATCTGGTAAACTAACATAGCTATGGAAGCCATGGCCCATAGAAATAGATGGTTTACCTATTAATAGCATGGTGATTTTCTATAGCTATATTCAAATACCAGAGGGTATATATTTTTGGGGTTTATAATATTTTAACCCAGATAGAATCCCCATAAAATATACACACTTTCTTTTGGGGGTTTTGTCATGTAAGATCCACATCTTTGGTTCCTGTTGATTCTCAGGTCACCCACCCAAAGCGCTCAGCGGATTCCCGTGCGCACCCTGCCCGGGAGCGGGATGTCGCGACGTTGCGAGCAACCGGGCTGGGGGAGGTTTAGTGGGTTTGTTTTAGATGATTTTTGATTCCTAGGAAATCATAGACACTATAGAAACTATAGGACATACATCACTAAATTTCCGGGGGAAATCCATCATTTCGGAAATCCCACTAGAAACTGACATACGAATCATGTTGTTTGAGCCGAATCCAGGTCGTCACCGGTCTATCACCCCCAGAAACTGTGGTGGATGTGGGGGATAAAGCCACATATTTGGGACTGTAGAATGAGGGCGTTTAATATTGGGGTGAGATTAGAGGATACAGAGAATGAACAGATCATTAACGCAGACCAAGCATTGCAACAAGCACACTGCACCCTATCTTTTTTTTTTGTCATGGAATCTGCGAAGCAATAGTCACCGGTGCGCCTTGGACGTCATCCCTTCATCAGATCCATAAGATCCTGGAGTCGCTTAAGCGCTGGATGAAAAGTAGGGGGACCCATAAAGGGAGAGGTCTTGTTGGCTATCGACCAGTGTGAAAAAATATCTTCTCCCTGGTAGAAACGAATCACATAGAACTGATTTATGCGCTTTTTTCTGATGTGGGGGGGGAGGGATTTTGCCGATCTATTCCCGGGAAATAGTCTAACCCGTCTAACCCCAGTTTTGCAGATTACACATTGCCCATTTTGGTTGGTCATCCCCCCACATTATGATCTTGGAATGGGATTGTTCATTCTGACCCTAGGTTGACAGGTATTGTATCCAGTCAATGGAAAATAGGTTTTTGATATCAACTCACGATATCAATTCACGGATGATTTCCGCAGTCAACGTGGGGTTTTCCATTGACATGTTAGACTAACCAGAGGGTATTACCAGAAGTTATTACTGGTCACATCTTCATTTTATCATTTGTTTCATGGTTGAATCTCTATCCTTGGAGCATCCCCCTTGCCACTTAGAGATGGTTTATGACAGGTTTTTCTTTCATTTGGGGAGTTGGAGGGACTTGGGATATGCTCCAGAGGTAAATCTCATGATATTCCAACGAGAATCCCAACGAGAATCCCTTCAACTTCCCAGTCCACAATTTTCCCCACTTACCTTCTGGTAAACTAACATAGCTATGGAAAACCATCATTTTTCACAGGTAAATCCACTATAGATGGCAATTTTCAATAGCTATGTTAGTCATTCCCAGATGGTAAATCACCGTTTTTCATGGAGCACCATCTCTTGATGCGGTGCTGGACCACCCAAAAGCACCAGGACGGGTCCTCAATCTGCGCCAAGACGGCGCGGGACCAGCCAAGACTCAGGCCAGTCATGGAAATTGCCGGCTTAGAATTGGTGATTGACCACCAAAAACCTGGGATTTTCATAGGATTTTCATGGCTTTTTTACTCCAAAATGAGGGAAAGATGGGGATGTGCCCCTGTGCAACATGCTGGTGGGATCCATCGCAGCCTCAAAGAGGCCACGGGCCGATGGCGACCATGGCTTCGGCGCCGGGCAGTGCCAAGGCCGTTGGCCATGGCCGTTTCATGGGGGGAAAATGATGATCAGCGGTGGGTTTGAATGGGGAATTGTATAGGGGAGATATAGGATGGATGATGATCCTTTTAATGGTTGATCATCATATCATATTTTCATGTTGATCCCCCAAAAAATAAACATGATCCCCATATAATATGATCAGCATTCATATATGTGCATGATGATCCCCATATATAAACAGCTTTTTGTTTTTTCCTTTTAATGTTTTTGGGGATATGAATGCTTATGAATGGGGATATATAATGGGGATGGTGGGATATACCAACGAAGTATGGCTAGGGCTGCCGGCTGCGTCCTTGAAATGGTTAATTTACTATCAAAAGAGCGGGGATGTAACTATTAAAAGGAGGATACCGAGGAACTATATAACCAACCATATCCAAACAGGCTTGTCGGTATACATGATTTATGTCAACTTTCAATGTTTTTCCAACCATTTAGATTTTGGGGGTATCCTATTCTTGAACAAACCCAGCTGGCACATGGATGGTGACCCGCCCCCCAACATATGGTATCATAGGAATTGACTCATCCTATCCCATCTCCATTTTGTGATTCTCTGGCCGCAATCTTTCGCTGGTTTCTGTGGCTTCAACTAGTATCACTTTTCCGCCTTGGCAAACATGATCCTCAATTTGAGGAGGGTTCTTGTATTTGTCAACACCACTAAACCAGTTGTAAAAATACTTCTACTGATTTGTGGCATGGTTACAGTTGGCCATAACTGCTGTTGAGTGGTACTTAATTTTGATCACAACCCATGTATAATATATTCAGAAACCCATTCACTGTAACCGTGATGGGATGATCCTCAACCCAACGTAGCGAAGTCCTGAATAAGGCATTTGAACTTAGGTAATGTCATGATATCGCAGGGCAAAGCGGGTCCCATAAAACAAACATTTGAAGAGCCTAGGGTCATCCATATATGCGTAGTGGCATAGATATCATCATATTCATACATACTTTCATGTAGTATATCATTATTACCTTACGTCGAGGCCCAAGAGCGCCCAATGAGATATGCCATCTGGGCGGTTTAAAGCGAATCACGCGACCTCACTACAAATGATGGGTTGATATTGGGCGAAGCATCCGTTTTATGGCCTTGGAGTACCCGTGGTACACTTGCAAGCTAACATGAAACTCCAAATTGGCCTAGTTCCAGATTGACACACTTCTAGCTACAAACAAGAATTGCCATGTACCATATATACGTTGTTTTTTATTTTTTATTTTTTCCAAACCATATTTGTACATATATTTATAGAGCATGTATACAAATATGTATTAATATATATATATATATACAGTATATACACCATATACGTATCATATCTGAGGTGCGGCACATGCGTATCATCTCCCGTGTGTTGGACAGGACCTCCACGGCATCCACCCAGATGGCTCCACCGCTTCACTACCGGAGGCGCTTATAGCCATAGGTGGTAAAGAATACTTAACATATAGATGTACATACACATGGATGTACGTATATATATATATATGCATAGGATACACACTGGAGGTTCCCCGGAAGTTAATTGGAATGAATTTGTTTCAGACGCATATATATATATATGTATATATGTATATATATATATGCACCAAATAATGTTGATGGCCACATTTTTTGTTTGCCTGACCGCTGCAATGTTTGAGACACTCAGGGTTTCCGGGCGTTGAAACATTTATATAAACCTTAGCCTTAACCATATCGATATTGAACCACCGAAAAACGGGGATTTTAGTAGAAAGATGTGGCCTCAGGAGATTAAGAAGGTTGCAATGCATGTTGTAAGCCCAAGTGAAACTCCGACCATGGGCCAGCCAGCCCAGTGGTGCCAGTGGTCCTTGATGAATTTGAGCTCCCCGAAAGATGGCTTCGGATGACTGTGAGAGATCTTGTGTGCGATCTTCCACCATGGTTCCACAGAGATGGCCCAAGTCTTGGTATAACTGGTTTCAATTGGGACAAGTAGGGTTAATCCACTTACAACTGGACAACCTACTTGCGAAGTAGGATGAAGTAGGATGAAGCGCCAAGTAGTTCTTGGCTAAACAGGGGGAGCTTCAGATTTGGTGCCAAACTGGGAAGCGTCTGCGATGGGGAGCCACATATTTTTTGATCATTTCGGTGACCACAAACGCCCCAGCCACATTTCATATGCGAAAAACGATGTATTGAAAGATGCCTATGACCTGCTTTGAAGGGGGGCAATTTCTGCATATTTTTCGTAGGTGTTCATGGGATGATGACCCTGTGGCCCCCATTTTTTCCAGATGTCAAGTTTCTGGAGGCCAGGGGACATCGGAGTCAGGTGGGGACGGGGTAGAGCTGGGGATGGGTCCCACGGCAGTGGATTCAAGCGTCAAGAATTCCCCTGGATCCGGGCATTGAATGAAGGGAACTTCTGCGGTCTACATTTGATGGTGAAAGTCATGATTTATAGTTTATTCTATTTACCAGTAATTAGGACTGCACAAGGCGGTGGCGGAAGTTTCAAAGATAGGAAACTTATAGGAGAGGTGAGTTGTTGTGACGAATAGATGGCAGAGCGATCTGATGGACCCAACGGTGGTTGACGCTCTGAGTTTCTCTTTCTTTCTTTCTTTTTTTCTTTCTTTTTTTCTTTCTTTCTTTCTTTCTCTCTCTCTCTCTATCTCTCTCTGTTTCTCTCTACCTCTCTGTCTATCTCTCTCTGTCTCCTTCTCTCTGTGTCTCTATCTCTCTCTATATATATTATATATATATATATATCTATCTCTATCTCTATCTCCTTCTCCTTCTCCATCTCTCTCTCTGTCTGTCTGTCTATCTATCTACATATCTACCTACCTACCTATCTACCTACCTAACTATCTACCTACCTACCTACCTATCTACCTGTCTACCTATCTACCTATCTACCTACCTACCTATCAACTTATCTACCTGTCTACCTATCTACCTATCTACCTACCTACCTATCAACTTATCCACTCACCTACCTACCTTACCTACTGACCTACTAGCTGTCTAGCTGTCTAGCTCTCTAGCTGTCTATCTGTCCGTTTGTATATCTATCGATCGACCTATCTATTTATCTAACCATCTATCCATCCATCCATCCATCTATCTGGCTATGTTTCTATTTGACTATCTATCTATCTATCTATCTGTCTATCTATCTATCTGTCTATCTGTCTATCTCCCTATCCATTATCTGTGTGTCTATCTATCTATGTATCTATCTTTCTAGGAAGCAAATATGCGAGACTTCCTTCAAATGTGAAGGTTGACAAGTCCAAAACGAAGCAAGTCTGCGAGACTCCCTCAAAAATGTGAAAGCTCACGGCTCCAAAACTTTGAAATTTACAACCTCAAAAAAAGAAGCAATTCTACGAAGCTTACTTAAAAAATGGAAAGTTGAGTGCAGAGCTGAAGGCCTTGTATCAATGCGTTTTGCGATTTTTCCATGCCATCTCTCTAAAGTATCGCGCCAGCCACGAAAAAGCGAGGCCAGGTCATACGAAGTGCTGCGCCTGTCACGCAAAATCATCGTAGCAAACCTGACATTCTCATGCTCCAAAATGCAACTCTCTCAGGAAATCAGCGCCCTGACCTCTGAACATGTCTGGTGGAAATGTCTCTTGTACGGCGCTGCCGCGCGGAATGCATCTTTGCAGATCCTCTTCAAATGTCCCACGCCTGCCATCGTTTTTGAAACTGCTGCAAAACTCACACGTTTGGCTCTGCCACGGAAAGCGATGCTCGAACGACGAAAAGTGGTCCCTGAACATGTGGTGCTTTTCGCATTTTGACTTGGACATGTACTTCGCGCCACAACGCCGTGCACTTTTTCGACATCTGATCCTCCAAAAGTGGTCCGAGACCGCCTGTTTCAACACTTTTGACTTGAAAATGTGCTATGTGCCACAACGGTATGCACTTTTTCAAAAGCTCGACTTCCAAAAGTGATCCCACACTGACACTGAGGTGTTTTTATTATTTTGAACTTGATAATGTGCTACGCGCCACAGTCGCGTGCACTTTTTCGACATCTCAACTTCCAAAAGTGCTCCAAGACTTCCAAATCTGTTTCGCCCCACAGCAGCGTGCAATTTTTCTTGGACGTTTGCCCAGCTGGCTCCACATCAACCGCTGTAGCGAGCCTACTTTCGACCCTCCGCTGCCACAGAACATTGGAAAAACACAGTGTTTCGCGACTTTTTTACCTTTTCGCGCATCTAGCTCTTCTTTCTAGAGATTCTAGTCTTTCTCCTATCTGATCTTCTTTCTTCTTCCTTTCTCTTTTCGGACTCTTCCCACCTCGCTGCTTCATCTGTCCACATTGTCGGAAGCTTGACTTCTAACCTTCCTTCGGCCATGAATTTACACCAAATCATTGAATCTGAGCAGGCAGTTTTTGCCAGGAGCGAGGTTACCTCACCAGCTACAAAAATCCTTCCGAAAAAACCAAGGTGAGACCCCCTAGATATGGGGATGTAACGAACTAGTATTCATTGGACATGTATACATAAACCAACAAACCAATTCACATAATGTTTGGGGACTTCACCCGTAGCAATCTGCCTATCTTGGCCAGGCCCGGCCTTTGGTCACCTTCACCACGGGCGCCTCCCAGCCCCGGCGGCCCATGCCAACGCAGCCCATGGGATCCACGGGTCCGGGTCCAACGGTGCCGCGGACGCGGGTACAACGGGTGGTGCAGGTAGCAGCTGCCAGGGATTGGGGTTGGGGGCTGGGGGCTGGAGGGTTGGAGAGATGATCAATTTTGTTTGTTTGACTTGATTGATCTTTAGTTGATGTTGGGTAGTGGTTTTACCCGATTTCGCAGCGAAAAATTAGTGGAACATGGAGCAACTAGGGACGTTGATCAGCGAGAAAACACGGGATAAAAGTGAGGATGATATGATCACCAATGAGTTGGGATAGACATAATTACATGGGTTCGTGTGGATGTGGCGTCATCGCACCTCACTTCTTTTCGGGAGACGTTGCATACCCTTTGGTAAATTTGACCCGGACATGGAACATCATTTTTTTTGATGGGACAAACATCCCAAAAACGCATTTTACCATTGCCAAAAACATAGACACATACACACGTGTATCTATATATATATATATATGTATACATATCTATGTATACATATGTATGTATACATATGTATGTATACATATGTATTAATACGTGTGTATATATATATAGTGTTGAATTGCGTGAGTGGGGTGTGTTCCGATTTGGAAATCCAACAAGTGGTGGAACAGTTTTCTTACATGTCCAAAAATTATTTCCTCGTTTTCCTCTACTCATGAATTTTGTTTCTCATTGTGTATCCTTAGCAAGCACATGTTGAAGGGGTCAAAAGCACGGCCCAAGAGTCAAAGCTGAACATTGCCGACCGACACGAACTGAATTGACTGAGACTGAGATGAATTCCCTGGTGAAACATCTTATCAAAAAAGGTTTTATGTTTTTGGTTTGTAATCTCAAGGCATCTCCAGAGGTAAAGGTTTTTGGAGTGACATGTTGATATGAACTGTGTGGGAAATTGTGTTAGAAAGGTTTTTAAGGTTTGGAGAAAACAATAAAAGAAAACTTGATTTTTTGAGAGACACGTTGACTAAGTTGACCGATATATTGAACCTTCAAAAAATCCAAAATGTCTCTCATACATCTTAACATGTCTCCCAGACATTTTAACATGTCCCTCAGACATTTTGCCTGAAAAAATGCCAAGATGTCTCTCAATGATCTTAACATGTTTCCCAGACATCTTAACATGGCACGCAAACATCTTGCCTGAAAAGAATGCCAAACTGTCTCTCAGATACTTTCACGTGTCTCTCGGACATCTTAACATATCTTTCAGACATCTTGCCGGAAAAAAAAACAATATGTCTCCCACAGATTTTAAAAATGTCTCTCAGGCATCTCGCCCGTAAAAAAAAAAACAATGTCTCCCAGACATCTGAACATGTCTCTCAAACATTTTCCCTGAAAAATGCCAAGATGTCTCCCCGACATCTTAACATGTCTCCCACATATCTCTCAGACAGCTTACTTAACATGTCCCCCAGACATCTGATTTTGTCTCTCAGACATCTTGCCTAGAAAAAATGCCAAGATGTCTCCTGGACATCTTAACATGTCTCCCAGACATCTTAACATGTCCCCCAGACATCTTAACATGTCTCCCAGACATCTTAACATGTCTCCCAGACATCTTACCAGTACCAGAAGAAATGTGGCAAGATGTCTCTCAGACATCTTAACATGTCTCCCAGACATCTTAACATGTCGCCCAGACATCGTGCAGTTTTTTTGTATCATCAGAAGTGGTGGAACAGTCGAAGGTGGCAAAAAATAAGTGGTGGAAGCACTTTTTTCCACTAAAAATAAGTGGTGGAACGCACAGAAAAATATTTGAAAAATAAGATGTCTCCCAGACATGTTAAGATGTCTGGGAGACATGTTGCGTTGTCTGAGACACATTTTGGCATTTTTTCAGGCAAAATGTCCGAGAGACATGTCAAGATGTCTGGGAGACATGTTAAGATGTCTGGGAGACATCTTGGCATGATTTTCAGCCAAGGTCTCTGAGAGACATGTCAAGATGCCTGGGAGACATCTTGGGATTTTTGTCCGGCAAGATGTCTGGGAGACATGTTAAGATGTCTGGGAGACATCTTGGCATTTTTTCAGGCAAGATGCCTGAGAGGCATGTTAAGATGTCTTATGCAGACACCTCGGCATTGTTTTCAGAAGACATGTTAAGATGTCTGGGAGACATTTTTTCCCGGCAAAATGTCTGAGAGACATGTTAAGATGTCAAGGAGACATGTCAAGATTGTTGGGAAACTTTTTGTTTTTTTTCAGGTAAGGTGTTTGGAGAGACATCGGGCTTCAAACTTTCAGCAATTTCCCGGAGAAACAACCTAAAATGTTTCTGCAGGCCGACTGTGGCAAACTTTTCAAAAGATAATCTCCAAACTATTTTAAGATGTCCCAGACATCTTGTCTGAACAAGTGCAACATGTTTTGGGAAATGTTTTGCTATTTCAGGTTGCCCGATTTGTTAGAAGTTTGAAGTATCAGTGACTCTACCCTGTCAGTTGCAACACATTTCAGCGCCAACTCACTGACACATCAAACATACCTGGAAGTAAGTGGAAGCCATCAACTACATTTTTGATTGAATTTCTTTATATTCTACAAACTTTTCTTGGATAAGTTGCAGGGAAACAAAAGTTTTTGGAGCAAAGACGGTCTTGACACCAGGGAGGTGCCATCAAGGGCGAAAAAGTCATCAGCGTGTCAGGGGCTGGCAAGGGGTCCATGAATTTCAAGAGATCACTTTAGATATCATCATTGGCACATATAGGAAGGCAGCCTCTCATGAAACCACCAGGGTTTGAATCTTGTACGTTGGTGTGTTTTTACTCCCAGGTAGTTTTCAACACTTATTCCTGACCAGGTAGTTTCCACCACTTATTTTCTTCTAAAAACCAGGGCTCACGAAATTCAATAATATATAGATACATATTCAGATTATATGTATGCATAAAAACATGAACATTTAGCAATTGATGTATATAAATAAATAAATATAAAATATATACATATGTATGTATACATATGTATATATAAATACATATTAATATTATATGTATGCATAAAGAAGGATGAACATTTAGCAATCGATATATAAATATATATACATATCGTTTGCAAAAAGTGTCAGATCTCCCATTTTCTTCATTTTTCATCCATCTTCCCGACGCGGGAGGCGGCAGCTTCGTCGCCCAGCTCGGGCAACTCCGGGCACCGGGGTCGCAACGGTTACAGGAGGATTGGGCAGTCAGGGGGCCTTGGAGGGTCCGCGATACGGGTCATTTTAATAGGGAACAGGAGGATACACCATCAATTTTTTGGGGGTAATACACTACTGGTTGGTGGTTTCAAACATTTTTTATTTTCCATAATATATGGGAATATATGGGATAATCCTTCCCGTGACTAATATTTTTCAAGATGGTTAAAACCACCTACCAGACTGACAGAGAAACCAGTTTTTTTTGGACCATAGGGGTGAAAATTGAGGTATGAATATGATTGAACCCGGAATTTATGGTGAATTCACTGGGGAAGATGATGGAAAATGACGGAGCACGATGGTACACCATCAATTTTTAAGGGGGTACGCTAGGTTCAGACAAACCTAATTGGTTCCCAATCTATTGTTTTTTGGGGTAGGGAAGCAGCTGGTTGGTGCCCCCTGTTGTGGACACGTTCATAGGCGAGTGCATGAGTGGAGGTACCAGTGCCAGTTGCTGTCCAATTTCTTTTTCTCATAGTCGACAAAAGTGACTATCCAACTTTTGAATACGGACACAAATTCTTGGATGATTTCATGATATGGGTGAATATTGTTGGGATTTTTGGGTACCTGCGGGTATCTTTAAATCAGACCTGTCCCCTGGTCCGAAGATTCCTGGTCCGTAGATCAGGTCCCAGTCTCCTGATGGGTTTGGCCCTCAGCCATCCGCAACTGGCTGGTAATTGATAACCCAAATGTGATGGTGAGCCCTCGAAATGCTGAAACTTGTGGCATACTCATCAAAGGATAGCATTCCCAGTGCAAGAACTCCTAAATTATCCTAAATTACTTACATGGTTGGTGATGGTACAGTAATCTTCCCTCTTTAATGGGTTGACTTCCTGTGTTTATTGCCATGATCATCCGGGGATCATAGACTTGGTTTGACGAACACGCCTACACAAACTCAGCATTCGGCCGTAAAAACCGTGGTGCAATGTATCGTTTTCCTTCAACATCAATCCCTTTATCATCATTGCAAGGGTTGATCAATTGAATTCGGAATGGATTTTCCAACCATTTTCCATGTACAACTCATGGAAAAAATCATCCATATTTTTAAAACTTCAATACACAACATTTTATCAATAAAGCCATGCATCATCAACAAGTCCAACTATTTCATGGTATTTTTTTCTTAGTAATATAATCACATTTTTCAAGTACTCATGCTCAATTCCATTTTTTTGTTGGTTGCGTTCCATTTTTTTCCACAAAATTGGCCTCCCAATCACCTTTTCGCCCCTTTTTTTTGTGGGTGTACGAGGCATTCTGCTTCCCGAGAGCGGCAACCCAGTGACCTGGCCCGGTTAATCATCCTTTTGGTGGTCATGGGGTCCCCCAAATTTTGAGGATTTGTGCTGGTCTTAAATATTTGACCATACCATATTTGCACTATGAAATATAATGAAATATTTTCCAGCACTGGAACTTGGAACTTCACTGAACAAACAAGTGTTGTTGTTTCTTGACGAAACTGCCTCTGCCAGGAAAACGCAGTGATAGTATGGTCTTTTCCGGCGACATCTGACGACAGAGCCCGAATTCACCAAGTTTTACCCAGGGACACGAGATATTGGATTTCCTCCAATATATCAACGGCATGGGCCAAAATTAGTGGGGTCTTGGGACTGGCAGACTTGGGTCTTTTTGAGGATAATCATCCCATGTTTGGGTAGCCAATTTTGGTCCCGTGTCAAAAAGAGCTTGCAAAAGTCCAAAGCTTAACATGAGGAGCGTGTCAGAAGTTACTTGCAAAAAGTCAAAACCTTAACATCAGGAGCATGTCAAAAGTTGCTTGAAAAGGCCGAGCTTAACATCAGGAGCGTGTCAAAAGTTACTTGCAAAAGTCAAAACCTTAACATCAGGAGCGTGTGAAAAGTTGCTTGAAAAGGCCGAGCTCAACATAAGGAGCGTGTGAAAAGTTAGCTGAAAAAGTCAAGAGCGTAACATCAGGAGCGTGTCAAAAGTTACTTGCAAAAGTCAAGTCGCAACATCAGGAGCGTGTGAAAAGTTGCTTGAAAAGGCCGAGCTTAACATCAGGAGCGTGTCAAAAGTTAGTTGAAAAAGCCAAGAGGGTAACAGCAGGAGCGTGTGAAAAGTTGCTTGAAAAAGTCAAGTCGCAACATCAGGAGCGTGTGAAGATTTATTTGAGAAAGTCAAGAGCGAAAATGAATAGCATGTTGAAACGCAGGCGAAAGGACGTCATTAGCCTCCCTCATCCCATCCCAACCCCCCCAACCCCCACCCCAACCCAACCCAAATTACGCCGGCCCACTTGTGCAAAACGAAACATCAGATCAGTATGCACAGAAACGTTGCGAGCCAGCACGAAACCGTAGCCGTAGCCTCAACAACCACCGGGTCGAAATTGCGCTGCAAAATCCCCCAAATCAAAAGAGTGCACGCATACAGGGCACAAACAACACGAACAACACGAACAACACTAACAACACTAACAACACGAACGGCACAAACAACACGAACAACCAGAACAACAAGAACCACAACCACAACCACAATCGCAATCACAATAACAAACACAATCACATGTAATCACAATTAACAACAACAACAACAACAACAACAACAACAACAACAACAACAACAACAACAACAACAACAACAACAACAACCACAACCACAACCACAACCATGATAGCAATCATCATGATAACATGACATAACAATGAGTGTATTATCATCATGTATACTGTATACCTATATATTTATACATACATATACATATACATATACATATATACATATGTACATATATCATTGCACCTCCATAAGTGGTAAAATTATGTTTTCAACCCTTCCTGGTTTCCCTTCCTCTCCGTTTTGAGGTGGTTCCCCGGGCACTCCCCGGGGCGAGAGCCATGAGCCAAACGTGGGGCCAAATCTGGGATTCTCAGGCCGTCACATCGCTGTGGTGGTAGTCCTTTATAGGGATATCATGGGGATACCACTGGAAGGTCTAGCCAACATTATCCAATGTCTATGCATGAGTATACAACTAAATATTTAGAGAACATGATATTTAAATGGGATATAACCGGGTGTACAAGCAAAACAATGTTATGTGAGTTTGTCCAAACATGGGATATACCCCAAAGTGGCTGTTTTAATGGGGAAAAAATATGATGATTATTGGTGAAATTCACTTTTGCGCGTGGTTAAACACCTTCAACTGTTCATGTGTCACCATTTTGCAGGTGGCCGTATCCTCGCTCCTACCACGACGGCTGCTTGGAGTGACTGAAATTGGCCCCACGAAGTCGCACCACTTGTTTTGACTCAAGCATTGGGGTGACGATATTCTGCAAAATTTGGTGATTGTTGTAAAAGATCCAAGTTTGGAAGTCAGAAATTTGGAGCAACCAGTTGAACTTGGGGGAAGCATCAATTTGATTGGCCAATATTTTTTCAAATGGATGAACACTACCAACCAGGTTACCACAGTCGCGCATATCTTACAATGTGAGATACGGTGTCAGCCCACGTCGGCTGTTCGTGCGAAGAATAGGTAACGGATAAGATCGGGTACTTTCTGACAGCCATCGCGACATTTCCGCATCCTTTCCGGGGAAACATTAAAACACATTGACAGTTGTCCTTCAAAGTTCCGATACTGTTTGGAGGTGTGTGCGGTCTCTTCCAGCCCATGAAGGGGGGGGGCGAAATGGGCAGATTTGGTGCTTGCAGCAATGCCTTTAGGTAAGCTAGGAGGGAGCCAAGGCTGATGGGGAGCCAAGGAGCTACTGTATGGGTTTCCCAAGCACACCTTGTTTCAGCGGGCAATCACCTGGCTATGGAATGTTTGATGGCTTTGAATCCTGGTAGCCGCGATCATCCCGCCTGCACAATGGTTGAAGGGATTCCAAACTTACCCAAAGCACCACTGAACCACTTGCTGAACAGTACTCATGACTACCATAGAGAAAAACACACACACACATATATATATACATACATACATAACATAACATAACATAACATAACATTTACATTGCATTGCATTGCATGGCATACACATTACATTACATTGCATTGCATTACATTACATTGCATTGCATTGCATTGCATTGCATTACATTACATACATACCATGCAGAGGGAAACAAAATACACATAGATACACATAATGTGTTATCTATGTATATGTATATAGTACAATCTGCTGCATGGATGCTCTGCCAAGGCGGGTCCCCGTGTGACGACTCAAGCGCCACTCAAGCGGCACACCCTCGGAGGTAGGGGAGCCGTTTAGCTGAAGCTTTTGATAGGTCAACATGGTGGATTTACTGGGATTTCGTATGTTTTTTCCTGAGAATTTCATTGGATTTACCATCTGGTTATGACTCACATAGCCATGGAAAGATCCACCCATTTTTGATAGGTAAACCATCTATTTCTATGGGCCATCTATACCATGGCTATGTTAAATAACCAGAGGGTAAGGGGATGATCTTTTTTAACGATTGAGAATGGGATGCTTTACCAGCAAAAATGGTGATTTCACGGGGGAAACATGTGGATATAACAGAATATAAATAATGGGGATATAGGCATAAACAAAGGGAAATTAGCTAGGAAAAATGGTGATACACTAGGGTACTTAGATGATTGAAATAATGGGTATAGCCTAGCACCCCCTTGGGTACTCAGATGATGAGATCCTCCAGTGTCATCAAACATGTCAAGCTGGGAAATCCCTGTGTTTCTTGAGATGTGAGATGTTGGGCTGGTTGGGTTGATGAGTCATGGAAGTGTTTTCCAAGAAGAATGCCAGGACATTGGATACCAATGCACAGATCATAGGGGTTTCTTCGGCGTTTATTTACAGTTAAATCTACAGCAAACCCAGCTGAATGGGAGACAGCTGGAGGCGCCGGAATGGGTCCAAGGAGTAGCTGGCTGGAAACCCTGGTGTTTGAATGGGAAAGCGATCTTGGAAACAGGATTTTCCATTGCGAGGTTAGTTTACTGGAGGATAAGAAGCTTGAAGAACAAGCTTTTTGAAGCGACGAGAGGCCCATTTGCCCGGCGAAACTGAGTCACACGACAGCCTCACCTGTAGGATCCAGGTGGGGGCCCGGGGCTGCGAAAGCACGGCATTTTCATTGGATGGCCAACAGCAGAGCCAAGTTTATCATGGTGTACTCTCTGGTAATTTCACATAGCTATTGAAATAGCCATTTATAGTTGATTTAGCCATTAAAAATAGTGATTTTTTCCATAGTCATGTTAGTTTACCCATTTTGTATCGGAGAGTGGCTGGGAGACAGCATGATCATCCCAGGCATGCTGGGAACATCTGAACATCTTAATTTGTTGCATGGTACCAATTCTCCTGCACCTCCATGAGACATCAAAGGATCAAAACCTGCAATTTGTTGCAGTAGCACATCGCCCTTTCAAAGACATTTGGTTGGTGGTCTTTGGCGCCTTTTTCTGGGATGATCCCCTAGACTTCATCATATTGGGTGGAACCAGAACCCTATGGGTGAAGCTAATCTGGGTCAGAATTGAAGGCGGAATGGGTACTGATGATCTGGACTTCTCGCCATTTCTTGCCGTGCTTTTTGCAGATGAATTTGAAGGATCGGATCGAAAGTAGCATCCCACAGAAGTGGCACGTGCGGCACCAAGCTGCTGGGCATGGGGATCCAAAGAGGGGAACTTTCCTCCTTCTGTGCTTGAAAAGTCTGCAATGATCCCTGATAGCCTGGTGAACAAGCTGGGATTCACTGATGTTCATCCCCTCCAAATATGAAATACCCTCTGGTTATGTCAAAATAGCTATTGAAAATCACCATTTTTAATGGGAAAATCCACTATTAATGGTCATTTTCAATAGCTATGTTAAATTACCAGAGGGTAATATGAATCATAGGTCTTGATGCATCCCTGGTGTTTGGCATAGCGACCCAAAGAAGCGATGCCTGTGGCCACCACGAGTCGCAGCCACGTTCCGAGCAATGCGTCAACTCAGCAATGACCTGGGTTTCTGCAAAAGATGGATGCGCTTTCTGGGGCGGGTGCCAGTGACATCGGTGATGCCAGTGAATAGCCTATAGTTATACGTAGTTATAGCTATAGTTGCCATAGCTTTCACACGTCGGTATAGCAGTTATCACTAGCACTACCAGCAATTGGATGGTTGATGGCCTACCTGGCTTGGTCGACCCCAAAAGCTGCGGCGATTGTTTGAAGATTTTGCATGCAGAGTCCAGTAAAACACCTTGAACAATAGTAGGCGTTGTAGTATTGATTGCTATTGTGCAGTTACTTTAGATAATCATCTTGAGTCTCTATTTTTCTGGCGGCCTGATAAAACCAACCTTATCCACTCTGAAAGTCCATAAGGATGTCATCAATGGTGAATGGCTTGCCCTTGGTTCACCGGCTATAGACTCAATGTAGTTGGAATAGAACATAGCAGCATAGCACTTCATCCTATAGGGGATTTTAGATGATTTTAGGGTGAAGGGCTTTTTTTATTCGCTTGACATCGGAATACAACTGATTGAATGCTGATTCGATTCAACATTCGTCTTCGTCGGATCGATGGTTTCGATGTTTTCAATGCAATTCTGTGTTTCCATCCCTGCTTGGAAAGCATCATTCTGGGTGTACGCTATCTGGGGACCCCTCGAATCTTTGGAACGGATCTGTTCCCGTGTCTCCCAATTCTTGGACATCTCCACCAGGGTTTTTGAGTTTCATCCCATACCCCGAACTTTGAATTTCCCCAAATGCGCCATGGTCAAAAGATGCTTTTCCCAGAAAAGAGGAAGGCCATTCCCCGACTTCTAGGGGTTCATATACCCATGAACCGAGGCATGGTGGGATGACCATCCTCTTGGCTCGAGCCCCGGGTTCCCTTTGTCAACTTGTGGGCCGATCACGTTCTCTCCGACTACTGAACCAGGCACCTGCTGAATGTGTCAGAAAAACCTGGGAGCTCCAAGTAGAGTCAGATCAGGTTTTGGAGATTTTTGTAGAACCTACTTGCCAGGCTTCTCGAGAGCAGAAATGACATGGTTGGTAGACCCTGGGGGAGGGAGTACCATTGATATATATATATATAATATACATATATATATATATATACATATATATATACATATACATAAATAAGTATATCTATATATATATATACATATATACATATATACAATAAATGGACTTATCAAGCATGAAAGTGGACCTGAGGATGATCATGGACATCTTGACAGTCTGTATCGGCTTGGGAAAATCTGTGGCAGGTTAATGCCATGAGACATGTGCGGTGCCCCAACAGTTGATGGTCCCCTGGTTGGTGTGGACTGGTGTCATTGTCAGGGACCATTTGCAACAAGGTGTCAGGGCTCGTGGTAGAAACCTTGAAGCTCCAAGCTCGAAGAGAGTGGTTCGAACATGAGAAAGCCATGGGTTTCGGAATCCATTCAGCCAGTTTCGTTTGATGTTTTTTGATGTTTTGTTGAGGAGTCAGGAGTTCACTATGGACTATGAAACATCCCAACATTTGGCAAGGTGTCGAGAATAAAAACATGCAAACAAATGCTGTTGCACTGCATTCTATGCAATATGAAACCAAGTATGTGTTAACCTTTATCAAAAATACGTTGGTAAACATTATCTATACCCAAGAACGGCGAGGGTAGGAACATTATATCTTGCACCATCTCCACATTGTTTTCTTCGGAATAGCTTCTGCTCTGAGGAATGGTAGCTGGTCCGCAGCCGTGCTGTGGCACCTTCCCATGCAAAAACGGCTATCTATGGGTCATCCCATCCAATCCCCTTCGATGTCTATGGGTCGCCGCCCTGAGTTTCATAAAATCATTCTGTATAGTCCCCGTGTGACCTATCTTACTACTGTGCTGTCTATCTTGTTCAGATTTGCAGTGTATTCATCCTGTAGTATGTTTTGTAACGGGTCTCCACTCCACCAAAAAATGTTGAATGTCAACCTCGGATTTGAACAACATCACCACTAGGCTGTTGATCATTGGGGGGAGTATCATTTTTTACAGCATCATTGGTTACTCCAAAATGAATCCAGCAGGGTTTATCCCTCTTTTGGGGTTGAGCAAAATCCCTATTTTTGATCACTATATATCATGAAGTCCCCAGTGTGGAATGGTTGGATCACCAGTTTTGATGCTTAAAATCCCCTGATTTGGCAGTGTCAAAACCTGGTACCCCTGCTAAGTTCACATCAAAATAGCTGGGATTTATGGATGTTCATCCCACTAAAAATGGTATTAGTAGGTATTGATCCATACCCATTTGTTGAACATTTCCCATTTCCCATAGGGGTCTCTGGGGTGATTCCGCGAGCCGCTGCCGCGCTGCCGCTCCAGGCGGCTTCGAAGGGCTGTGCTGTTTCTTCTCTTGACCCACGCGGAGGTGGCACACGCTGTGTACGATGTCCCTAAAGAAACTCTAAATGAAACCCAAACTGAAACCCTAAACGAAACCCTAAACGAAACCCTAAAGAAACCCTAAAGAAACCGTAAATAAACCCTAAATGAAACCCTAAAGAATCCCTAAAGAAACCCATTTGAACGTTTAGAACTCCTGATAAGAAATCCCGATAAGAGACCCTACATGAAACCGGAAAAAACCCTAAATGAAACTCTATATAAAGAAACCCTAACCCTAAAGAAACCCTAAATGAAACCGTAAAATGTAACCCTAAATGAACCCCAAATGAAGCCCTAAATAAAACCTTTAATAAAACCTTTAATAAAACCATATAAAACCCTTAATGAAACCTTAAATGAAGCCCTAAATTAAAGCCTAAAAACGCTCAAGAGACCCACATGAACGTTTGAAGCACCAAAATGTAGCAAATACCATGGAAATCAGAGGTTGAAATGCCAAAATGTGACAAATACCACGCAAATGGAAGGCAAACATGGCCAAATGTAGCAAATACCATGCAAAATGCAAAGTGACCATGCCAAAATGTAGCAAATACCATTCAAAATGACAGGTTCTAGTTCCAAACTGTTAAAATACAAGGCAAATGGTACCGGGAAAGAAAGCCAACAAAAAAAAAACCACAACCTGAGGCAAAAAAAAATCCAAAAACTATTCTACACCCGTTTGGAATTAGGGTTTGGGATTTGTCGTCTAAGAAATGTCAAAGCACTGGCCCTCCGCAGGTATTCGAGCGTGTCGAAGGATAATGTTTGAGCACCGTTCCAGCTTTTCGGGCAAACACCGATTTCCACATATTTTTTTCAGTTTTTTGCTGAAAGGATGGGATGGAAATCCTATACAAACACATTTGCATGAAATGATCACAGATGATAGATATAAACGGTTCACGGAACTCTTAGATTGGCATGGTTAGGTTGTATCTCCGACTTGCAATCCAGAAAGGGAATGCCTCAGTTGCAGCTGCTTAGAAAAACTATCCCAATTTACATTTGGTGGTGGCCCATCCTGAAATCCCCAGTGGCTTTGTCTGAAAATAATCTAATCGGCTAATCCAGCAGTTTCTCATCATTTTCCTTAGTGAAGTGGCCAAACTTTTTCCATGATTTGGGTTGTGTTAAGTCCCCTTTTTTTGTCCATTTCATCATCATTTTCGATAAATTTGGTTATAACATAGGTTATTTTACGATTTTTAAATCACAATTATTGGTCCCAAAAAATATCGACGTCAACGTCAGTTCCGCACGGCGCTTGG
This sequence comes from Cladocopium goreaui, assembly GCA_947184155.2. NCBI lineage: Eukaryota > Dinophyceae > Suessiales > Symbiodiniaceae > Cladocopium > Cladocopium goreaui. The sequence goes on from CAMXCT020001308.1 coordinate 101,063, forward strand.
ACGTGCTAAACACCAGGCGTCCGACTGGGTGGTCGACGCCTGTGAAGGCGATGTGTGGGCCCTCAGAAAAAGACCCAGTCGTGGAACCTGGCCCTGAAGGGAATCCATGGGTGCAGCCAGGGGTGAAAATGATGGAAACCATTGGAAGAAACTCAAAAAAATGGGAAATAAACCCTATAATTGTGGCTACAGTAGTCTCTTATGGGTTATAAAACACGGAGATATGAATGGGGACAATGGGGAGGGTATCACTCAGTTTTTTTCGGGGGGGGATGCCGTGGGGACGTTTTTGCCAAGATGATCCAGTTTGGGTGATTCTGGAACTCTCTCTGTGAGCAACCTTGCGAAACGTCCCTTCGTAGGTCTAAGTTCATTTGGCGGCAAGTTGAGACAAATCACGGGGGAAATTCCTATGTAATTCGCTGTACAATTTCTCCAGTTTTCTGATTATTTGTGTATCTTCGGCCAAGTTGGCCGTTGGGACCTTTTTGAGGGCATTACCATAGTCCCATAGTTAGTGGGGATCATTGTCAACAGGTCCAAGGGATCGGTGAATGGGCACTGTACTAGGGAGGGGTTGGAATGGACTTTCGACAAAAGACGAGTTTACGTCCCATTTTTTTTGTGTCCCCATAGTTGTCGGCCACATACAGTCTAATACTGTCTATCACGATGCTCAACTGTTGTACTCCATTGTCTTGTGGTCCTTTTGGAAGTATATATGGACTGATGATGACTGATGCATGTTAAAATATGCGTCCTTTCCTGTTGTTTGACTGATAGGTGCGACAACCAGCAGGTAAATGATGGACTCCCCAATCAAGGGAATTTAGAAGACACCACTTAGAATAGCCAATGGTTGATATAGATGATATGCCTTCATCTAACTTTATTCATCAGCCACATCCCAGGCATTTCCGTTGTTGCAAATGTCGAGGTTGGCAGCTGGGTCGGTTGAGAAAACCACAGGACTCAAATGGAATCACCAATATTCGGGACATTTGCCAATACTATAGTTTTTTTTTAAAAGGTTTCATGTAGTGTTGTTTCTTGATTATACGTATTTCAATTTCAGTTTTGTGTTGGCGAGATGCATACTTTGTTAGGGTTGCATCCGTTGGACATGATTTTCATGGCTACACTCATTATATCGTTTGTTGCTTGTATCAGTGGGTTGATCAGTGGGAATCCATTGATTGATTTCGCATTACTGATTTTTCAGTATGTCTAGAAGCTTGGAGTTTGCGAGGAAATCATCTATATAAATGAGCAGAAAACTTTGGATAGTGCTGGGTTTGACAGATGAGCGATTTTCAACTGTTTTGGTCTCAGAATTAGTTGAAGGGAACAGAGAGAGCGGACTCTCCCCCCCTGTTTGATGAGACATCAACACTGGTTTGTTGCAAGTTGTCCGTACATTCTACAGCGATTTTCCAGCAGTATCAGTAAGCTTTGATCGGAGTGGGTCCAGGGAACATTAAAAAAATAAAGAACACACGTTTTCCAGTGGGATTTCCCTTAGTCCTTCCCAGGGACACTTTGTATCAAGGCCAACCATTTGGTGGTGATTTCCCAGCAAGCTTAGGTTGGAGTGGATGGTTGATGCGGGAAATCCATTATGCTGTAGAACCATAGACATTGGCTGACTTCATGGGATCAGCAGCCAGTATTGACCTCGTGCTTATAGAACATATATGGACCATATATACTTATCATGAATCCCCCGATATATTGTCATGAAAAAAATGTACTTTACTTCGAGTGATCCACACCATGGCATTTCAAGGCGTATATTCCGACACATATTCTGAGACATTCTATCTGACATTCTATCTGACATTCTATCTGACATTCTATCTGACATTCTATCTGACATTCTATGTGACACAGTGCCCACTGAGATCTGGCTCTCGCAGTTGAGGTCCGGCAGTGCTGAGATCTGGCTCTCGCAGTTGAGGTCCGGCAGTGCCCACTGAGCTCGGGCGCTCGCCGTTGAGGTCCGGCAGTGCCCACTGAGCTCTGGAGCTCGCTGAGGTCCGGCAGTCACTGAGATCTGGAGCTCGCAGTTGAAGCAGAGGCGGGGGTGGAGGTGGGCAGGCCAGCTCTGATAAAATCTAGAGACCCTCGCCTGGCAGAGCCCCTCATATATTGCCGGACATACAATCCCCCCAGCAAGTATAGACCCTGCCAAGTAGGCGCTTGGAGGATTACTTTCCTCCAAAATTGGTTGATTTTCAAGGTCAAACTGTTAGGTGATGGGATGGTTCCCTATTTCTAGTGGTACACTTCCAATTATTGCTGCTTCAATTCCTTGAAGGTACCTTTACAGAGTTTAAGAACCATGAAGAACCATTAATAAGAATCAATAATAGCCACCAAAAAACCATTAAGAAACATTAAGAGACAATTCAGAACGTATCCACTTCCGGTAGATGGCTGCCCTTCCAGGCACAATGCCTCCGTCCCCAACGCAACAATGGCGACCGCAGCGACGCCGATGCTCCATACGTCGCCAGCGTTGCGAGCCTTGGGGCCCGGGGGCCCAAACATGGAGATTTCCCTTGTAAGATCTTGGATGATCAGGCACAATATATATATATATATATATGATATATGTATAATATGTACATATATATATATTATATATATATATGTATATACACATATATGTTTATACATACATATACATATTATTTATGTATATAGATACATATATCATATGTATGTATGTATGTATGCATGCATGCATGCATGCATGTATGTATGTATGTATGCATGTATGTATGCATGTATGTATGTATGTATGTATGTATGTATGTATGTATGTATGTATGTATGTATGTATGTATGTCAATGTATGTCAATGTATGTATGTATGTATGTATGTATGGTATGGTAATGTAATGTAATGTAATGTAATGTAATGTAATGTATGTATGTATGTATGTATGTATGTATGTATGTATGTATGTATGTATATTTGTATGTGTATGTGTATGTGTATATGTATATATATATATGTATGTATATATGTATATGTGTATATATATATGTTTATACATAAACATATTTATGAGATTTTACGTCATTTTAGATGAACACATTTTTTCTGCAGTTGCAATTGTTTAGAAACTGAGGTGGTTTTAGAATATCACTGCGTTATTTTCGATGGAGCTGGAATCATGATGAGTTATTACATGAGGAGGAACCAGATTACCAGATGTTTGGATGGGGTACAATGCCATTGTGAGTTACCTCGAACTGAATACAACTACTAGTTGTTTGGCACTGTGGGGTTCCACTTGTTGGTATCAGGATCGTGTCATTGTTTTTTTTTTGGTGTGTGTATATGTATATATATATATATGTATATTCCACTGTTTGCATCTATGGCAACAAGACTGGTACGAATCAATCAAAACATAGCTGGAACCTGAGAAAACGGGGTGTATGAGCCCAAAGAGCCAACACTAAGCTTCACATAGTTTCACGAAACGCATTCACAAGTGTATCTGGGTAACGGGAATTCCATGACGGTTGGACGCATTGAACAATTCCGTTGTATGGAGATGAAATTATGAATTGAACATTATGGAATCCTGATGATGCTTGGGGCGAGGTTCCCGCATAGATCATGGCCCACTTGTAGATGATTTACCTATCAAAGGTGGTGATTTTCCACTATTTTCCACGGCTATGTTACGAAAGGATAACCTTAACGTTTCTACCCAATGGCACTTTTGCAACCGCAACGTTAAAAAATGCATCTCTGTGAGACTGGGTTGCAATTTGCCCTTCAAAATCACTAAGTCCAATGTGTGCCTTGGTTGCCCCACAAGCAATGGATTTCAGGGCGGAGTGATTAGGCGCACCCACAGCAGTTGGCAATCGTCAGTACCTGACATGTTTGGCTAGGGCTCATTCAGGTTTCAATAATCAGTGGGGTTGGACTTTCTGCACTGCAAGAGACTTGTTTGTGGCTGGTTCTGATACTTCAATTGTTCACTCGTGTGTTTTCTATCCATTTTCTTGAGAAGTGTCAGCTTTTGGAGAAAACCTTAGTCTTCATCCACTTCATCCCAGATTTTCTATGGTTTTTAGGCCAGACTCCCAGATTTCTTTAAGCTGCCGTTGACTCCAAACCTCGAGGCACGGCGCTGCTCCTTTACCGCATCCTTCGGTGAGGTCGGGGATGACCCAGTTGGGTGGCGCTGTTATTAGGGGAGTTATGGGGGATAACGGGCAAACCATGGCAGTTTCAATGGGATAGTGATGATCAACCATCAAAGAACTGAGTTTTTTTTTTTTTTTCCGAGTTTTTTTTCTCGATGTTTTTCATCGTGATTTGGGATAAAAAATTCGTAGAAGGACTAGGGACCTCGTATTTTTCAGAGGGACGACTCTAGCCACCGATCTGTTGGGGTTATGGCAATGGCGTGACCTCACCATGTGTGGATTACCGGGGAGGATTTGACCCGCATAGCACCTGTTTTTTGGTTCGGAAAGCGATGATCACCACGATTTCGGGTGAACATTTTTCCCACAAACACCATGGGGTCATTAAGTTGATGCAGCTGGTCAGTAAGTTACATCGTTCAAGGAGTCAAATCATCAACATTGGGCTTATGGGTTATGGTTCTTAATTGCTAATGGAAACGTTGGTTGTGTAAATATCGGTTTATGGCATTGGGTTTTCAAAAGATTAGACGTCTTGCGGTGGAATGTTGGATTATTCACGTCGCTTCGCGACGGCAACCGCCCGCACCGCATCGTTGGGCTCACACCTGAGGTTGTGTGGTGCTGCCTTGCACCAAGCAATAAATTTGAAAGCTTTATAAGTATCATATCTGCAAGATGTAGGCTTTTGTTGTCTGGACGCTCCACACTGGCAAAGATGTCGGCCAACCAAAATAGATAGAGAAAGATAGACCGATAGATAGATAGAGAGATATCTATATATATATATATAAAGATCATATATGTACATATCGAGTGAACGGTCCACACTGTTAATGATGTCGCCATTGTTCTCTTCTACTGCCATTGTTCTCTTCTATTGCCGTCGCTCCGTGATAAGAACCCCTGTGCGGCCGCCACGGTTTGAACGATGTTGTTCTCACACCTTCGCGACCGCTCGTAACTGCCAATGATGTCGGCCATTGAGACCAAAAACATCCGAAAGTACTGATTGTCGGAAAAAAAACCGCGAAGAATTTGATAGCCATGTATAGCGGACCAACGCAGTTCAAAAAATAACGAAAAACATGAAAAAACGGCGAAATTGATTTACAGTGTTTTTGCTTGCAAATACCATGGTTTTTGAGGGTCAGGTGGCCAAAAACACTGTAATTTACAGTGTTTTTTTAACCAACGGGTATTTACGATGTTTTCATTCACACCGTAACATAAAACAGCGTAATTTACGACTAGCCGTCAAGCATGCATAAAAACCAGTGTTTCTGCTATCACAAAACGACGAAAATCAGTCCGAAAACGGGTCCAAAAACTCAAAAATACCTAACCGCAAAAAAAGATGTTGCAAACCAAAAAATTGACTAAAAACACACTTTTCGCTTGCCGATTTTGGACGGGCGCGTTCACTATGTTTTTTACTGATCAGTGATTTATCATGGTTAGATGATTTATATCAAGGGTATGGTTATCCCGTCATTCACGGGCCATTAATCCCATCCTGTGTTCATATTCAACCCCCCATTCTATGGTCCCAGTCATATGTGATTTCATTCCCTATATGGTGACTCTTGGAAGTGTTTCTTTGGGCTGAATTCTTCGCCATTATGAAACATTAGCCATTATAAATCACTACTAACCATGATATTCCTATCTGATAGTGATTTATCATGGTTAGTGATTTATAATGGCTAATCACTAACCACTAACCTTTATATCCCATTCATGACACTGGCGGCTGAACAGCCTCGGTTTGCCCATGGGTTTGGTGGCCCCCGAGGTCCCATGCGTCCGACGAAGCAAGGCACACTGGGATCATCCATATTTGAGTGTGAAGAGATAAAACCAGGGCTTTGATCCCTGGCCATATACATGCAAATTTCATACATGTATAGATAGATATATATATATATATATATACATAATATATATATATATATCTACAATATAATATGTATGTATTTATACAGAGATGAAGTTGTAAATATTCCTGCTGCTGGCAGTCGATGGTTAGAATGCCCTTTTCAATAGTGATAGTCTTTAACATATGGGCATCTTGGGATTCCAAATCACTTTCGCACACTTGGCTAGTGGTTTTAAATGAGCATTTAATTTAGCATTTCTACAATTTCGGGGCCTGATTGGCTCAACAACTGCTGAATTACCAGTGCTGAATTCTGCGATGCTCAGGATTTCATCAAGCCAGTCCATGGTTCATGGGAACGTAGTGAGGATATCATGGGAATATCATGCATTATTGATGATCATTAATTCATGGGATCTAATTCACCCATGAAATTGGGCAAGTCGTTTTTTCAGAAACTCATAAACTCATGAAATTGTGGAGATCTAATGGGGATATGACTAACAATATCCACTTGGATGAGGATGTTGATAATTTCTTTCCACCCCTATACAGGGGTTTCAAAAAAGAGACCATATTTTCCTTATAGTTTCTGCGTGTCCAACTTTTCTATCTCTTTGGTTGCTCTATGTATGTATATTTGTAGACACATAGATATGGATATAGATATAGATGTAGATATAGCTATAGATATAGATATAGATGTAGATACCCATTTAGCCATTGTGAAGCCAGAGGGTACAGTACAGCACGCATCTGGGGGTCGCTATGCTGGCAGGCCCAACCACTCGGAGGAAGACTCGAAGGGGAACTTTGTTGGCCAGGCAGCTGCGGCCCCGCGGGCCGAGGAGCCGTGCCTTTGGGAGTGGCGGACGTGTATTGAGGGTGGGTGAGGGGCAAATGACCCACATGCTAAGTGGTGATATGTGTAACTGTATATGTAAATGTATATGTGTATATACATGTGTATATATGTAGATGAATATATGTGTATGTTCATATGTACATGTAAATGTACGTGTAAACATATATGTAATATGTACATGAAACTATACATGTATATATATATAAATACATGTATATATGTAAATGATATGTATGTGTATATGTATGTGTATATGTATATATATATGTACATATGTATATATGTACATGTATATATATATATATGTATGTATATATATGTTGTTGCATGGAGTTCTGGAGTAGATAGTGAGAGCGGTGGTGAATCATGTCTATGTCTGCTGCGCATTTTCCATGAAACTTAGAAAGGTGGGAAGGGTGGGGCCGCCAAAGGATCTCAATGATTTGACCGAGACCGATGGAACTTAAAGCACATCCCAATGATTTGGGTGTTTTACAACCAGTATTTACCTCGGGCTACTTCAATCTACTTCATATACAACTGGGGTATACTAGGGTTATGCCCAACTTACAAACTGGGATGCACCCCGAGGTAGGGAGTGCATCATAATTTTGCGGCAGCCTGAAAAATATCACCAGCACATATGCTAAACAATGAACCTTAATTTGGTGTTGGCTGGGGTCTTAACTTTCGGGCCTTAAGCAATGTAACAACTGAATACCAAAAATTGGTGGTATAATTTGGGGCTCATATCCATATGAATAGATATGGCATACCTTTCTCAGCATGAGAACGTTGAATTTCTTTGACTGCGAGGACTCAACCCTGCCCTTCAATAGTCTGGGAGCCCTGGGAATCCATCTCATGGTCAAAACCCAGTAGCACAGGAACTTCCAAGTAGGTAGAATTCTTTTGTTCGGAGTTTTGTAAATGATGTTTTCAAACGCCATGGTTTCTGGGATTCCAACTTTTCTATCTATTTCTGGGTTTGTATCATTATATATGAGTATAAGTTGCAACCCTCCACGGCATCTGCGATCGGAATTTTCACTAGGATTGTATAAACAAACCCCGAGGCAATCAAAGAGGTCAATTGGACATCCCAACTATTGCGGCAAAACACCTACCTGAATGGATGCAGATAGCATTTTTTAAAAACTTGTTAATGTAGATTCCGTGAGGTTTGCCTCAAATTACCCCAACTCATTTTCTGGGTTCAGCGGTTTCAACCATCTTTTATGTTCACATTGTATGGATGATCCCCAATGACTTTCATATTAGCGTCGATGGTCACCAGTCAAACTGATCGTCTTGTGGAGCTGGAGCCAAGGTCAGACTGCTTTTCCCATGAATGGAACCAGCCCGGATGGCAAGTGGGGTCACCTGTTCTTTTCAAAAGGTCAAAAGGTGCTGACATGTCGGCGAAACATGTCTGTTGATCTACCCTGAAAGTGGAAAGTATAGCCAGTTTTCATGACGGCGTTGGAGAACGAGGTCAGGCCCCCAAAACAGTTCGGGAATGGAGAACGAGGTAGGAACACCCCATCTATTCCGTGATGTGCCACATACTTTCCGCGGCTCATCTTGTTCTATTATACACACAAATCACCACATGGAGGATGCTGTTTCCGTTTCTATGTTTCTTTACTACCAGTAGGTAGTTTCTGGATATTTCTGGTGACATTTGCTGACCCTCTGATGGCAATGTTTCCCAGCTGGCAATGGAACATTTTTCATTGATGTCGATGATTTTGCGTTTCCAAGAAGATGGTATCCTTTATTGCCAGGTTTGTTTTGCGCGAGGGTATTGTCTATATATGTGGATATGCCAGTTAACTGGGGCAATGCAGCAGGTTTCAGCCATGTCAAAAACCTCCTTGGTCGTGGCTTGGATCTTCAACCTCGGGGACCCCCAAAATCAGCCACCATCTTACCAATCGAAGGACAATCCTTAAACCTTAAACCAAAACAGATCTCCAAAGACAGCGTGAGTTGCTGATTCCTTTTTGTCGTCTACCAGGCGCTAAGAAAGACACGTGACGTGCTGTTGTCACCAATAGGTGTTGATTCAGCGTTGATTTTGGGGGTGGAGCTTTGTGACCTGGCTCCAGCTATTGGTGGATTGGTTTTTCTATGTTTTTCCGGAAAATCGTGACCGGAAAGCATGGTTGAATTACCCCAAATACAGGGGGTTTCTGCGGTTTCCAATTTGATGCTGGCGATCCTTCAGGAAACTGCTAATGTTTGAAGATGTGTAATTCAACCCCATGGTCGCACCCAAATTTAGACCTCTGGCAATACAACCTGGCAACGTTTCCTTTGTTTTGGGATATCAAACAAGATTGAACAGCTTCGAAACGCGATTTTTCATTGCCCCATAGGGTACCCATGTCTCAGCTAGGATCATCACGCGTCGTATGCGCGAGAAGCAGTTGGGCCGTACGGGATCCTGGGGATCCTGGGGATCGTTGGGCAGCTGTTTGAGGACCAGTAGTGAACAGATTGACATCCCATAAGCTATTTTTCGTAATTGGTTAGTGGGGTTAGTTTTCCCAGCTACCAGGGAAAACCCAAGAAACGGGCCCTTGTTAACCTACCCTCCGGTGATCAAACATGGCAATTGAAAATCCCCGATTTAGAGATGAATTTCTGAGCTTGTTACATGGCAAAAGACCATCGATGTTCGTCAAGATCCCAAATAAAACCTGGTGGTTTCCAATTCTTTCGATGGTAAAACAACGTATTTTCTGGGTGAACTGGATTTCTTGGGGTAGGTGAACCCCAATTTTGCTAAAGTGTCCTTTTTTTCTGGGTCACCGTCTGCATTTTTGGAGTTGCGAAACGCAACGAATTCATGACGTTGACACCCAAGGTGAGGCGGTGTCTGCGGCGGCCCTGATCATGATCTTGATTAGTTTTTCTGTGGGTCGGCAGCCCAGGAATCCAGTTCAATATGTTTTTTTTGGCAATGTATATATATATATAACTACTTATATAGACGTACATGGGTTGTGTACATGGGTCATGTCAATATGGATTGTTACTGTATGGAATATGCCTTTCCAGTTACCAGATCTTGGGCTGGATCAATACCTCTGAATGGCTCCAGGTACGTGAGAAAATCATGCGCTTTGGTAGTCAAAATGGTTGGGAATCCTGCATAAATGACGATCTAAATGAGAAAGTCATCCACAAATGGATAATTTTCTATTGCCATGTTTGATTACCAGAGGGTAACAGCTTTTCAGTTGACCGTCGTTCATGATTGTCATCGGGAATGTGGAGTGGTACCACCTCGTTGCATGGATTTATGGGGGACTATGGTCCAATGTGCACGAAATGCAGGTCTCACAATCTTACAATAGGAGCTAGCTTTCTCTGCGAAACAACCGTGACATGGTTTGACATATTTCTATTTCCCAGCCCAAGATGAGATGATGACACATTTTAAATATTTTTAAATGACTAATGACACGTAACGCATATGACTTTTTCAGGATGTTTCTTTACATGTTTCAAGCATCAGATGTGTGGAACCTGGAAGCTGTGGCCTGGCGGATTGACAGGTCTCCAGCTCATCATGGTCGAATTCGTGATGACCGGCACGTGCGCTTGTATGCCCAGCGGATGAGAGAATGGGTTCCCAGCAGATCCCATCCCCGAAAAATCACTGGGTTGCTTGGGGAAGCCCTGATGTTTACATTTCAAATACGGGTTTCCTGTGGGACAAGTGTTGGAAAAGATGGGGATCTGCCAAACCTATCCAAACCTTGGAACATGGAACAAAAAGCCGCCGAAAACTCAGGTTTGTCCCCAACAAATGGGTTGGTTTATTGATGAACAGGATGTCACTTAAGAACAGTGGGGGATGTAGATGACTGCCATCGCCAGGCTGACGCCAGGATGAAGTCTTTGGCCCCGTTTGGCGATGGTTTATACATATTGACATATTTATACCAGCCATTCCTAGTATAATTGAGATGGTTCAGAAAGTGGGGCTTTACTACAGTAGATTTGCGGAAACGTTCCATATAGTTCCATGATTCTCCGGTAGGCCCCTTCTCTTTTGAGATTTCTATGATTTCTTGACCTGAATTTCCATTTGGTGCACACCAGACTGTTCGTAAAAAAAACATCCCGATCTTTTCTGAGGCAATCCCTCGGAACATTGCAGGTGCAGCTGGTCGCGTCGGAGATTAAGGGTTTGGATGAATATTTGGGGATGGGTCAAAACCCTGGTACCTAGTGAACCCCAAAATAGCTGGTAAATGGATGTTCATTCCCCTAAAAATGTATCTATAGGTATTGACCCATACCCATTTCTTCTTGCTGGCTAATACTGGAATCGGTGGCTTAATGTTTTTGAAATATGTCTCATGTTGCCATGAGGAAGGAATACTATGGAATACGCCCAATTTGATGAATATGAATCTTCTTGGGCGACTCCCCCTGCTCAGTTTTCGATGGTGAAGTTTTTGCCGGCTCTTTGCTGATCAGCAGGGACGCTGGATCTGGTTGTTTCAAACACGCTAGATTTCTACCTTCCCTTTTCCTGAGTAAACATGGTTTGAAACCCAATTGACCACAATTGACCAATATCATGAATCAAATTTCTGGCGCCAAACTAGTGCTAAGAATGGTCTTTTTCATTGGGGATACACGGATACAATCATTCTACTCCAGAGCGTAATTTTTTCGGACGTTCCTTTCCCAGCGCAACAAACTCCGTTCTTTCTAGTCATTTATTATGATCAATCCATATTATTCATCCATCATTATTGTCATGATTTATCCAGCCTATCCCCAGCCCTTTTTTTTAAAACGAATTTTGGGGTGGCGAAGGGGCGAAAATTTGGCGAATGCCAGGAGTGTTTCTGGCGATGATCCTGACCATTACGGCGGGCCTACGGTCCTTGGTGCGCTTTGTGACCGCGCCTTTGAGGTGGGTCGGACGCGGGGTCCGACGCTGGGGGGTTCCATTAAAATGGTACCCCTAACCATCGCTGGATGGTGAGAATTTCCATGGAAAAAGCCAATCTAATAGCTGGATGATAAAACCCCCCATGACTTTGGAAACCTCCATGTGTGGACTATTCTTTCAACTTGACTTGGAACAGGATAGCAGAATTGAAATGATGGCACAATTGGCTTGGCAAGATGGTTTCTCTACTGAGGGAAGGAACACAATTGGATACAGCCATAAAATCACGTGGCAAATTCTCAAGAAGAACATCAAACTCTGTAGTTTGGGCTGAACATTTGACACGCATCACTAACACAGTCAATGAAATGGCCTAGAGTCGTTTGCAGGCCTCCCTGCCGCTTCTTTTGGCACTGTTGCTGTATTTGTTGCTGTCAGAGCCTCAAGGGTTAACTTTCCATGTGGAGAGCTGCACATTCTCCACATGCCTGAGGTTCCTGGAGAAAGGGCAAGGTGCGTTGGTGGCGATATGAGAATACCAAGACACAGCCTATCAATGGCTGGAGATAGTTCCCATATGTTTTGGGTGATGGATGTCCCGAATAGTCTCAATCTCCAACATATGTCTTTGTCTTAATTGATGGATTGATTGATTGACTGAGTGACTGATTGTCTGGTTGATATACGTATGTACATCCATCCATCCATACATCCGTCATACATCGGTCATCCATCGGTCATCCATCGGTCATACATCGGTCATACTTCGGTCAGACATCGGTACATCCATCCATGCATCCATGCATGCATACATACGTTCCCAGAAAAACAACAATCCCCACTGTACGAGGAAATCATGCGCAATTGCCCCAGCTGGCGTCGCCAGGGGTCAGCGCGTCCACCCGTGACGCAAAGTTTGCCAGAGCCTGTGATGGAGCAGGCTGGGGCCTTGGGGGTCGTAGGTTAGAAAATTACCCCAAAAGCATCCAAAAGCAAACAACAACAAAAACCATTGAAGGATTTTTGTAGGGTTTTTCTTCCTCAAATGCCTCAAATCAATGATTTTCTAGCTCTAGATGTTTTCCCATTTTTCCCCTAAGTCAAATTTTTGTTGTTTTTAAGGACCTTTTCCTTAAATCAACTATGTCTTTTAGTTTTTGTTTCCTGAATCTGTTTCCTTGATTTAGCGAAACACTACAATATTATTTTTCGTATTGCAATTTCAGTTTTTTTCATTCAGGTATGTTTTGTGATACAATTTAGACATTTGTTATTCTCCTGCAAGTGAATTATTCATTGTCTGTTTTTCTTTTTTTGGCAAAACCAATTATTTTTCTTTCAATTGAAGGAGTCGTTCCTTATCATTAGACAACATTTTCTAAACAAAAATAAATATGGTTCCGTTTTCATTGAATTATTGTTTTCTTAAAATTGCTGATTCTTTTCCGTGCATTCTTTGTAATTATGATGTTTTTCTGAAAGAAATATTTGTGGTAGTTTTACAGTTTTCTTCGTTGAATTGCAATTTTTGGGCAGTTCATTTTTTTGGCCTCTGACTACGTATTTGTGTTGCAAATTTGTTTTTTCCCTTCAATTAGTTTTTTTTCCTGATCTTTCTTGGATAGATCTATTTCTGTTCCAAGACAAACTTTATCTTTGGATTCTAGATATCTTGTCTTTCCCGGATTTTTGCTGTTGTTCTTGTAGTAAAAAGGGCCCTTTCTCCATCCTGTGCAAGGATGTGCTTAAGGTGATTTGAGTTTGTTTTGCCTCTATTGTCGTAATGAAAGGTTTCTTTGCTGATATTTTTTTTGGATCTTTCAGTATCTGTTCTCTTTCTGTCTGTGGATTGCCTTTCAACACTGCCGTATTTGTGTGCTGAGAAGCGTTGTAAATCGGGGACTTCATCATTCCGAAGCTCCAAATCGCCATTGAAAACAAGACTAGCTGCCAGCTGCCGTGAGACTTGGCCGAGTTTCAGGTGGCGGCCTTCCTGAGCCTGGATAGCATGTGTGAGTTGGGTTTGGGAAACTCAGAGTTAGATGGTCAGAGATGGATAGAGATGGGGGTTTCCTAAAATGATCGAGAAACATGAGAAACATGATTCCCAAAATGTTTCTGTAGGTTAACCATAGGTTAACCATAGGTAAACCATAGGTTAACCATAGGTTAAGCTATACTAAGGCATGGTCCATGACGATTAGATGATTTGGATCCAACTCAGATGTTTTTTTTTTCGCCCCAGTCACTGGGGGATTGAGTCAGGCTCCGGGTTGATGGGAAAATTCACCGGAAAGCATCGATTTATATAGGTTATATAGGATATATATATATATGTAAATGTATATATACAATTATATACACATTTATATTATATATATACACACATTTATGAAAATACAGTGGTCGGGGTGCTCATATTTTTCTTCACTGACCCTCTGGGAATCGAACACGGAAACAGAACATCTATCATTAATACCTCTGGTTAGTAATAGTAAGTTCCCGAATTGGGTGACCCCATGTCATGTACTTTGTCATGTACTTTCATAAATGTCTTATCATGCTATTTGGCGTATTTTGTTTCTGTGATGTGTATCCTCCTGAACTATTTCCCTATCATCCTAAGTGAGTTAACCGATCTATAAATAGGCTATAACTATAACTTATAACTATGGCTATTACAGAAACAGCTTGGTGGGAATCCCTAGAAAAATCACCATTTTGGCTGGTGAAATTGTCATAATTCCATATAATTCCACCATAAATCGCCATTCTGTGGTGAAATCCCCAGCAGATCTGACATTTTTCTCGAGAAAACAGTGACCAGCAGAAGTCTCAGGGTGTGCCTCCAGAAGCTGCCACGATGTGGTGAACAGTGAGAGTTGCTACGAGGTGCTGATGAATGAGGCACGGGCAGCTCCGGGACCATCCAAGCGGTGATGGGAAGTGACTAATGGAGATACCTCTAGCCATTTCAATCGGATGACAAGGTAACAACAAATTAACACCAACTTATTCTGTTCATGTTCCTAACCAAGAACATGCAGGGTATCTTAATTTAGGCATTACTTGTACAGTAGAGGTCCATGAGAGTAATTTGTTTTGGTCTTTGTTCCAGGTTGACATGTTCATGCTGTGCAGATTCAGTTTCGGGTCTCACAGCTGGTGTATCTTCCTCCCAAACCCCAAAAAACCATAGTGCTATCTTCGTTTTTATGGGTATGGGTATGGGTAGACTTTTCTGGTTGGGTATGGGTCAAGTTGGGTATCAAACTTTAGTCAGTCATATTTTTTCCATTTTTTTTTTTGGTCAACTTCGAGGGTCGACCAGATGGTTTCGGAACGTTTCGTCGACGTCTTCCGGCAGGTGAAGAGCAGCGGTACGGATGCCGAGGGAGTCTGTGGTGAAGTTCCGTGCAGCAGTTGCGCCGAGGGTGCCCCATTTCCATTGGTTCACTTCTGGCAGTGTGTCAAAACCTTGTACCCCTGGTGAACATCAAAATAGCTGGTAAATGGATGTTCATCCCCATAAAAATGGTATTAATAGGTATTGATCCATACCCATCTAGCAATTGGGGTTTATGGTATGGGTATGGGTCAAAATTGGTATTTTTATAAGTGACAAGTGGATTTTTTTTTTTTCAGATCGAATTCAAGCTGCGTTTTTTTTTTTGGGTCCATAGATTTTGACCCATAGAAGTTTTTTGAAAAGTCTCGTTGATAGGGATTCCCGTATGGATTGTGATCTTTTTTTCATTATATTATGGATATATATATATGGATAGTACAATCCCCATCATCAACCAACAGGGATAGATCGCAGCTGCTGAAATATCCATAGTCGATTCATATAGATAGAAATATCAATGCTTTGTATTCTATAGTTGATTCATGTTGATTCTATAGTAACTGGGGGGGTAATAAACCAACTTACAACTTGGGAGCTTCAACCTGGCTCCCAAAAGGACCCAAGGGTCGAGGAGCCTTGGCCGAGGCTGTTTTCGGAAATGAAGGTCTTCGGCAAATGGGCAACGAAAATACAGGGACCAACGATGGGGAGTCATTGCAGTACTTACTTTCTATATGATGGTATATCTAATAGCTCTATATATTTTATTCTCCCAGAATCTTTTTTTTCTCGGAATCTTTGTGCACGGGTAAATGTCTGATGTTGTTTAATTTTTATGCACATGGGTATTCTCGCTTGTAATTTATTGTAATCCCATCCCCCTGGGAGCTCAGGCCTTGATCAGCGTTGGGAGCGCCATGTCCGCCACAAGGCCGTGAAGGGCATGAAGTGATGGGAAAGATGATGATTCTGACCGGTTTGGGTGGGTAGAGTGGGTAGAGGGGTGTTGAGATGCCCTGAATTTCCGAAGATTTCACACATGGACATGAGAAAGTCACGGGTAGTTTTTTTTCAACTCAGTTTTATCAAGTTGGGGGTCAAGAAGTTTGAAAGAGAGCTAAGTTTGCTGATCCTTTACTAAAAAGACTTCAAACACCTTCATGAAGACTTCGGCTCAACAAAAACGAAACCAGGTGGTGTTCATCATGGTATTGCCCCACCAGCTGGTTTTCCTTCAATATCGAGAGGAGTTAAACTTGGATCCAAAGATTGGATGGCATAACAAAACTGACCAGTTGGTGGTTTTCCATCTTAGTGGTCCATGCTGAATCCAATTCCTTTTCTTGGGTAGTCTGATTTTCTGGGAGGCGGCGACCTTTTGGTGGCGAAATTCCGAGTAAATTGTTGATCATATCCACAGAAGAGTCAGCCATTTCCCCAATTTTATAGGAATTCCCAAGGGTTGCGGAAAACGATGATCGTTCTCATAACGGTTCATCTGAGATGTGTAAACCTGGATGTGGAAAAATGGGGAGCACCAAAAATGATGTATATCCCCAAAATGGCAAGGGATGAATAGGGAAAAATGGTGACTAGCCCATGGATTCAGGCGCGCCCTATTTCAGACAAACCCATATAGTTCTTAAAGTTAGTCTTTGCATTTTCCCACAACAGATGGTTCATCTACAATGTTCTTGTTTGTTCCTCAATGATATTGCTTTGAGAGTTGATGTCACGATCTTTGCTGGTCAACACTTCCATCTCCACTTTTTGATGCTTATAGTTTTATTGTTACATGAATAAACAAATAAATACATAAATAGATGAATAAGCAAATAGATACATACATACAAAGTAAATGAATAAGCAATCAAATCATCACACAAACAAATACATAAATCAAAATAAACAAATCAATACAATACATAATTGATACACTAAATACATAAATGAATGAATCAATTCAAGAATGAATACAGCATATAATATACACACTTTGCCCTGTTTGATAGTCAACCTCTCCAAGTTCATTGCTTTTGACGTAGACTGCTCAGGTAACGATGGGTGAGAGTGAAAGCAGTAGTAGCAGTGCCGATACTCCCGAGGCGGGATCTATGTTCATGTAACATACCCCCTTGAAAAATTGAACATCACCCTGAAACTTGGGTTGGTTGTAAGATCCAAGTAATGTGGTAATGGTAAACTCCATGTCATAAAACCCCTCAGGTTGGAGATAGTTTCAATCCCAGGCATTTCTTGTACAATTGGGACGGTTATTTTTTGGTTTGCTGGAAGGGTTCCAAAATTAGTGATGGTTCATTTCTGGTTCATACCTCTAAAATGCCTCCCATTTTTGATGAGAAATGATGAGTGGCCTGAGGCCGGGGCCTTTTGGGTTGATCTATATAGATAAACAGCTGAATGGGTTAGATCTTTAGTCGCGGTGGCTTTTTCACATTGCCGGGAAATGACGCATTTCGATGGTTCGGGGTATCTTCGGGTTAGCAACTTTTTTCGGGTTTTCCTCTTCCAGGTTTTAAATCTTGGCAATAGGAACAACCAACCAGTAGAACCAATTCTTGATAGGTAAGTCAATAGATATTGATATTGAAAATGACTCAGTTGAAGTGATACACAATAAGGATGGTTGATTGGTTGTATAGATAGAGGGACATTCACAAGCAGTATCGAGGGTAGTGCAGCGCCAGCCAACAAACAAGAAAGATGTGACACCCGAAACTCACCAACAGACCAAGGGTTCTCTATACTTTTGTTGACATGCTGCGCATCAGTGGAAGTGGGGGGTTTGTAATGGTTAACCACAAAAAAAAACACTGTGGAGACAACGCTTCTTTGAAATATCAGGTTTTACACTTTTTTTCCTCTTTTTTTCTGGATCACCTTTGTATTAGACTAGATAAGAAAACCTCAGAGTCCCTGAAATATGGCAACCTTTCTGAACATTAACCATACTTTTGGCGTTTTCTCACGGTGCAGGGCCAGGCGTCAAAGCTAGCCTCCAAAGAGCAAAGCTTTGAGAACTTGCCTGAGGCAGGGGGAGCATCGTTGGTTGCAACTGTGATGGGGATATAAAAGGGTGGATATGGAGGTTTCTTAAAATAGGGATACCGGGATACCCCTGAATCATGCATTTCTATAGAATTTTCTATTATAAACCATCCATTTTGGGGTATCCTCATTTATGGAAACCCCCATATGAAATGGGAAACCATGGGATATTACGATATTACCATTTTGGTAATCCAAGATATTTGTCAAACACCGCCATTTTTAATAGGTAGATCATCTACAAACGGGCCGTGTAACAGTTATCTTATTACCAGCAGGTAGTAAAATTTGGGGTTTGCCCAGAACATGGGTGAATTTTTACTATTTGCAATGGGGATTCACCATCGAAGATAGGGATTTAAGCTGGCAAAGAATGGATCTCATGGAAAAACCACATACCCTCTGGTAATTTAACGTAGCTATTGAAAATGACCATAGAAATAGTGGATTTTCCCATTAAAAATGGTGATTTTCAATAGCTATGTTAAATTACCAGAGGGTAATGACCGGACCTAACAATTATCGGTTTGGTGATATAGTGGGATCCAAAATGGGGGTCAGATTTTAGCCCCCATAAGACTGCCGATGGGCCGGTGATTTTTAGAACTAAGCCTCCAATTTTGCCCAAGTTTGACCCATACCAAAAGGGGGATATGAAATGGGATAGTATGGGATGTATCTTATACAATATATATATATATATAATATAATATATATATATATAAAATAATATATATATATAATATAATATATATATAATATACAATGTATATATATATAATATAACAGTATACAAGCGTCTCTGGTTTTTCTATATGAGTTTTCCCAGAGATTTGGAGAACCATGTTGCCCGCAGAGCCGAGCCTAACGTCACATGTTTGCCACCGTGATTTCCCACGCGTTGCTCCCCGATTCGTCATTTTTGACATGGTTGAGCCCAAGATGACATCATATATCCCCTGGTAAACTAACATAGCCATTGAAAATGACCATAAAAATAGTGGATTTTCCCATTGAAAATGGTGATTTTCCATAGTTTTTTGTAAACGTTTACCAGAGGGTACCATGTTTGCCACGGTTCCACCCCCCGTTTTCTCCAGTAGCTGCATGAATTCATTGATCCACGGCCCCCATCCTCTGGGCGCCACGGTCTTCTGATAACATAACTAAGGAATGAATTAAATCCGCCCCAGTGAAAACAAACCATGAACGGATGCAAATGCAGGGTGACTTCACCAACAATGGAACTGCTTTTTGGGAGATTTCGTTTCCAAATGCAGTGATGAAACTTCGCAATGGGATGGACTGTTCCAAATTTCCAGGTGTTGCGCCAGGGCTTCGGGCAATATTTCAGCACCAGTGAGGATTGTGCAAAAGCCCATTTGGGGGGGAATGTTGCACCAAAAAGTGATACGTGTCCAAATATGACATGGACATACACACACATATATATATATACATATGCATGTGTGTGTGTATATGTATATATATATATATACATATACATGTGTGTATATATATATATATGTATATATATATATATGTACATATACACATGTGTATATACATGCACATCTACATAGCATACATTTGCATATGTACATATGTATAGCTATCTAACATAGATCCATGACGATCCATGTATTGCTTCTTGATTTTTGATGCCAGGTGCCAAATCATTTAGTCAAAGAACTCCGGACCTTCCTCTGCAAACAAGAGCGCAGGAGAGGATCTGGTGACATGTTGAATTCAATTAGGATGAACCAACCCGAATAATGGTATTAATGGGGATGCATCAGCAACATCTGGATAATTTACGACAACCTCACTGCGACGTCAGCCACATGCATGTCCTAATTTCCTGTGGCACCATTTATTTTGTAGAAACACAACAGATCTATATACCACATTCTCTCATGGTTTGTGGGCGGTGTTTGGTCGGGGAAAGGATGACTGGCATTTCATTCAACCAACAGATATCTCACAATGCGATTCCAATTCTATAGGCCCCCAAAAGCTATAAAAATGCCCCAAGATAGAATGACGGTCCGTGCACTTCCTTACTTTTCTGGTCGATTTGGAAACGGTATCCAAACATTGACCAAACTGGTTTGGAACCTGTGGGTAGATCCCTAGGTAACAAGTCTGATGTGACAGATGAACAACCTTGCACCAACACCACGACTGAAACTTGGTCTCGGGGGCTACATGGTATCGCCACGACTGAACATTATGCATGTGGTGTTTGGTAAATCTTCTTCAATACATGATATACCCAATAGATAAGATCAGATTAGCTTAGAGTAGATGAGATATAGATGAGATTAGATAGACATAGATGCGATTGGATAGACATAGATGAATTTCGTTTCAGTTTAGATTGTGTATATATATATATACTGTATGTATATATATATATAAATAGGTATGTATGTAAACAGTGTATATCAGGAAAAAACATATATAAATTAATATAACTCATAGATTTCCATGATATTCTCATGATGTTCTCATGATTTTCCAAGAGAAATCAGCAGGATCAAGGCCAAGGCAGAGGAGAAAGAGGTGAACGAACGCTGGGATGTGCCTTGGCGAATTGGGCCAAGGGAGGGCTACACCTGGAGATATAGATGGATTGATATATGAATAGATAGATGTGTGTATATATATATATGAATAGATTGATACATATATGCGTATATATATATATATGTATATATATGTACTCATTTTTCATCACCAAAGTCGTGGAGTTGAGAAAAATAGAGAGTGAAACAGGTAAGAGATCATTTTTACCGACTCACGAAGGGATCATTTTCCATGCAAAACCGAGGTCATTACGGATGTGGTGCGCTACTGCATGCTGGTAGCAGCTTGGCTTTGATTGGGTGTAACTGACCCCCTCCGTTCGCACTTTTATTTCAAAGATGGCCTGCAGTCAGCCCAGCGCCCGTGCCGAGATTGGATGGTTCTGGTTCTCAGCAGAGGCCAGCGGTTTGGGCTCACCGATACGCTATACCCTTTGGTAATCCAACACAGCACAGGGAATATTCCATTTTTGACGAATTTCAATCCGTATATCATCTACAAATGGGTAGTACGGTAGATCTCGATTTCCAGCTTGGCCCATTGGCTTAGCCGGGGTATTTGTGTAACTATAACCGCAACTATAAGTATGACAGTGTCAGATCTCTGACCTCGTGGTCCAGCGATCATTGTGGCCCACTTGGGGTAATATGGAATCGAACTCGATGAGTCTGCTGGAAGCCACGGATTTTGGTCATAAGTAGGAACCAATTTGATTTTGGAGTTCCGCAATTTTGCACCAATCTCATTGGGAATTTTGTTTGGGAAAACCAGAGGGGTCTGCCCTGGCCCCAGCCTGATTAGGTGGTTTCAAGATGTTTTCAGTGCAATTCCAGGGGGACCGTGGTGAGCCTGGGAAACATGGAACTGACCCGGAATTGGAAGATGCTTCGGGGAAGTCATAGCTACATTGTAGCGAATCTAGCTTTGGTTCAAGGCAACGCTTTCATGAAAGGGGGGTCAGATTTAGATGCCGAAAAGTAAAACTGTCGTTTCTGCAAACGTTTCAGACCCCATGAATCATGTTCCGCAGGTGATGGACATGGCATGCTTGGAGGGTGGCGTTGGAAGCCCCAGAGGATGCAGAATTCCAAAACCTGGGCAACTGGTGGCGATCAGCACGTCTGGGGGACCCCATACAACACTTTAAAATATATGTTAATGAGGAACATGATTTTAAGAAAATCATGGAAAGTTCGGGGTTCCAAAGTTTGAAACAACATCAACAACCCAAAATCATGCCAGCCCAGGGACCCTGGCAGGTGGTCAAGGTGCGAAAATGGGGCACCATGCCGGGGTTGAAAACCTTGAAAAAGCCTGGGGGATGATCACATCGAAATATGGTAATTTTATGTATTTTGGATGGTTTATGGATGGTTTTGGATGGTTTATGGTTTTTGAACATCCGTAGTTGATGGATGTGAGAATTTCATATATGGCACTGTGTCAGATCTATGGGGTGTCAATATTCCACGTAAATCTGGCGGTGGGTAAAAATATGTCACGTCCGCAAAAGAGTAGGTTTTGGCCATGTTGGTAATGAAGCATCGAATTATTTGGGACAAAAAAAGATTGGATCCAGCCCATCGACCTCCTGGGTATCCTGAGAGGTTCCATGTCACTATTGCCATCAACCATCCACCTTTGTGGAGGCCCTGTTTCCATACAGATTCCTCGGCCCCAGTTGGAAATGGATTACCATTGTACCCAGTTGGAACATGGGGATGGATCAGCACCTATTGTACCATATTGGGGGCGATGAACGTCCATGTACCAGCTATTTTGATGTTCGCCAGCGGGACAGGGCTTTGACTTTGCAGGCAGTGTCTTCGCCCTGTCTGTTCATCTTCATCTTGGAATCAGACACTCGGTTGCCTTCGTTGCCTTCGACCCACCGGCGATGCAGGTATCTACCAGGTGGATTCCAGAAACGCGTCCCAGCTCATTGTACCTTAGTTGGTATCAAATAGCTGGTACCCTCTGGTAAACTAACATAACTATTGAAAATGGCCATTTATAGTTGATTTACCCATTAAAAATGGTGATTCCCAATAGTTATGTTAAATTACCAGAGGGTAAATGGATGTGAACCCCCCAGGTATATACAGGTTCATCCCCATGGGAATCGTGCTCATTCTCATCCGTTAGGAACAAGATTCCGACCAGGCCATGAACAAGAGACGATTTGGCATTCTGCAAGTGGTTCTGGAATTTGTACTGGTATGGTAGCTGGTCTTTGCATGTATGTATATATATATATTTACACGTACATACACATGCATAGATGATGTACAACATATATCAAAATATGATCCCTGGAATCCCTTGACACATAGATTACAATGTATATCTAGATGCAAGCTACATTTCATATCTTCGGGACAAAATCCACTTGTCAATACCATAAATCCCAAGCAACCAGGATCCCGTTCTCCGAGGACCGAAACCACTTCTGGTGGCAGGTAGCAGTGCCTTGGCTCAGAAAAGGTGCGTATGTGTATGGACATGTACACAACCAATAGATACACAACTATTTAATAAGCATGATGTAAGATATAAATTTATGCGTATTTAAACATTGAAGTTGTGATATGTCGATCTGAAAGACACATTTATCAAATACTTCTTGGAACTTCCGGCGTTACAACTCAGGTTGTTTCCATCTTTTGATGTACTGTTTCAGAAGTGTTTTGTATCACCATTTTTTCCCTATCAATCCTGTTTTTGCATACTGTTACACATGTATAAATAAAATGTAGAATATGTGTAATATGTACATAGACATATATACATATGTATGTATGTATATATATATATATACGTATATGTGTATATATACATTTATAAATTATATTAAACAAAAATAAAAGAGAATCTTTTACCAATCATCTACCCCCACGGCAAGGCTGGGATGGTGGCGGCTGTGCTTCTCCTGGACGGGATTGGGATCTGTGCGATAGCATCTATACAGATCGATGTGGTCGATATGTGTATCCATTGTGAACATGAGTGTACATGAGTATGCGTATATATATATATGTATACCTCTATATGACAGAAGTACACATAATTGCATCATTATCTGTATCCATGTATTTATATGCTGGATGTATGTATGTATGAGTACATCATGGAACTAACAGTGACAACCTACGTGGGACTTCATTGACCCGTCACCCTGTGCGATCTGCAGGATCTGCTTTTTAGCTAAGACAGTCAAGGCACGGATGGGGATTCTCAAGTCATGGCCCTCATGGCTATCCTGGGGAAGTGGGGATAAATTTCGAGAAGATGGTGATTTAGCTAGGGCATTGGATGGGGGATTTGCTGGGAACATATGGATACTGAAGAGACTGATCAATTTTGATAAATATCTCTGTTGATTTGGTGACCACAGGACGTTATACTAGCTGTTACTAGCTGGTTTTGATGGGCATTATGAACTCACCCAGAAAAGGAATATACGTACCAAAGCGTACTATGGGATGGCATAGGCATCAGGCAATTTTTGATTTGGAAAGTGATGATAAAGCCTGGGATTTTGAGGTGCCAAATCAAAAACGAATGTAGAGATTGAAAATGAACAAAATGAGGATGTGATGCAGAATGATGCAGAAATTATAACTGTAATCACCAGCTTGTCAAAGATCAACCAGCAGGCCAGGACAACCGATCAAAAAAAGAGAGGGGTTTAACGACACTGCTGACTTGAATACTGCATGGAGGTCTGTGATTTTGTATGTACACATACATAGCCATCACAGGCGCATAAATGAGATAAATATTGCCACCATGTGTGATCATCTACAAAGACATAAAGGTATGTGCAAATAGTTAATAGGACCCATCCAATATTAAACACCCCCAGAAACCATGGTTTAGCAATGTTTAGTAGGGGATTTACACACATTTGGGACCATTTATATATGGTTGGGGATGGGATTAGCTAGCCTCAGCCTGCTGACAACTGAGTCGGTGCCCTTGAGTCCGAATCTCTAAACTCATCAGCCTTCGCGTTGATGGCAACCGGAGACCGGAGACCAAGCACTTTGATTGGCAGTGGTCAATTTGTCCATGGTTTCATAAGGTGCAGACAATCGTCCACCTGTGTTTAAAACTTCAACTATCAGTTTTCCATAGTTTTCCCCCCTGAACTGGGGATGTAGCAGTAAACAACTCAAGAACCAGAGCTCTCCGACCCACATCAGCCATACCCCAGTGGCCAGGGAAGTCGGCTCAACGGCTCAACCTTGTCCATTTGCATTGGAAAAAGGGCGTCCGGCTGCCTTGGAAATGGCCGTATCAATTGGGAAAATCGACGAAACTCAGGGGCTCTGAGTTCCTCAAAAAAGGACCATGGGCAAATCCCGAAAAAACCAAGGCTGGGACCATGAGTGATTATTGCTGAGAAGACCTTGGTTGAAACAATCCAGGTGGTCGGAGTATCAGAAATCCAAGGGGCTCTGATCGTTGTGTCCCTTGTGTGGGCACATTGGGGGCTGCTGGCGACCTTGAAAATAGCTGCAAAATTTGATGATTACAGATGATTTACCTGTGAAACATGGTGATTTTTCAGTTCGCAAAGTGTTGAGTTCGAGGGTACATGGATGTTCATTCAGTTCATTCCCCCAAATTTATGATATTTATGGAAAACAATAGGTTTTGATTTCAGCGGCTTGGACCAGCGACCCGACACAGCCCAAGCTTGGGCCGATCCCATGAAGCACCCGGCGATGTTCAAGGCCGCGATGTTTGGAACATGGAGAGCAGTCACCCCGGAAAGTGGATTCTCCGGTGCTGGGAATTCATGAAAATGGGTCATTTTCAATAGGTCCAATAGGTCAATGATCTTTAAAATGTGCAATGTGAAAACCAGAAGCTAATTGATTGTGAGTTAATCTCGTTGGATGAAGTATGATGAAGTAATGAAAACTATCCCAATTTTGGCCTGTGCCTCGGACCAAGACGGTGTAGGGTCACACTTTTTATTCCCCGACCTTCTGAAATTTGGTACTCTCACTGGTGGTATTGGTGGATGTGGCCGGTTGCAAATTTCAAACATCTTTCCAATTTCAATTTTTTATCATAGAAATGGGATGATGCCCAATGAGTGACATATTTAAACCTGGCCGGTGGTTCAACCATCAGCCAGCTCAACATGGCCATGGCTTTCTCTGTGACTCTCGGATTGCTGCTGCTGACTCTCGGATTTGCTGTGGATTTGCAGGAGAGAGCAGTTAGACTCTGTGATGAAAGGAGAAACAGCTTGGCCGTGCTGCCGAAGATGAAACTCACATTTTTCCGGATCTTACTGTTCACGAAAACCGTGCTATCTGGGATGATTGTCCAATGTCATTGTTTTTCTTTGAACCCATCCGACATTTCTGGCTCTGCAAGTTTCTCTTTGTCGTGATTCAGGTTACAATGTCATAGGCACATATACCATTTACTCAAAAACTTGGTGGCAAAAATGTTCATCAATTTTCCCTGTATCTCTAGAGGAAATCGGTGTGCCATTCGTGGACCCAATACGTGCCTATAAACAGTTCGTCATTCTGAGGCCCCATACTGAACACCATCTAAAACCATCCAAAATAGGCTGAAAATGGTCGAAAATAATCCCAAATAAACCAAACTCAATCCAAACTCATCTATATAAAGCCATCCAAAATCAACGGAATAGTCAAAAATCATCTAAAATAACCCAAAACCATCTTGATAAATAATTCGAAATCATCTAGATAATATTAGAGAATCTAAAATCATGTGCGACAATCTAAGATCATCTAAAAGAATATGATTTTGATCCCCATATTTGGATGGCCAATGGGCCAAGCTCAGCTGTGGAGGAGCTCGAAACGAAGATCTCGGGTCCCAAAGAGGATCTCTTGAGGTCGGGCACCTGAGCGTTTCGGATGGTTTTTTCAGATGTTTTTTTTGTTTGTTTTTTGGAAGATAAGGCCTATATATATATATATACAAGCTATAAAATAGAACAATACAGAAGTTTTAGTAAAAACTAATTCATGGTATCCGCATACTTTTTTCGTTGAGGTCCAAATTTTGGGTGTCATTTCTTTTTTTGGTCGACTTTGCTGGGAGTTGAGACGGGTAAAATTTATCTTAAAGATCAGCAATCCATTATAGGACCTTCCCCAAAAACGGGGGTTTATATGGAGAGGAAAAGTTGGAGGTGTTGCGATACCTTGTGCCTGGTTCGATCTTGATCATGTTTTTCCAGATGCGCAAATCACAGCAATAGGTTGGTCTCAAAAGAAGAAGGAAAACAAATGGAGAGTTGTTACAGGGTGAAATCCTGAACAATTTCTGGACCATATTCTATCATCATTCACATCCTTATCACCGCGCACCCAGGTCCTATCTTAATCATTCACACCCAGATTCTTGGTAAAGGATATCGCATTTTTACTACCAACCAGCAATATTTTCACTAGTTGACATCTCTTTTATCATATCCTCATTCTATTCCATGAAATCCCCATGAAATCACAATCAACTCCCATTGAAATCCCCATTAAAAACATCCCCCTTTATATCCGGGTGATCTCAGTTGCGCCTGGTGCTTCAGGGGCCTCCTGTGGCCCAGCGCATGGCCGTTGCGGTCCGAGCACCTACAGAGGCGCGGACGCTTCGGAACGGACCTCCGTGGGTCTTGAGGGGGATAGACTGCAAAACACATTGGATCAATGGGAATTTCAGGATCCTAGAATTTCAGGATTTAGGTTCCTGAAATGGCCATTGATTGTATTTGATGATATGTTTGTTCGGATACAATGGGATATACTGGGATTTAAAGATATTTCAAGGGATTTAGTGGGAATTGTGTTGGACCATTTATCGGGATATATCATGGGATGATCTGTTTTACCAAGCATTGGGAATGGGATGATTTACCAGTTGAATATCGAAATATGGCGCTTTAGCTGCAGAAATATGGTGATATCATGGGGAGATATGATAATATGGGATATTTAAGCCAACCAAATATGATATTTTTGGGTTTGTCTGAAAATGGCGGATTGAGACCCATACGAAATTGAATAGGGAAGACAAGGCTACTTTACCCTGGGATTTTTGGTTTTGGTGATGTTTTCCTTTTGTACGCAGATCATTTTGAGGAGCAACAAAGATGGCTATGGACCACACATCGTTGATGTTTGTTGGGTGGTCAACCTTGATTGGCTACGGACCACAGGGATATGTTTGGTTTGACCCACTAAACTCTTGGGTTTCCCAAGTGATCCCCAAGCGATCCCGTTACCACAGATAACGTAGACTTGCAACCATGATTAGTGAGTGCTAGTAGGAAGCATAGTTTCTAACGGGCCAACCTTATGCTTCTTCCATGTTGTTGGTGATACAACGATAGTTCCATAAAACTATACAGCAACTTTATAGCTGAACAGGCCTTTGATATAATGGTTTTTGTTACACTAGCACTTGGTTTTCCCCGGAATATCTCTACTTGGATCAGCGGATAATGGGCAATCCTTTTTGCCGGGGTTAGCCCATTTCCTAAGTGGGTTTGAACTTTGAACGGTGCTTCCTATCCAGTTTTCCCCATATTTACGGGGATCAGATTTGGCCAAAAGATGGCTGGGAATTGGTTGGAATTCTTATCCCAAAGCAGTGTGGGGATCATTGATCTCACGTTGATTTTTATGGACAGGTGCCCAACATGGGACCTGGTCATCCAGCAAACCTGGCATTGGAAAATCCTTGTCGTCACAATCCACATTTTTCTGTTTTGCCCAGACAAATTGTACCATTGTACCATGCTTTCCCTGGATTCTCCTGGGCATTACCACTCCGAGAACCTTGACCTTTCGGTCGATGGTCGGCATTGATTTTCCATTGATCCAATTTTCCATATCCCATAGCGATATTTGATGATATTTGTTTAAAACAAACCCAAGAAAGTTATAACATTTAATGCCAACATCGGATTAATCAACCCCCCCCCACCTGGTAGGTAGGGGGTACCTTCTGGCTAGTTTCTTGACCACCCCTTAATAGTAAACAAATCCATCTTGCGATATTTTCTCATAGCCAACCCTTGTTCATCTCTTTTCCCCGTTTCGCAGGATGGACGAGTCCGAGGACCAAGAGTTCTATGGCCAAGCGCGGCTGGTGACCCACATCGACGATGCCGCCATTGGCGCCTCGGATGGATTGGTTTAAGGGAACATTAGCCTCTGGTAATTTAACATAACTATTGAACATGACCATTTATAGTGGATTTTCCCATTGAAAATGGTTATTTTCCATAGCTATGTTAGTTTACCAGAGGGTATTTGCTGGGAAAAGCCATGGCTTCCGGTTAAGATTTTCCCGAATAAACCAATCCAATGAACACACGGATCAAGCAACTAGGGGATTGAACCGAAGGTGTGTTGATCGTGAGGATACGAGCCCTGATAGTCGTTTGATGGGTAAGGTCACAGCTGATCCAATAACTGATTTGCTGATCCAATATGGTAGCCATCTCAAGCAACTAATAGATTTGGGGAAGTCAGAGGATGAAGTGGAGACCATTGGTTTTGATCATTCGAAGGGTAATCAATTTTGGCCGTTTAGCAGGAACGCCCTTCGAATGTTTCAGGGGTCACTTTGGGTGGGTCAGTCGGGATCCACAGGTTTGTACAGATTTGGGATGAAGACTCACACTTGAATCGAGCGGCTTTTCATCTTCTCAAACAACATATGGCTATGGATCAATACCTATAAATACCATTTTTAGTGGGATGAACATCCATAAATCCCAGCTATTTTGATGTGAACTACAGGGGTATAGGGTTTTGACCCATATCCATATCCGGATATATCCACTGTACGCTGTTGATCCCAACCGAAAGGAAAGCGTAGAGACATGGGCCGTTTCAGATAGGTTTCTATCGTGACACATTGGTAATCAAAGATGGCAATGGAAACCACTGATGCTTGAGAATCCATTGCCATGTTTGATTCCCAAAAGCAATCCAGAACCGCACTGGGACTTCACTGGGGCAGTAGCATTCCCTTATGACTTGCAGGGGCGTGTCATGGCGTGTCGTTTCGCAGGTGCACTCCGCCGGTACTATGAAGTGCCTTGGTTGTCACATGGGCCATGGGGGTACCCATGAAATCCATGAAGTGGTATGGGGGGAACCCAATAAGGTCCTGCAAACAGCTGATTTGGATCAGTTTTGGTAGGCCATCCCAATAAAAAAATCCATGAATTTGCGGTTTTTGATGTTCCTACCGCAGTTACCGATCCTCTTTAAGTCTCTATTTGGATATACGTCAAATTTTATTTTTGTGGAATCTGCACTGTTGTTGGTTAGATATGATCACCAATCGTGTCTATTCGTCACCTCCTCAACCTTGTTAGCATGAACAAATGTGTTAACTGCAAGGCCCTGTTCTACTGCCAGGTGCATTTTCATGCAGGGGCTGCTGTGTTGGATCTCTGCTCTTCGTGGATCAGCCATTTTCCAGCTGTGCGCGGCTCGACGGCTTTTTGCGAAGCGGCTAAAGGGTGGTTTTCAAGTTTTGTCTTTGTGATTTTCCATTCCTATTTGGAATGATGATCCCCATTATACTGTATATAAATAAATAGATACACATATTTGTTTAAAAAGTGTTTGAACACAAACCAGGCTGTTTGTTTCCGACTTGGGGTTTAGGTTGGATTGATTGGTGCAGGTTGGTGGGGGATGACCATGGTGGAAGTTGATGCTCCCGAAAGCTTCCCCGTCAGAGGCAGCTTGTGGCTACCACATTCTCCATTGAATGTTGGATGTTGGGCAGGATATTTACAAATTTCATAAGATATTGCAAGTAACATACTGTATTCATTGGATATTCATTGGACATTCCATAGGATGTGGGACATTTTGTTTGGATGAACATGTTCATATCATGTTCATATATACGGTACATACTTAAAACACAATCATCAGGTTTGATGGGAATGTTATTAAAAATGAGCCAGGTTTAGCTCGCGCCGTGGGCATTGGCATGAACGCTGACGAACTGGCGCGGAACGAACAGCTCACCGAGTGGACTGTGAAGGATTTGAACAAGGCGCCTTTGTCAGCTGAGCCCCAGATTTTGAAGGCAACAGTTAGCTGTAAGCCATGGTTATAAACCATATCAGCCATATCCAACTATAAAGCAGCAACAGTTAGGTTATAGTCAGCTGTTTTCCCAAGATTTGAAGGCACCAGAGGCCAAGATCCAAGCCAAGATGGAACTTTTGGAGTTGATATAAAAAGGGGCCAAAAGATCAAAGACCAGCAGAATGGTGAGGGGTTTAACCGTTTTCCCCCGATCATGATGGAAATCCTCCCTATCAACCCGAGCTTAGTATGGGATCTATCAAAATGTGCGGGTCCGACAAATGGGGATATGACAAATTATGGATCCCATCCCAAAATCCCAATATGAAATACCTCCCTTGGAAACCATGGTGGATGTAGGGAATTGGGACAGGGGGATGGGATGACGAATTAAGCACACTGAAGGACCCGACGTTGAACTTTGAAGACGAGACCTTTGACTTTGTGGTGAATGCAGTTTCCTGGCGCTGTGATAGGAGGCTGACTTATGATGTAACGTGCTTGTTGGTTTCAGATGAATATGACTTTCTACCAACATTTATATAACATTAAACCGAGTTGACTCAATGGCAAAAATCTGAGAATGGTTGCTTTTTTGGGGGGCCAAGCTGAGATGAGTTATTTCCCTGATACATCCTGAGACTAGTGGAGAACCATCCAATGTTCAGGTTTTTTCAATGTCAAACTTGGTATATCAGGGATCTAAAATGGCGGCACTCGCCTTACAAACATCTGCCAGGTAGCTGATAAGCTATTTTGACTTCCATTCCCATGTATCCTCACATGTACGACACAGATCATATACATATATACATATATATATATATACACATACATACATACATTACATTACATTACATTGCATTGCATTGCATTGCATTACATTGCATTACATTCCATTACATTACATTACATACATTACATACATTACATTACATTACATTACATTATAATACATTATACATTACATACATTACAATACATTACATACATTACATACATTACATTTACATACATTACATACATTACATTACATACATACATTACATACATACATACATACATACATACATACATACATACATACATACATACATACATACATACATACATACATACATACATACATACATACATACATACAACATACATACATACATACATACATACATACATACATACATACATACATACATACATACATACATACATACATACATACATACATACATACATACATACATACATACATACATACATACATACATACATACATACATACATACATACATACATACATACATACATACATACATACATACATACATACATACATACATACATACATACATACATACATACATACACACATACACATACATACACACATACACACATACACACATACACACATACACACATACCACATACACACATACACACATACACACATGCACACATACACACATACACACATACACACATACATACATACACACACACATACACACATACACACATGCACACATGCACACATGCACACATGCACACATGCACACATGCACACATGCACACATACACACATACATTACATACATTACATACATACATACATTACATCATACATACATTACATACATTACATACATTACATACATTACATACATACATACATTACATACATTACATACATTACATACATTACATACATTATACATACACATACATTACATACATTACATACATTACATACATTACATACATTACATACATTACATACATTACATACATTACATACATTACATACATTACATACATTACATACATTACATACATTACATACATTACATACATTACATACATTACATACATTACATACATTACGTACATTACATACATTACATACATTACATACATTACATACATTACATACATTACATACATACATACATACATACATACATACAATTTATATATACAATCCCCCTTGGAATTTCCACTAAAGAATGGGACAACCCGGGTTGTCGCATTTTTTTTCTAAAACAGGTTGTTTTTCCACATGGCTAACCCGGACTCCCCATTTTTTGCAAAGGCTTTCTGGGTCAGGATTTTTTAGAGAGGGCATTTTGAGAGGGAATCGACAAACTGATTGAATTTTTGGGCACATGTGGTATTTTTATACATGTTGACATCCACATGGCTAACATGGACTCCCTACTTTTTAGAGTTCTGCATTTGTATTTGTAGTTTTTTTGAAATTTTGTATTTTTTTGTAGTTGGATGCCTGGGCCATGATTTTTTAGATGGTCTTAGACCCCCTTGCACCCTGGGTAGGCATTCTTTAGATGTGCCATTTCAGTAGTGCAAGGTGGGCCACCGTTTTTTGTCTAAAGAATGCTGGAGTCCATGTTAGCAGGGGAATTCCAACAGTGATTATATACATATATATATATATACATAGATATATGTACTGTGTATATATATATATATATGTATAAAATTATATATACGTATTTATACATATGCATAATAATACTACATGAATATTGTTGAACAAAATACCACCAGACTGCAAGCTCCTGTGAATCTGACGGTGCCTTCAGTCGAAGATGGCTCAGGTGAGTGTGGATTATTTGGTGCACCCTCTGGAGATCTTCAAGGAGATGTTGCGGGTGTTGAAACCTGGTGGTATGGCGTAACTTGGCGCCGTTTTGGACCTCTGGACAGGGCATTTGGGCATGGTGGGGCTGTCTTTTTTGAGGGCCAGGTTGAGGTTTTTAGAGGTGCAAGTGGGCAGGATTCGAGAATTATGGAAAATTCATAGACTCCATGTTTTTCTCAAATGACTTTGGACTTTGAACCCTAGATTTTCTGGCCCACGATTGAAATCTATCCTCAAAAATCGGCCAAGCATTCGCTGTCATTTCTGCGATGATGTTGTTTTGGCCCAAAAATCAAGATTATTCAGAATTATTCAGTCATTGATTTTGAGCCAAGGTTTAGACAAACACCTAATATTCCCTCAAGAATCACCTTAGTCCGAAGGACGATCCTAAGGACGTTGTTTGGTGTGATTGGTGATTGGTTCAGATTCGATAGTCCCTTGATGTCCCGCATGTCACATCCTCAGATTTCCTCGTTCTGCCATGTTCTGCCCGCATGTTGATTGCTTGATATTCCCATGTTGGTTCACAGATCTGCCAATTTACATGGATTGAGTCCTGTTTGCCAAGGATCCATTCCGATTTTCTGTGGGTCGAAATCTGTGGGTTAACAGAAATCGCTATCTCCATCTCGATGATTCGATTCCCGGAATCAAACATGGCAATGGACATTTGCAACATTTCTAGAAAAAAAATCCAAAAAACAACTCCATTTGCAGGGGAGTTCCATTGTTTGATCGGTCTATAAAGCAAAACTGCACCGGTTTTGACACCTACTAATGCAGATAGCCTGGCCTGTTAGCTTCAGCAATTTCCCCAGTGCTGCCGACGGCCATATCCTCCTGAATGCACCGGATCTCTTTTGACCTCCGAAATTAAGCAGGAGAGAGCCCGCGCAGTACTGACCTAGGGGACTGGTTGGGAAGTGCTTAGGGTTTTTTCCCATGGATTTTCCCATGGATTTTCTCAGGATCATGGGCTTCAGCAACCGCTTCTTCGGCACCAAAGCCATCAAACTTTGGCTGGTGCCGGGGCCCGGGGGATCATGGGATGAGATTGGATGAGTAGTTTCTTAGCAATTTGAAATTGGGATTTCTTACCAACAGTTTACCATGGAAATATCATGGGAATATCATGGAAATATGATGGGAATATTGAATTGGATTACCCGGCCTGGCAATGACTCACTGGTAATGACTATCGAACATGGCCATAGAAATAATGAATTTTCCCCGGAAACATGGTGGATCTTTCCATAGTTATGTAATCGTTTACCAGAGGGTACTCCAGGAACCATTGAAAAATGAGCTGTGTTAAAACTAGACGACGGATGGCCCGAGAGCGTAGAGGAGCAGGGTCTTCTCTTGTTAGTATGGAGATGCAATTTTAGAAACGGTATATGAAAGCTGTGTTATAGGCAGCCGAGAAGAGGAGTATCAAGACAGGATAGTGAGAAGTGCAAGACACTAGTTTGCATCGCAAACACTTTTACACACAGACGCTTTTACACAGATGCTTTTACACACAAAGCTTTTACACAGAAGCTTTTACACAAACACTTTTGCACAAACACTTTTACACACAGAAGCTTTTACATACAAACACTTTTACACACAGATGCTTTTACACACAAACGCTTTGACACACAGACGCTTTTACACACGGACGCTTTTTACACACAGACGCTTTTTACGCACAGACGCTTTCACACACAAACACATTTACACACAGAGGCTTTTACACAAACACTTTTACACAAACACTTTTACACACAAACACTTTTACACACAGACGCTTTTACACACAGACGCTTTGACACACAGACGCTTTTACACACAGACGCTTTTACACACAGAGACTTTTACACACAGACACTTTTTACACACAGGCGCTTTTACACACAGACAAGAACGGCACAAGTAAAATCGCAATTTTACCTCAGTTTTTGCCGATCGACCCTCATTTCGTGCGAAAGGGTTGCTCCGGGACAACTAAAATCGCAATTTTACATCAGTTTTTGCCGATCGACCCTCATTTCGTGCGAAAGGGTTGCTCCGGCACAAGTAAAATCGCACTTTTACCTCAGTTTTTGCCGATCGACCCTCATTTCGTGCGAAAGGGTTGCTCCGGCACAAGTAAAATCGCAATTTTACCTCAGTTTTTGCCGATCGACCCTCATTTCGTGCGAAAGGGTTGCTCCGGCACAAGTCAAATCGCACTTTTACCTCAGTTTTTGCCGATCGACCCTCATTTCGTGCGAAAGGGTTGCTCCGGCACAAGTCAAATCGCAATTTTACCTCAGTTTTTGCCGATCGACCCTCATTTCGTGCGAAAGGGTTGCTTTAGCACAAGTAAAATCGCAATTTTACCTCAGTTTTTGGCGATCGACCCTCATTTCGTGCGAAAGGGTTGCTTTAGCACAAGTCAAATCGCACTTTTGCCTCAGTTTTTGCTGATCGACCCTCATTTCGTGCGAAAGGGTTGACGTTTCGTGACTCTCCGCCGGCACCACCCTCGGCCTAAAGAGAGAAAGATAAAGAAGGCGAGAGAGAGAAAAAGGAGAGAGAAAGGAGAGAAGATGTGAAGGTGAGAAGATGTGAGAGAAGGTGTGAAGATGAGCAGATGTGAAGATGGGCAGATGTGAGAGAAGATGTGAAGATGAGCAGATGTGAAGATGAGCAGATGTGAGAGAAGATGTGAGAGGAGATGTGAAGATGAGCAGATGTGAAGATGCGCAGATGTGAGAGAAGAAGAGGAGATGTGAGAGAAGATGTGAGAGAAGATGAGCAGATGTGAAGATGAGCAGATGTGAAGATGAGCAGATGTGAGAGAAGATGTGAGAGAAGAGATGAAGATGAGCAGATGTGAGAGAAGATATGAAGATGAGCAGATGTGACGATGAGCAGATGTGAGAGAAGATGTGAAGATGAGCAGATGTGAAGATGAGCAGATGTGAAGATGAGCAGATGTGAGAGAAGATGTGAAGATGAGCAGATGTGCAGATGAGCAGATGTGAGAGCAGATGTGAGAGAAGATGTGAAGATGAGCAGATGTGAAAATGAGAAGGTGTGAGAGAAGGTGTGAAGATGAGAAGGTGTGAAGATGAGAAGGTGTGAAGATGAGAAGGTGTGAAGATGAGAAGGTGTGAAGATGAGAAGATGAGATACAGACCCCCACTATTGGAAGAACCCTGCGCTCAGACGCTCTCGGGAAAAATCCTTTGTTTGTTGATGATGTTGATGATTGGTTTGGGGTTATACGCTTATACTATCCAATATTGGGGATGATCATCATCTATGAAATGGGACATCCGTTCTTAAGCAGCCAGTATTTATCGGGACGAGACAGCCCTGGTGACTGGTGGTTGATTATGATGGCTACTCCAATACGGGAAATCCATGAAATTTCTACCATTGGTTTATTGGTTTTTTATTTCTATGATCCCACGATCTATAGCAGTAAAGAAAAACTGAGCAGCGTGTCCCATTTTTAAACAAGCAGTGCAGGAAATATGGGTATGTCTGAAAATGGGGTATACCCCCAATTATAGCCATTTAGTAGGGATAATGATCATTAACCATTGGGTGTAGGGGTACACTATTTTCAGACAAACTCATATGTTTGTTTGTGGATTGGTGTACTCGGTGCATTCAACGTTGCAGCCCGATGTTGTTTTGGGTCGGAGGAGATCAGTGAGCTCCAACGATGTCAGGCGCATCAGGTTTTCTACCCACAAATGGAAGTCTGAATGGGAAAAATCATCTAAAAATGGAGGTTTCTAGTTGGGAAAATCACCTATAAATGATGGATTTTCCATTGCCACAATTGGTTACTGGAGGGTTTGTATTTGTATTTCATATCTACCCTCGGATCCTTCTGGTAGAAGAGTCGGCCCATGAAAGTAGATGATTTGCCTATTCAAAACGACGATTTTCCATAGCTGTGTTAAATTGCTGGAGGGTAATGTCGAACCTCTACACTATCCAACAACCTATGTCTATAATTTTCTCTATATAGATTAGATTATATAGATTAGATTGGATTAGGTGAGATTAGATGAGATTAGATTAGATTAGACAGACAGACAGACAGAGGACAGACAGACAGATAGATATCTACTATCCACTGTCCAGTAGCTACTACAGTATTTAGCATGTACTACCGACTATCTACATTTTTATCTATGTAATGTATGCATATAACCCCTACTCAAGTTGCAAAATGTAACGCCCAGGGGAACAGAGATTTTGCTCCGTTTTTGTCGCAAACCATTCTGCTTTTGGGCTTCATATCCCCAACTTATTGGTTTTATCCCGGACCTTCCAATGTTCAGCATTCAACCACCCAATGGTGACCCGTATCCATTTATTCCTTGGTAAATGGCTGTCCCTTTAAACCCTCATTGTTTCCTTGGGTCTTTAGGAAATGTACGTATATTATATTATATTATATTGTATTATATTGTATTATATTATATTATATTATATTCTATTCTATTATATTATGTTATATTATATTATATTATATTCTATTCTATTCTATTATATTATATTATATTATATTATATTATACGCTATATATATATATCATCCCTGCTTGTAAACGGCAAACTCCCAAATAAAGGGCATGGAGCAGAACGCCGTAACTGCAATTGGCCTACATACTTGGAGGATCAGCCCACGAATCGCAACTGGTGAACATATTCCTGGTGATTGTAAGTTCTTGATTCACGGCTTGACCCATCCATAAATGGGCGAACTAACACGTTTTTTTTTTTTTTTAACTACTTAGTGAGTTGGTTTATAACCCCCCATCAACTATGATATGTCTAATGTCTAATGTCTACCATAAATCCTAGTGAGATGTTACAAGACAACAACTGGGTGTAGGATGATCTTCCACCGCCACCAGGTGGTCTCATGGTATTTCCACTTCGCGGGCTTCCGACAAATTCGTGCCAAGGCTATGGCCAGGGATGGGTTGCTTGTGGAAAAGCATGGAAAATCCGCAGGACACCATGTTTTTTTCCCTCCCCGGTAAGACAATCCTGGGAGGGTCAGTAGTGGTAAAGTCTTAAGAAGCTGGTTGAAGTTGAATTTTGTCAAGTGGGATGGGAATTGTCTGGTTCCCAGGGTGGATTCAAGCACTCAAGACCCCATCAAAAAAGGTCAACCAATTGTCAGAAAAATATCAAACAACCGCCAGACCTTTAAGAAAAAATATTCACGGACTTGGAAGAGCTGTTGCCCTAGTCTTTCAAGATCAGCGCTGGGAAGGCACTTCATTTGGAAACCAAATGGGATAATACGAGCAAAGAAATGGGGATGTTCGCTAGCAAAAAAATGAACGCAACAAGCAAAACCGGGACATTAAACAGCAAACATGGTCAACACTAGTGAGATTAACTAGCGCATATGGCCATAGCTTAAGATTCTCAGACCTTAAACTCATTGGATTCAACCTTTGCATGGTTTGCCGGGTACCCAACGACTTGATTAACAACCAGATGAGCACCTCCTTTTGAATGGTCCCTCAAAATAGGGCCATGTCTGGGTCATGTGTGCCTCTCTATGTGGAAACAGCGCGCAACTCAACAGGGGCAGAGCTATGGCTATCAGAACCGTTGCTTGCGAAACAGCCGGGAACGGCTCAATTTTTTGATGACTAGCCCGGGCCCCACAATTTGGTTTACCCGCTGGTAATCAAACATGGTTTGCTGGAAAACCCACAATTTTTAGATGTTTTTCCCATAAACACCCAACATGTACCACTCAAAAATTACTGGCAAAGGGTGCTCCAAAGCAGTACCCGATTTTGGGTCGCCCTCAGTTGCCCCGTGAGGAAATCACGGCGAAGGGGGGCCGCGATCCGATGTACGTGGCTTGGCGAAAGGCCCCTTCTTCCAAATGAGCAGTGTCCCAAATACTTGGTTGATGGTTATACAAGTGAAGCTAACTTAAGTTGTATGGGATTTATTCTGCAACATATGCCCTCAAGCTATATTAGCTGGACCGAATGGGTAGATTCTGATCCCTTGTCAGGACTGCCGAGCGCTGAGGATTTCGTGGCAGTATGGCCAGACCAAGAATTGGGAACGTTCCAACTGTCCGCCAACATTACGAAAGCTATGGATTGGTGACACTTTGGGACCCCAGAATTTGTTTAGCCGGCCTTAAATTTCAGCATCGTTGCAGCAACGTGGGACTCCCTAAATCCCTCAACATGAGCTCTTCACATCCCCATTTCAGTTGGTTTTGCCCTGAGAAATCGCTGCTGTTGTTGGGATTTCGACCATTGGCTACTGACAATGGCTATTTACCTATTGATAAGGCTCCAGCTTGCCATAATCTTGGTGCCCAGGCTTCATATCAAATCATATCAATACTTACACACACATTCATATGTCGATTACATATATAATCATACGTATATATATATAAAATAACAATTACGAGTATATATATATATATAGTTATACATATATATATAGATGATGTACACAGCTGGTGCCTCCCTATTTCTCTCGGTCA
This sequence comes from Cladocopium goreaui, assembly GCA_947184155.2. Lineage (NCBI taxonomy): Eukaryota > Dinophyceae > Suessiales > Symbiodiniaceae > Cladocopium > Cladocopium goreaui. The sequence goes on from CAMXCT020001308.1 coordinate 141,222, forward strand.
ACAACGCACAATGATTCCTGTTACATCCCCATCAGTTCTGAAGCCACCCATTTTCCGAGTCGAGGTCGTTGAGGGCGTGAAGGCCCCCATTTCCGACGAGCTTTGATCCGATCAGGAGATGGCCGCTGTCACACTGGAACCAAAGATGGCCGGGGAGTTCAACATCAAGAGGGAAAAAGAACAATCACCCAATTGGGCCTACATGTCATACATATATATACGCGCAACGCCTGGGTTCTGCCCAGGCGTTGCAGCGTATATATCTAAAATTCACAAACAAATGATATTGCAAATTACAGTAATTCCTTTGGGAAAAATAACAAAGGTATTAGGGACTATTAAACAAACAGGGTCAAAACACCCGAAATTCCTATGGGAAAAACAAAACAGCATAATATTTGAAATTTCTATGAGAAAAACAGAAAAGGTACTAGGAAATTTTAAACTCTCAAATCGTGAAACTTAACATTCAATTAGGAAGATCAACAAAGATATTAGGGAATGTTAAGCTCCCACCCCCATTAAACCTTAAATTCCTATGGGAAAAACAGCAAAGGTACTAGGGACTATTTAAGAAAAAGGCTCAACACACCCGAAATTCCTATGGGAAAAACAAAAACGGTATTAGGAAATATTAAACTCCAACCCCCGTTAAACTTTACATTCAATTGGGAAGATCAACAAAGATATTAGGGAATATTAAAACTCCCACTGCCGTTAAACTTCTACATTCACTGAAGATCTTCAATAAGGGTTTAATGGTCCCACCCCCGTTAAACTTCTACATTCATTGAAGATCTTCAATAAGGGGTTAATTCTCCCAACCCCGTTAAACTTCTACAGTCATTGAAGATCTTCAATAAGGGTTTAATTCTCCCACCCCCGTTCAACTTCTACACTCATTGAAGCTCTTCAATAAGGGTTTAATTCTCCCACCCCCGTGAAACTTCTGCGTTCATTGAAGATCTTCAATATAAGGGTTTAATTCTCCCACCCCCGTGAAACTTCTACATTCATTGAAGATCTTCAATAAGGGTTTAATTCTCCCACCCCCGTGAAACTTCTACATTCACAGAAGATCTTCAATAAGGGTTTAATTCTCCCACCCCCGTTAAACTTCTACATTCATTGAAGATCTTCAATAAGGGTTTAATTCTCCCACCCCCGTTAAACTTCTACATTCAATGAAGATCTTCAATAAGGGTTTAATTCTCCCACCCCCGTTAAACTTCTACATTCATTGAAGATCTTCAATAAGGGTTTAATTCTCCCACCCCCG
>CAMXCT020001308.1:147500-162491 GCA_947184155.2 Cladocopium goreaui
CGTTCCACCCAGGTGACGCTGGTTCCAGACAACTTGGTGGTCCCGGAGGTACTGCGGTGCATGTCGCCATCGTTGTGTTTTCATGCCAAGCTCCCTGCCAAGCTTTCGTCCCCCCTGGGCCTCAAGTTGAGTGTATTTTGATGGTATGTATAGTTTAATAAGATGCGCTTCAAATTGGCATTTAGTTGGCAGGCTGTCTTGATATCCGCCAAATCATATACACATATGAGTGGCGGACAAAATTGATTTCTACTCGCAAGGGACATGGCCAAAGTGGGCGGTCCCCTATCGGCTGTGAAGGTTTGTACTTCCATGCTATGTGTAAAAAATAGGGTATCGGTAAGTGGGTGGTCCCCTATCGGTTGTGAAGGATTTCACACAAATTTGAACATCCCAAGTCCACTCCCTACTATATATACTTTAGTCTTCCGCTAATTTTGTCGGTTACTGCAAATGTGTATATATAATTATATATAATTATATATATATTATATATATATATATAAAAGTTCGTCACTGCGCCACTGTGTAGAATTTTCATGGTCACTAGAAAGTGTACCGTCTTGAGAGTAGAAATCCTAAGTGGACTTAGCGATGCAACCAAATCGTAAAGTTCCTGTCTTTTTGCACACCAATCACAAAGTGACAAGAAACCCGTCACTGGCTCAAAATATAATGACACCCCCAGATTAACATCTCCCTTGGGCTGTTTCATTGGGGGCAATACCATTTTAATATCAGCTTCATCACCAGATTAAGGGAGGTACCCCCTGATGTATCAACCAGGGTGACTAAAAATCTGGGGTTGACAACGCCTTCCATGTATTTCAAGTCGAGAGCTCGAACCTCAGGAGGTCATGACTAAGAGTTTGCTATGGAAAGTGACCATTTGTGCGGAGGTAAATAATCTATAGTTGGGACACCCTCATGCATGGTCCACAGCTATTTTAAATCACAGGAGGGTACGTATGTATTCCTATATTCCCACTGCATATTCCGTGGCTACGTTCGGATGATGATTTTCACTTGAATTTCATCTTGATAAATTTGATCACGAACTCACGTTGCGACGTCACAATGTACCTGATGCGTCCGAGTGAGGTAGCTATCCTTTGGTAATCAAACAGGGCAATGGAAAACAATTCCCTTTGTAGATTATTTTCTCATTAAGACCTCCATTTATAGGGTATTTCCCAGCCAGCCACGTTTGATTACCAGAGGTATGATTTATCCAGATTCATAGTTTTTTGGAGGCTCAGCCGCCATGAATATTTTATCATAAATATTATCATATTGTTGGTGAAATACATAATACATTCATTATATCCTCAATAGAACCCCCATGTTGGTTGTATACGTATCCCACAATATTCCAAACAATTTCCCAAGAAGAATCCCAATAAATCCCGTTCAATACCAGTTAAATCCCATTACATCCCCCAGATATCAGGGTGACATCCCATTAAATCCCATTAAATCCCATTAAATCCCATTAAATCCCATTAAATCCCATTAAAAGAGGGTGACATCCCCGTGATATCCCCACGAAATTGTCACCCGCTTAGGCGCTTCATTCGTTTTCATTCGCAGGCATCGTCGCTGGAACCCATGAGCCACTCATCTTCGCCGCTGTTTCCAAAGGTTCCCAAGGTGGACCCAGCGCAGCTGTTGGTCAAACGGTACCAATGCAACATCACGCAACCACACAATTGGGTCATACATTACCTGTTGGGTTTTTGTGCATGAAAATTAAACCATGCATTTGTTGAGGTTGTTGATTTCTTTAAAAATCTTTGAGCCATAGCTGAATGTTGGTGCAGTATGAAGCCACAGCAGGTGCTGGTTGATCATCCCTGGAGGATCGTAGGTTGCATCAAGATTGCGCTCGCCGAATACGAACGTGACTATGACCCAGATGGGTATTTTTTGTTGCCATCATAGTCATTCTTCCAGATGGGTATTTGATGTCCCAGATGGTATTTTAATGTATTTTTTGATCTTCCATATTCTTCCATATTCTTCCACATTCTTCCATATTCTTCCATATTCTTCCATCCTAAAAATTGGAATCATCCGAAGTGTACCTAAGATGTTTCTACCATGGGCGGCTTAACCACCAGGCTGGAGCCATTGCAGAAGCGATGCAGCAGGATGACGCCACTGAACCTGGTGTCACGGAGGCGAAGTCGAGTGAAGAATCTCACAGCTTCTAAGCCGTTTTTTACGAGCATTTTTAGCATGATTTATGCTGCTTGGGGTTCAACTCTGTATATATGTACATATAAGTACATAATTATATATATATATATGTATATACACATACTGTTAACAGTTTGGTTGGACTGTTGGACATATGTTTAAATATATAACTTCAGATTCAAACAGGTTCTTTGTGCATTTCGGTGGCACTGGTCCTTGGGATTTTGGAGATGTTTGAGACTCACAGATCCACATCTTCACGATTTTAAACCCCAATCATGTTGAAAAACATATGTTCAGCTCAATTCCACATTAAATTGCGGCTTAAACAGGCAAATCATCGTCCAAAACCTCAGTTGTGTTTTTTGCTGAAACAAGTCAAGATGTGTCCGAAAATAGGTGACCACCAATGGGTAGTTCATCATTTTCCCAACTGTTTGATGGCCACAAATGGGGGTGTGGGGTATCCCACATTTTTCCAGCGTAGTGGCCAGGGGGCTAGCAACTTGGACACTGCGCGCTCTGCAGCGTCCGCAGGGAAACCCGCTGTGCATGGAGTCCGGCTTGGTTTTTGAACGGTTGGAAGGGTTAGAAGTATGGAAACTGTGGGTCTGAAGGACCCAAACATTTGGGATATTAGATTGTTGGGATTTTGACTTAGTATGTTAATAGGATTTAATGGGAATTAAAATTGGGACAGCAGATAAATGGGATTGAACATGGGGATGGTGGTTCTTGAACCACTCATTCAACTGGCTACAACCATATCCCGTAATGGCTTATACTCATTGGTTTGAAAGTTCCTGTCAGTTGATGGCTTTTGTCCATCAACAAGTTCTGATCTAACCACCAAAAAATGCGATTTAGGCTGCAACAAAGTGGATACAATCCAGATATGATGGTTGGTTGATGAAACACTGTGTTTTTTTTTAGCTTCCCCAAATTGGTGGTTTCGGAGGCGATACACCACCCAAACGTACGAGTTCAAGCTGGCAAAAATGGTGGTTGGACCACCAGAACAGGATGAAACCGCTGTAACCCTTGATCCTGCCTGAAACACTTTCAATTCAAAAACTTTATCCAATTCTTTGGTAAGTTTCAGCAGTTTGGAAGAACTCCGCGTCATGTCCCAATTGCTTCTGATCCCCTTATTTCATTGACAATTCTCTGGCAACCTAGGTGAATCCCACCTTTTTTTTAAAGTAATTTTTACATGATGCCAGAAGTACAAGCTTGAAGTCATGTTAAATTCCTCTTCTTGGATTCCACAAATAGATGGAACGACTATGGTCCCAAACTTCTTCACGATCTTCTGGCTTTGTCTGAGAGAAATGGGTGCCCCAACAATGATGGTGCATCATCCCTACTGTATGAATCAGAACATGGATTATTTCAAATTATTTCCCCCCAAAAACGCCCCTTGTTTAGCATGTGTTAACAAAAAAATCACATCTTTCCGATCTTTCCCTACAATTCCGTGGTCTCAAACCATCTTAAACCTCCATTTACGTGGTCCTAAACCATCTTAAACCTCCATTTATAGATGAACATCGATGATTTTTCAGTGGCATCCCATGAAACCTCGGCCTCTGAGGTGAACTCAATGTCGCCAGAGGAGAAGGAGATGACTCGATGATTTAGCGATCCATAAGGATTCAATCATTAAAAGAAAGGTTTGAATGTGTCTTAGCCATCAATAAATATGGGATAATATGGGATAATATGGGATAATATGGGATAATATGGGATAATATGGGATAATATGGGATAATATGTATGTATATGTATGTATGGCACCATTTCAGTATGAAGAATGGGGATTGACCAGCAAAATTACGGGGTTTGCGGTTTTGTTTAAGCATCAATATATGGGGAGATATGTTCGCAATATAGATGGGGGTAAACATGGTATTCTAATGGGAATATGGCGGTACATCGGGGATATGATGAAACTTGGGGGGCAAAACCAACAGAATCTGGAAGAGGTCTTCCAAATACCTGGGTCACAACTGGGATTGCAACCATCAAAAATGCGGTCTGACCACCATATTAGCCACCTCTTCCTAGGTAGAGTCTGTTTGAATGATGACAGGGGATATTCACAGCCCTTCACGCGGGCGCTGCCAGAGCAACCTTGGCCGTTCAGGGTTCGATCTGCTCGAGGCTTCGGTTTATAATGGTCATGGGTATGAGTCCTGAGTGTGTCTGGTGGTTTAGGTGTGGGCATAGTAACACGTGGGACAAGGTCAAGGGCCAACCCAACCCGATCCTGTGGTAGGTTCGGCGTATCTCCAGGTTTTTGCGGTTTGAGGAGGAGGTTGTACCTGTTTTATGGGGAGATCGGGAGTGTGCGACTCCCGTCCTGTCTGGTTAGTGGGAGGTTCAACCTGGGTGGGGGGATACATCAACGGCCCACACCCACACGTTGTTTGTGTAACTGGGAGGATGGCTACTTAGGGATGTTTAGGGCCCAGAGGTGTCATCCCAAAGGGAGACTCCAGGTTTGGATGTGCCTTTCGCCACAGGTTGGAGACAGTATGTAGGGATACCAGAGGTAGAGCCAGTGGCGGGACGGCCATGCAACGGTGACTGATTGTAGTGAGACTATTGCGCATGTGTTCGAGTTCATGCACACTGTTTAAGCCTCGCATTTGATTGTAATGACAGTGGTTAAGAGCGTCTACGATCTTAGGGATGATCGGTGCCATGCATTGATCTCTTTCGGTCTTGCCTTTTCCGGAGCGTCTGTTACGGCTACATTCACCGCGACGACGACGAGGATGATGGTGGTGATGATGAGGATGATGGTGATGATGGTGATGATATAGCCCATCTTTGACAAACCAATGTGACACCATGTGAATATCCCCACTCGTCATCATCATCATCATCGTCGTCGTCGTCGTCATCATCGTCATCATCACCAAGTTCCCGAGTGAAAATGCAACTTTGGCTTATGGATTATGCCATGGTATACAAAGTTTTTGGCAAACCCAAATGGTTTCATGCATGTACTGGAAATCAAAGCCACACACATATGGACATGGATATGATGGCCATATGGCAGACTGCATTGGACACATATTATATATATCTATCGCCAAAACCAATATGGGGATATTAATCAATGATGACTTGGATGGTGGTTTCAAGTATTGCCTATTCCAACCAAACAAATGGTAACGTGTTCGAATCTTTTCGGTCTTGCAACCAAGACCCCGTTGATCATTTGTATCATGAAAACATCCACTTTGGGGGTTTCTAGATTTGAACATTATTCTTTGCCACCATCTGTAAAACAGAGCTGTCACAAATGCTGGCGCTTTCCGCAGCCCCGCCACTTCGCACTACCCGCGCGGAGTAGGTTTATGAGATCATGACAGGACCACACTCGCCACACTCACAGCGAAAAAAACACATCTCGAACTGCCAGAAGTGTCTGCAGATTTCTCTGACATTTTATTGGGAGATCCAAAAAACCATGCAGGACTCTTGAGAATAATTCATGTAGCTCTTGTGCAGTCTGAGAGAGCAGCCAATGATATCTTAGAACCTTTCAGAAACACAGGAAGCATGACACAGATCAGAGAATCCGGTGCCAGTTAAACTGTCATTGAGCGGCCCCATTTGGAGCAATCACATTTTGAACATGTTCGGCACATTTCAGCCACACCACCTCACAGTCATCGCAACAACACCCTCCAACACTCGCCCGAAAACACCAAAGCTCGTTCGGCAGTTCGGCTGCGATCGGCCTACGCAGCCGTAGCTTTCAAAGTAGTGTTTCAGGCGTCCCTTGACTGCAGCTACCGGGTCCTGGAGTCCTGGATGGTGAAATTTGGGATAACCAGGTCCGACTGGCACAATGATGGGAATTCTATGGGCGAGAAAATCGCCGTTCCACTGATTTTAGTGGCTTCCTCTGGACTTGGATCACTTATGGCATTGCATGACCTCCCCCTGTTGCGATGGAATTTGTCCTGCGCTTTCTCCGAGCAAGGCCTTTGGGTAGCCTTAGTAGCACTTGTTAATCACCATGTTCGCTACAAAGATGGTGATAACAGTAAGTAAATCCCCCATTTTTAGACACATCCAAATATCATATTGTTGTTGACATCTCCCATGATATCCCCATCATATCACAATTTTCCCCCAGTGAAAAATCACCGTTGTTAGATGGTAAATCCCAGCAGAAATATCCAACATTCTCTAGTTTGCAGCCATCACCACTTGAGGCGTGAACCGATGGACTCCAAAATGGAGGACAATCTGAAGGTGGAAAGCGGAAGCTGACTTCACGGGGGAGTTTTCTGCCAGGGTTGTCTATGGGAGCAACATTTTCACCCAATCTCCGATTAAGAAATACTGGGGCCGAGAGCGCGATGGAAAAGTAGACCTGCTTTGTGAACTTGGAGAATCTTGGAGTTTTCTGGGCTGGTTCCCCGTTCCCCTCTGGTAATCAAACATGGATTGCTGGAAAATCCACTATTTAGTATTATTTACTTACATAAATTTAGGATGATTTTCTGAGTATGAAAGCCCAAAAAGTGTCACGAGGGTTTTGAATTGCCATCTTTGATTACCAAAGGGTACGAAAAAAAAACAGATTCAATTCGATGATGACATGACATGGGGAGGATTTTTGCAGCGGACCCTTGCTGCATAGGCGACGGAATGGGATCGACACACCCTGATGAAAGCGCGATGGTTGGTGGGATGTCAGGAGCCGTCGATATCGATATCGCATGGGGGTTCGGTTGGTGGCAAGGTACCCAATGGCAATCAAACATGGCAACCGAAAATCCTCCAGTTCGATGGTGTTTTTTTCAGGGAAAATCATCGAAGTAAAAGGTGGATTTTCCAGGTTTCAAGCCATGTTTGATTACCAGATGCTAAACGATAGCCACCTTTAGGGGGAGAAATCGGTGAGTTTCGCTCTACCCAATGATTGTCCCCCTCGTATCTGGGGTGCTGGGAGTAGCCCTGAGATGAGTCTCAGTGGAAGTTTCGACTTTGATTTTTGAAGATATGTCTGGCTGTTGTCCATGAAATCCAGGAAAGTTGGGCAGATCAGTCTTTTTGATGATGTTTGTTGGCAAATCCATGCAAATCCTAGTCCTAGTATGTCCTAGTTTTGTTTCTCCTTAGTTTTGTTTCAGTCCATGGACATCGGCTAAGTCCAATTTCCGAAGGTCGGGTGTCGTTTTCCATGGTCTTCTCATGTCTTTTCCTGGCTACGCCCCTAGTAGCCAGGAGGCAAAGGAAGGGATACTTCGCAAGTCCCTCATCCGACAAATTGTGATTCCAGGTGGGGAGATGGCAGTGATGCATGGCACGGTGAGCATCCAACTTTATGACATGAAAACAACGACAATGCTTTTTATGTCCCCCAATAGTCTTTTGGTCGGACAACTTGAGGGGACTTACATGTTTCTGTGAACATTCGAGGCGCCATCTTTCATCATTTTCATCCGCGTTAAATTTCGGGCTGCGCCAACCAGGATTATCAACTATTCCCGCAATGCGATGAAGCGTTTGATCACTGATGGAGCGATCCTCACAGATGGGATGGTCATCCCTTTTCGGGACGGTTTGGGATATACAAATGGTGTCCCGTAAAGGGTCTGAGAATGGATACCGCGGTATAGCGAATATTAGCCCCAATTTCATGGCAGTTTGAGTGGGGAAAATGGCGATTCGCCATGAAGCATATGAAATCTGATAAATCTGGTCTACCCTGCCAGATGAGTGGTTGGCTGAAGACTACGAGTCACGGAACTCAGTGGTGTGAGATGGGTACGCAAGGGCCCCTATGATGATGGGGTATACCCTCTGGTAACGTAAGACAGCCATGGAGAATTCATGAGAATGATCCATTTGATTCGTGATTTACCCACCAGTTTGCAATCAACTCTTAGATTTTCATCAAGGGCTTTGTCTCAACATTACACTTGGCATGTCAAGAGGTTTAACGGCTATCCAGTTTGCCAGTGGCTGATTGTAAATCTGAATTATACCGACCTCACATCGCGATGTCACTGCAAAAGATTCTTAGTTTGGGGGAACTATCCCAACATGTCCATATTGCAGGTTTGTGAACTATTCTTATTGTCCAGATCTATCCAACTTGCAAATGCCTTCCCATACACTGTAGAGTTCACAAGCATTTAGCATCATTTAGCTGGAAATCTTTTCACAACAGATGCACATCCTGCTAATCGGCACTAATTTTCCCTAAGGTTTTAGCAATATAGGAACAAGCGCCAGTCACCCTGGTCATCATTAAATCACCCTCTTGGGCAATCAATTGGGGATTTACTGGATTTACACATATTTGGGACCATCTAAGGGGGTGTTAAATACTATGGGTATGAGAACATTGGGCATGCACTAAGCCAACTTCTTCTTCGTTCAAGGAATGATGGGTCCATTATTCCAATGGTTCGTCCCTGTTCACCAAATTTTGTTCTCTCCAAGTCTCTTGATGGAGAACCCCACATTTGACGGTCATAGTCCCCATGTTTTGCTGAGTCAACCAGCTTTTGGAAGCTGCTTGGGTGATTTATACACCCCCGCCCCGCACACATGGCCTAGGCCTGAGAACCAAAACCGGCATGGCACCGGCACCAAGGCGAGGTTTTGCGCGATACACCACATGTTTTTTTAGTAGGGGGGTTACCAATTTTGATAGTAATAGTAATATACTTATCATAGTTACCACTATTTTCGGTGTAATCGCCGAATTAATACTTGGATTATCTTGGATTTATTGGTTTTGAGGTTGACATTCGATGCAATCATAGAATTGTAGAAGATCAGGGAGGCTTCTGCAACATCCAATGCCGCGATTCATCATGACATGACTTACCAAGGTCTTGACCGCCATAGCTTTGATGCGTTTTGTGTCCCAAGATGGTGCCTCAAATCCAAGGGTTTTGTCATGCATGGTCCAGTGACATTTCAATGTTTTGGATACGGTTTTTTTCTTCGGTTTCAGATCATTTTTGCTGGGATGGCCCAAGAATTGTACCCCCCACTTGGGTTTTAGTAATCATCAAATCTTCATTGTACACCCCTTGCCATCTTTTTTCTGGGGGTGGGGGCAGACTTCATTTTCAGACACGCCCAACTGTCATTTGTTTGTGAAAAGTCCCCATAATATCATCATTTTTCTCCAGTTAAACTGATATTTTTGGTGGTAAATCATCCCAGTGTCAGTGGTCACACACACACACATATATATATATATCAAATATCATCGCATGATATCGCATTATTAATCTACATCCCAATAAAAATCCACAAAATCCCAAGAAACATCCATTAAATCCCCCAAAAAAACAATGGGACTTTCTCCCCTTTTCTGGGCGCCAGGAACTCCGAAGTTCTCGTGGTAACGGAGCCGCAGGGTGCACTCAGTCCTGGTTGCAGATGGGTTGCCTTCGGTGTCATCAAACATGGCTGGGAAATCTCCAAACTGACTGGAGGTGTTGTATAATGGGAAAATCACCCATAAATGGATACACACACACAGATATATATATATAATTATATAATTATATATATATATATAACTATCATTATATATAATTATATATATAATTATATATATACTATATAATAAATGGGTGATTTTTCCAGGCCATGTATCTACCGGAGGGTAATTCAAACAAACTTATCGGATTTGAGGCCCATGAAACCACAGTCGATCGGCACTCCCAGTTCGTAGTTTTTGTTTCGCGGGGGAAAGACAGGGAATTGAAAATCCAGATGGTTGTGATACATATGTATTATATATTTACGCGTTGTAGATTATATATACATATGTCATGGACGGAGCACTCTTGAAGTATGACCAAGTCAGTTTGTATCGGGATTGATTCTCTTGGTTGTTCCTGCAAACAAGCAAGATCAATTTGCAGTGTTGTCAACGGACCAATCTGATTCAACGCCAAAAGAAGATTTTGCACAGCATCCAACCTGTCCTGAGATCTATAGGTTACAGGATGGATATTTCACTCCAGTCAGGCCACATCACCTAGATTATAACCAAATAGTCAGATTTCCAGCACGTTTTTACATTTTTTTTAAAAATGGCTCTGCCATACGCATCCCACAAAAAAGTCCTATTTCAGTGAAACTGATGGCTTTTTTTCCAGTTAGGACAATAAATTTCACCCATCTATGGATCACCTGTACCCTCTGGTAATTCAACGTAGCTATGGAAAATCCACCATTTTTCATGGGAAAACTCATTATGTCAATGGCCATGTTCACTAGCTTTTTGTTAAATTACCAGATGGTATCTTCCATGAATATCCCATTGAATCACAAAAAAAAATCCCATGGAAAATCACCAGAAATGACAATTTTCCATCATTTTCCAATGGCTAAATCCACCCATCAATGGGCCATCTATGGATCACCTGGGATCTTCCATAGACCCCCCACCGTTCGCCACGGCCGCTGTTCGCACAACGTAACGCGCCGAGGCGCCGGAGAAGGCCGCGGTGCCTGCGCATCCTGCGCCTCCGCCGGCTCCCGAGCCGCAGCCGGTGGTGCCGCCTCCGGCACCCGCCAAAGCCACTGGAGGCAGCAGTGATCCATGGTGGATCTATGGTGATTTACATGGCTACCCTCTGGTTATGGCATAAAATGGCCCATTTATGGGTGGATTTAGCCATTGGAAAATGGTCATTTCTGGTGATTTTACATGGGATTTTATCGTGATTCAATGGGATGTTCATGGGATGTTCCGTTGCGCGAACAGCGGCCGTGGCGAACGGTGGGGGGTCTATGGAAGATCCCAGGTGATCCATAGATGGCCCATTGATGGGTGGATTTAGCCATTGGAAAATGATGGAAAATGGTCATTTCTGGTGATTTTCCATGGGATTTTTTTTTGTGATTCAATGGGATGTTCATGGGATATACTATATACCATCTGGTAAAGATACAAAAAGCTATTGAACATGGCCCAGTCGAAATAGTGGATTTAGCCATTAATAGCATGGTGATTTTCCATATGTAAACGTTTACCAGAGGGTAAGCATGACTGGTATTAACCAATGTGATGATCATTGTGGGTTAAACTAATGATTTAATCATGAGTTTAATGTGATGAATACCACAATATGGATCAACATGGATCAACTGAACTGAACCTTGTCAATCCTTGTCATTAAAAAAAGGTGATTGAACATAGCAAGCACTATTTTTTGGGCGGTGGTCCTGGCTGGGCTGGGTCATTCCACCAGCAACAAACCGCTGGATTTCCTTGGGTCCAACAGTTGCATCATTCACATTTTCCGAGCTGGAGAATCCCAGGGTCACGAACAACAAATGGATATATGTCCCAATTTATGGGATATATTAGATGGTTACAAATATATGGTATATTATAGTTATATCTCAATATAATGGGACATTATCCCATTATTGGAATATTATTGGGATTTCCCAACAAACCATGTGACTGATTACCAGAGGGTAAACGAGTCGCTTTTTTTTATTAATGTTTTTTAGCACTCTTGACGAACGCACCCACAAGGCCCAAAATTAGGAGGCTGGTCACACATCCTGAAGTGGCTTTTGGTCAAAACTTTGAACCCCCTCTGGGCATCGATCAGGGATGATTTGTTTTTGGGCATCGCATTCAATTGTTTGACTGGTCAATTGTTGGCCTTATAAGGCGATGTTTTAAACAAGCCATTTGGGGGAATATATGGGAAGATCATGATGGTGATGTCTAAAAATTAATATTCTTTCAGACTATCGCAGGTTAACCATGATTAGCAACATAAACATCTTTCTAGATTTTGAAGGTATTTACTGATCATAGGAGCGTCCCAAATCCTATTGTCATTAAGGTTCCATGTTGCATTCCAAGGAGTTGAGTATGGTATATCCTGAGTCTGAATCCAGGGTGCTTTGAGAACCAATTCTTCCGTGTTTCTTCGCTGGTGTCTCAAACACCCACTGATCACTGCTTCTTTTCAATGTTTCTGGCAAAAATTGGATGTGTCGGAACTTGGGGACTTTAATTTCGCCATTCCTCTAATAGGGGTCCAAATGAGGTTTCAATCTAGTTTCAATCCAGTGGATTCGTTTGCCCAAAATTCGTTAGGTACCCTCTGGTAAACTGTCACATAGCTATGGAAAATCACCATTTTTAATGGGAAAATCCACTATTTCTATGGCCATTTTCAATAGCTACGTTAAATTACCAGAGGGTACATCAAAACACAAAGGGATGAGCGGCTCCAGGTGATGGAAACTCTGGTCCAAAGGATCCAAAGGCACCAGCAGAATTCCCGAGACGTGCCGTGCGGTGTCATCATGGCTATCATGGCTTGCCGGAGAACGACCCATTTAGTTCGATGATTTTCCCAGCAAGAAACCTCCATGGCTAGTCTTGGGGATTTCCCAGTTAGCCATGTTTGATTACCAGAGGGGGACCCCAAGTTGCAGATTCGGAATCTTCAAAGACTGACGAATTTATTTTGGAGAAAGTGTTAGTCATGGCTCAGTTTGGTCAGAAGATCTTGACTAGTGTTTTATTCTTTGGGGGGTTTACCCTCTGGTAAACTGTCACATAACTATGGAAAATCCACCATGCTATTAATGGGTAAATCCACTATTTCGACTGGGCCATTTTCCATGTCGCTTTTTGTATGTTTACCAGGCCGGGTACCCGGTTTTTTCCCTATTTGGGATGATGATCCTATTGGGTCTACCACACAAAAAAGTCGGACGGCCAAAATTAAAGGATCCCACAGGATCCCAAGCGATGCCTTCTTTACAACGGTGCATGCATATGTACACTGCAGAATTAGTATGATGTATATACTTATATATACTTATATACATATTTAGATGAGATGAGATCAGGTGAGGTCAGACTAGAGCTGACTTTTTTTTCAGCGATTAGATAGATATTAGATCAGACTATATATATATATATAGATAGTCAGATCAGACATGATCAGACATGATCAGACTATAGCAACAATATAGAAGCCCCAAAAAAAGATAAGAACCCTGTTTTCAGATGATGTTTACTCCTTGGTTCCCAGGTTTCCTCCTCGTTCTTTTAAATCTATCTGCAAGGCCAGGGTGAAAGCCGGCGATGAAAACGGATCGTGGGGGCCCTGGCCCCTGGGAGGAGGATAGTCAGATTTCCCATCCTACTAGGTGGAAGTGGGATGATGATCCCCAATGACTAATACTAGTATATTATACGTGAAAAGGGGCTTGAAGCAACCAAGCAGTTATCCATTATGAATCATTTTTCCCGAGAGCGTCTGAGCGCAGGGTTCTTCCAATAGTGGGGGTCTGTATCTCATCTTCTCATCTTCACACCTTCTCTCACACCTTCTCATCTTCACATCTGCTCATCTTCACACCTTCTCATCTTCACATCTTCTCATCTTACACCTTCTCATCTTCACACCTTCTCATCTTCACATCTGATCTTCTTCACATCTCATCTTCACACCTTCTCATCTTCACACCTTCTCATCTTCACATCTGCTCATCTTCACATCTGCTCATCTTCACATCTGCTCATCTTCACATCTGCTCTTCTTCACATCTCATCTTCACACCTTCTCGTCTTCACACCTTCTCATCTTCACACCTTCTCATCTTCACACCTTCTCATCTTCACATCTGCTCATCTTCACATCTGCTCATCTTCGCATCTGCTCATCTTCACATCTGCTCTTCTTCACATCTCATCTTCACACCTTCTCATCTTCACACCTTCTCTCTCTCATCTTCACACCTTCTCTCTCTCATCTTCACATCTGCTCATCTTCACATCTGCTCCTCTTCACATCTTCTCATCTTCACATCTTCTCTCCTTTCTCTCTCCCTTTTCTCTCTCTCACCTTCTTTATCTTTCTCTCTTTAGGCCGAGGGTGGTGCCGGCGGTGAGTCACGAAACGTCAACCCTTTCGCACGAAATGAGGGTCGATCGTCAAAAACTGAGGAAAAATTGCGATTTTACTTGTGCTAAAGCAACCCTTTCGCACGAAATGAGGGTCGATCGGCAAAAACTGGGGTAAAATTGCGATTTTTCGTGTGCCGGAGCAACCCTTTCGCACGAAATGAAGGTCGATCGTCAAAAACTGAGGTAAAATTGCGATT
Source organism: Cladocopium goreaui (assembly GCA_947184155.2). NCBI lineage: Eukaryota > Dinophyceae > Suessiales > Symbiodiniaceae > Cladocopium > Cladocopium goreaui. The sequence continues at coordinate 161,850 of CAMXCT020001308.1, forward strand.
TTACTTGTGCCGGACTTGTCTGTGTGTAAAAAAGCGCCTGTGTGTAAAAAGCGTCTGTGTGTAAAAGCGTCTGTGTGTAAAAGCGTCTGTGTGTAAAAGCGTCTGTGTGTAAAAGTGTCTGTGTGTAAAAGTGTCGTGTGTAAAAGCGGTTGTGTGTAAAAGCGTCTGTGTGTAAAAGGGTCTGTGTGTAAAAGCGTCTGTGTGTAAAAGCGTCTGTGTGTAAAAGCGTCTGTGTGTAAAAGTGTTTGTGTAAAAGTGTTTGTGTGCAAAATCGTCTGTGTGTAAAAGCGTTTGTGTGTAAAAGTCTCTGTGTGTAAAAAGCGTCTGTGGGTAAAAGCGTCTGTGTGTAAAAGCGTCTGTGTGTAAAAGCGTCTGTGTGTAAAAGCGTCTGTGTGTAAAAGCGTCTGTGTGTAAAAGTCTCTGTGTGTAAAAGTGGTTTGTGTGTAAAAGGGTCTGTGTGTAAAAGCGTCTGTGTGTAAAACCCTCTGTGTGTAAAAGCGTCTGTGTGTAAAACCCTCTGTGTGTAAAAGCGTCTGTGTGTAAAAGTCTCTGTGTGGAAAAGCGTCTGTGTGTAAAAGCCTCTGTGTGTAAAAGCGTCTGTGTGTAAAAACGTCTGTGTGTAAAAGCTTCTGTGTGTAAAAG
>CAMXCT020001309.1:0-162486 GCA_947184155.2 Cladocopium goreaui
TAGTGTCGTTCCATTCATTGGTGAGTGCAAACGAAACTGGGTTAGCTGCTTGCTGAGCAATAGCTCGCTGATGTAGCGCTCGAATCGCCCGTTGATGTTCATCCAGATCTTCCGGAGGAACCCTCTTGCGGACTCTCCTGTCTGGGAAGGTTCGTTCCCGCAAGTTGGCTTGTAAGGCATGTCCCGCTACATAAACTGCAGGTTGCTGGAATAAAACACGCTCTGCAAATCTGTTGATATGCACTGTCCATTCAGCAAACATATGGCTGTGCGACAGTTGATTCCTGAGTCGCGCTACCGTTTGATGCAGGCTCCCATTGGTATGCCACAATAGCAACAGACTGAAGTTGGAAGGCCAATCAAGTGGGCACAGCGTGGCTGTTTCTTTCCATTTTTCAGGTGTAAGCCCTTCTTGAGAAGGTACAATCACTTCCAGAGTAGTGCGAGTCGGTCCCAGTGGTTGGAGACCTCGCATCATGGATGGTTCAACGAGCCCTGATGTGTATCCATGGATGAGCTCCTGGAAGCATCCAGCCATTTGAAAGTCTTCATCCAGTCCAAGACGAAAACCAGGCATGGTTTTGGCAGCAAATTTGACTGCTTGGAGCAGCTGTTTTGCTCCTTCCACCGGAGTCTCGTCACAGGAACGTTTCGGGCATGCGATGTTGATTTCTTGTGGTTTCTGCGCATTCTCAGGGGCATTCTCAAGAAGTTTGGGAGCAATTTTGCTAGCCCAGCTAGCCGGGAACCATGCCAATAGGGCAGAGGCACCACTCGTAAGGTCCACTAGCCCAGTAGTTCGTCGATGCGGCCGATCAGTGACCAGGACTTTTACTGGGCCACTCGGCGCGCGACTCCGGTTCACCTCAGAGCTCTCAAGGGCCGAGCCAATGAGCTCAGACAGGATGGGCCGAAACCAGTACGTGGCATACAGCAAGCACTCGGTTTCTGGAGTCACCATGCATTCAGCCAATCTCATCAACGAGCTCATCGCTTGGGGGAGCTTTTCTGCCAAACGAATTGTGAGAGCCCTTGCCGTCTGCAGGAGGACATCCTCTATCATTGTGGCACTTTGTCCACGCAACCACAGTTCACAGGCCACACTCAGCAAGATGCGCGAAAACTTTTCTTGGATGGCAGTCAATGAGAACGTCAATCTCGCCTGTAGCCATAACTGTGGGAGAACTCCAAGGTTTTCAGGCACGCAAAAAGGGTTTCCGTTAGGTTGGACATTAGTAATCAGGATAGCTAGCTTGTCGGCTGCACTCGCGATCTCATCTTCAGAAGGATCTTCAGCTGCATCAGGTATAGGTGGACACCACGCAACTGTAGGGTCCTCTGGGTCACTCTCGTCATCGGTAGAGGCCGCTTCCTCATCCGAGGAGGGGTCATTCACTGTGTCTCCTGCACCCTCGGGGCTTGCAAAATTCATGGACCCAGGATCAATCCGGCGATCCAATGTGTTCAAGAGGTCCGGTTGCAACCGATGGGCATCGAAGTAGTGGATACCCGGTATTACGACAAGCTGCCGATCCTGTATACCCACGTGAAAAAAGACCTTGTGGCCTCGATGTCGATGAACAAGTGCTGGGGACCCATTATAGGCTGCACAGATCCAGAGAGGTGATCGATACCCATCAGCAGCATAACCATACAAGTATTCCCGATCAATCGAGCAGGGGAAAAACCCGCTGGTCGTCAGCACATGATCACGTGTGCGGGACTCTAATGCTGCAAGGACATCAGGGGGTAGCCGTAGCTTGTCTCTGCATGCCACAACCAACCGATATCGTCGCCACACTCGCGTGCCATTGGTAGTCACTATCATGGCAATAGCAAGGGGAGGTTTATCTTGGGAAATAAATGGGTCCACTAATCCCCAGTCCAGTATGGCACTTTTGTCACTGGGGTATTTTGAAGGGCCATGGTACTGAATGTCGCGGCCTTTCAGAGTGAAGTAGCCATAATGGTACACTCCTAGTGTCTGAGCCATGCCTATCATGCCTGCCACATCAAGAGGCGAAACAATATAGGTATGTTCAATGGCTCTTGTGAGCGCTACAGTTGCTCTCCCATAGCAGTCTTCGCGCTCATCTGCTGTTGCATCCCGACGTCCTCCACTTAGAAACCCAACGCCTGTTTGAACAATGACCGCAATGCGTGCTGTTGCTCCCGCGGCAGAGGAAGTGGTGGAGACTCTCAGCCCACCATACCACGCGGACTGGAAACCATGTTGGAGCAGCAAGTTGTGCACCGCCGTACGATTGCATAGGACAAGCAGCTGCGAGGTCGCTCCCTGTTGCAAGTTGCGATAATAATTCTTCAGATAAGTGCAGAAAGCAACGACGTCCTCGACTGCAGCTCGTAGATCTTTAGGTGCCTTCCACAGTACTGTCCGGAAGCCTCCTTGTGCCACAGTGGACTCATGTGGCACGAAGTGTCCAATGTAGATGTGATTGGGCTCGTGGAGGACTAACTCAGGATATCGAACTGCAACAATCGCTTGGTAAGTCAGCATTGAGACCCGTGAGCTGTTAGGGAGAATGATACCCCACCGGTGAGGACCACATAACCCTGCAGCCTCAAGGGTTGTGGTGCACTCAGGTACTCCAAATTCCTCTGGTGCTGTGGCAATCAGCAGGACTGCTAGAGCTGCCGCAACCAGGCTGCTGTGTGCATCCAGCTGGCACGAGATTCGGCTGTGAAGCACACGCCCCAGGGCAGCAGGCAGCTCGTAGTCTTGCGGAGTGGATGTCCATGGGCCACTATGCGACTTATTTGCAAGGCGCAGCAAACTGAAGAGATCAGACTCCGGATCTTGGCTCGCATCAGGCCAAAGCTGCGCTATAAGTGCTGTCATTCGTGCCGGCGGAAGATAGTCTCCTGACTTATCAAGTGCTCGGAGCCCTAACGGCCGTTGCAACAGTTTGCGACGATTGACAGCCGCTGCTCGGCCTTTTGACAATCCGCCTGGAGTTTGCCTATGATCACCAATGAAAACAGTAAGGGTTGGTTGTTGAATAGCAGCGAGAGCTGCAATTTCATGGTAGTTGCCATACTGTTGACTTTCATCCATGAAGGCAAGCCAGGTGCGAGAGATCCAATGACCAAAGCTGGAGTAGCGCATCGCCATTTCCGCCGTGGCCGAGCCACCTGTTGCAATGAGGACATTCTTGTGAGCGATGATTCTATTGCGATCACTGCATCGGACGTCAATCTTGGAGGCATATGCTTCACCTTTGCCTTCCTCCATGCGTCCAATTAGCCTACCAAAGCTCTTGATTGTGGGGGGCGCGAGATCACTCAATTGATCCGCAAGTGCTTTGGCAGCTACATTTTCTTTCGTATAGATGATGGCAACAAATTCCTTGAGTTCGCAGCTCAGGGCAATGAGCAAGACCGCAAGGGACCGCGTTTTGCCAGCACCAAAAACCCCGGCAATACATAAGTCAGATCTTCCTGTCAGAATGGCCAGTAACAATGCAATGGAAACTGTCAAGACATGTCCATCACCGTGGGCTGCTAAAGGAAGGAGATACTCACAGTAGTAACTGTCATGGGCCCCATCCATTGATATTGTGGCTGGTGTCAAAAACCGTGTCAAAATTCTGACTAATGCATCCGTCAGCTGCGTTTTGCGCTCGCTGGCCATGCGGCGAACAGGTATATGCGGTTGCACGATGCCCATTGCCAATGGTAAGCGCGACTGGTTAGCCTGCGCAAACACTAAGAGTTCATGGCGGCTGCGTGTGTCTCCCAGAAAAGCTAGCTCCTCCCATACAACGGTCATGGACGCATAGTCTTCGATGGGCTTCGGCCAGTCCTTTGCAGGATCAAAGTAACTCATTGTTTTGAGATATTGGTCCAAGAGCCGCCCACAAAAGGTCCGAGCAATGGGTAGCGAGACGATAACGACCTCCAGCAACTTCGGGGCAATGCGCTTGATCGCTCGCTGAGCAGGGTTCTTACTGGTTCCGCTAGACATCACCTTTTCATGTACAAGTAATATGACACACCGATGCTGAGTGTCTGGCAACTGGAGGACACCCAGTAATGCTCTGCCCGCCATCACATTGGCTTCTAAGTTGCCTAGATTCCCAGCCTCGCAGAGTTCTCGCGGCGAGGTCATTGGAACATCCGACGGTGCACTGAAAGCAGGAGCGGGGCACCATCAGTATGTAGGTGAACGACATGAAACCCAGCATAAGCCTCGTATTGGTAGGTGAGCTGCAAACGTGTTCCTGTTTGTCCTCGCTTCTTCTGCTGAGCAAGTTCCACACTGACCCAGGGCTGGAGATGCTGGAGCTGCCGTCCCACATGGTAAGCGTCTAGTTGCGGAAGAACCATGTCCAGTAGGAAGATGAGGGTTCGTAATGAGAACCCACGCAGGAATTCCGCCAGTAGGTTGCGAACCAGCAACCCACCCTCATCGTGGGATCCTCCCGGTGTGGGGATCATCGCAATCAGAGCTGCTTGTAGGTCAGCTTCCGTTTCAGGCTGACCATCCCGAATGTCCCGTCCACCGATGGGTATATTCTGTAGCTCCATGTTCCCTTCTCCTGCTGCTACTAACAAATCACTTAGAGTCGTCTTAAGGTGCTCAGGAAGGTCAAAGCTAACCCATGAGAGTACACGCAGCAATCCCTCGCACCGTACCCCATGTGGAATAACTTGCGGGGTGGTGATTTGTAGCCTCTGGATTTCGTGGACTCCTTCGTCAAGGTCAATGAAGAGCAAGTGGCCATAGGAATGTTTGGCACGCCCACTCCAGGTGGGGTGCCCCTCTATAAGAACAACCTGATAGTTAAATTCTGTCAGAGAAGCAGGTCTCCACACACATAGCCGGTCCTCCAGGCAGTGCACCAGTGTGACTCTGCGTTCGCCTGTGGCAAGTCGCAGCATCTCTGGCGGCGTCGCAATCGCAGCAACTTTAGTGAGGCCAGGGAACGCAGCAAATTCACTCAGGATCTCGTGGACTGCTAAGCCCGTATAGGACCCTGCCGAGAAACCATACACGTTAATGTCCCTGCTCACTCTGTTGTCCCCTGTAGTGACCAAGTGTGGAAAACATGACTTCAGAAAAAGCTGTTTCCCTTGTGGATGGTAACAACGGAAGATCTGCATAATTGCGGTTGACCAGGTCGGATGTGGTGGCCTGGAGTGGGCTGGCCGGATGGTCGCGGCCTCAATGAGGCGGATCGCTCTCGTGAGCAGCAGCTGTGGATCAGAAAACTGTTCAGGGAGGAAATCACGCCAAGCTGTCCATCCATCAGCAGTGGAAAGGAGCTGGTACACAGCATATTCGTGCACTGTTTTGGTAAGGCCCAATTGGGTGATATGTTCTTCCCAATTATCTGTCATCGCAAGCGATGGGCCATACACCTTTGTTTGCGCAAGATTTTGCAGGAAAATATCATATTCGTGTTCGCTACTAAGCAGGCCACCTCCTAATCCACTGCAATGCACTTCAAGGGGTCGGTCTTGCATTGGGGCGTCATCTTGCCAGACTTCTGCAAGGGAAAAGACCCAGGATGCCCAGTCAACCGAGTCCTTGAGTGTAGCAGGCATCGCAGCTTCGGGTTGTCTTCCTATGTAGCGTTGTTTGGACAATTCTCCAACATCTATAGTCTGCTTATTGACAGTGATTTCCCATTTAGCCATTTCTCGGAAAGGTAACGGAAGACCAAACTTCAGGAGAGCTGCTTGCTGAAGCGATGTACATGAGGGTTCCGATTGTTCCTTTCGTTGCCACAATCCACACAGCAAGATCAGTTGGGCTTGGGAGAGAGGGGGAGGTGGCACTTTGGCATGCAGCCGCAGTCCAACCACTGGAAGGAAATTGTGATGTAGCCATTGGGGCTTCCATTCATTCGTGCCAAATAAAGCAGCAGCCAGCGGCAACCAGCCAAATTGGGCGAGGTCAGCGAGACTGTTCGGCATTCTTTTCTTGGCACTGGTGCCAAATCCATGAAGGATAACAGGCCGCATGTACTGTGGCTCGATTGCCATGGCTTGGTACATCTTGTCTCCTGGTAGCACTCGTACACTGACCTCACCGGGCAGCAGGCTAAGGGTCGGAAGGGCCCCTTGCTCATAGGCGGGCCTAGCCCATTTATGGAAGTTTGGTTGCCTGCCTTGGTAGCCATCAAGGATCTTCCGTAAATGACCATGGCGCGGCCAGACTCCAGAGGCTGGGACAGGAAAAGTAACTAGTCCAGACCACTGGCCTAGCAAGCTCCACGCATGGCACCAATCTGCAGTAACACGTGTGGACGTGCCAAGCAGAGGAGAGCCAAGTAATCCACTAGCGACTGCTCGCTCGACATCTGCAGGTGGATATGTAGTAGCTAGGTAGGCTTCGACATGTCTGTGGTAAGCAATGGTAATAACGCGGGCAATTTCGTCAGGATCTGTGTCTGGGTCCTCCAAGACAGTAACAGGTACAGGACTCTCATGACCCGAAGCTAATACAATGACCAGACCAGCATTGATTTCAGTGAAAGCCTCACTCACAAGGATGACTCCTTTGGGCCTAGGCGCAGTGGCAGTTTCATCCACGGCTGCTTTGTCCTTCCGAGTGGGTTTAGCTGACCCAGCCGGGGAAGAGTCATCGCTGCTGGACGTCACTCGACGAGACATTCGGGGACTCGGGTCTGGCGAATCACCATAGTCTACTTCGTCTGCCAAATTGGCACCGTAGGTGAACGGAGGGGCTCGCAGTGGATCTGCTTTTCGGACAGCAAGATGGTCCGCGCTATGCGATCTAGACAGCTTCGAAGGTGGACCAGGCTGCTGCATGTCCCTTCCCGTGTCCACAGATCGCGCACGTTTGTGCGATGACGCAATGGGGCTTGACAGTTTGCTCTTTACAACTGTGCTTGATGCAGCTGAATGGGTTGGGTCAGTGCTCGCCAGCCAAAGTTCCCGTATCTCGAAGAGAGTCACTGGCACACAATCGCTGTCAATCAATGCAAAGTTGATGGCCGGGAAGAGGAACACACACGCATCAAGGATGTACGTCCCTGCCCATGTCGGGTGTACCTTATGGAGACCAGTGTCAGCTGAAATGTGGACAAAGACAACTGTGGTGAGTTCTCCATATGGGCCGACATAGCGTAACCGTTCTTTCCACCAAGCAGCGACCATTGGCCAATGACTGAGTCCAGGCTCAGACTTGACCTTATCCGATTGCAAATCCCGATTGTCCGTCACCAAATATACCGTGTGGTAAGGCAAGAAAGCAGGGCTTTGACTAACCAACCATCGGTACAACTTATGCCAGTCAGGCCCAGGTAAGGTTTCTCTCCCACCTACCATTGCAATTTCATAGTCATGTCGATCTGGTGCAGCGGTCTTCTTATGGGGGTCTCCAAGCCTCCAGTGCTGCTCAATGGATACATTCAGCCCATACTCAGTCGAAATGCTCTTATGCTGTTCAAGTGCAAAGAGCAAATCAAAGAAGCTGACGTTAGGGTTCTTTGCATACCAGGACTTAACAACTTGTTCTCTGGAAAGCAGAGACATCGCACTGTGCAGTTCCTGCGTAGCTGTTCAGGGTGTAGAGGTAGAGTGGGGTGGGGGGGGAGGTGTTGAGAATCCTGACACGTCTTTGGTCAGAAGACTCAAGCACTTCAATCAGTATTGAATGGCAAACTCTAAAAAGAGAAGGGGGACCCACAGCAAGACCACCAACACAGAAAAGCAAACAAAAGGAGACCAACACACAGAAAAAGACAACGGACACCGAAACAAACAACACAAAACAACAGAGAAGGGGGGAAGGGTCGAGTGTTGAAAAACCTGGCACGTCTTTGGCCAGGCAGTTCAAGCACCTTGACACGACGTAGGATAAACCAAGAACGCCCGAACCCACAAATTAATACACGGCAGTCGAATCAGGCGGCGCACGCAGCAGTGGGGAAAAAGGTGCAATCAGGGGGGAAGGAAAGGGAGAAAAAGCTGGAAGCCCTGACAGTCTTTAGTCAGAAAATCCAGGCACAAGAGTGAACAAGAAGGAAGGAGAGAGAGAAAAGGAGGGAGCAAGGCACACCGAGCCAAGGAGCAGAAAAGGAAGAGACCACACACAAACCAATCAGAGAGGGGGAGAAGGGTGGTGGAAGAAGCACTGGTAGCCCTGGCACGTCTTTGGCCAGAGAAACCAGATGCCAAATGGGACGGAGAACGATGAGTCAGGTAAGGGAGGTAACGTAGCAAGGGGCACTGTCGCGAAATTAGATCCTAATGCACGAAAAATCAGGAAATAAACTGTGGTGTGACAAAACAAGTCTGTAGCAGAACCCTTATCTGATAATCGGAAAGGTTAGTGATATGAATCCCTCCCCGAGGTGCTCTATATTTCCCTTTTCTGGAACTATGCTCAGGCAGCTGGTCTGTCTGCTGCTTTGCATTTGAGCCAATGAGACGCCGGAAGCGGTAGAAATGTAGCTGAGCACACAAAGCTTGCCTATTTAAGGACATCATGGTTCAACTGAGAGATGCGACTGTGTGTGCGCTGCCCATTCATTTTTCTCTCGGATCTCAAATAGGCCGGAATACAGCCTTGACCTGGTGCCAGCCTCTCACTGGGAAAAAGTTCATCTAGGGCACACAACTAGTCAATTTGGTGCAGGAGTGCTGCTTCCCGGTCGAGATCCGGGGTGATTGCAGCTCATTTCGTAATCGTTCTGGTAAGTACAGTCCTTCAAGTATTCTGCGCCAACGAAACGTAGTAAAGTTTGTTTGTCGAGACTGTTTCTCAATGATATGTTGGTATTTCCAGACAGTTTGATTCATGATTGTGGTGGCCCTATCTGTCAGAGTTGTGGGTTCCACTCGCGCCAACGAAGATTGCTCACTTCTACAATCGTCTACGGCGCCACACCCTTGCTGTAGCATATCAATGACCGTGTCTTCAGCACTTTGCGCAGCAGCAGCTTGTACAGCGTTGAAGACTTCTTTTCGGGCAGGGTGACCATACCATTGCAATGAATGGCAAAGCACGGAAGCAATCGGAATCTCCTGCCACGGGTCCGCTTGTGCGTCTAGGAGCAGCTGTACATTCGTCCTGTGCCGATGAAGGACAGCAAGGAAGAGAGGTGGTAGCGCTCCTTGTACGGGTGTCACCGAGGCACCAGCCTCAAGCAAAGTTTGAACAAGCTGTGAGCTGCCCAACTCAACTGCTAATTCCAACATGGTGGTAGGTTGCCTTTTGGGCGGGATAATATTGGGGTCAGCTTGGGCTTGTAGCAGTAGATTCGTTAAACTGGCTCCATATCGAGGGAAGCAGTGGCCAGCTGTAGGCTGGCAAGCATACGGATCAGCAGAATGGTCTCGAAGAATAGCAGAAGCTACTAAAGTGCTGGTATGCCCTCCCTCCGTAGCCACGTCCATGAGGTCCAAGCCTTTGCTAAGAAGATAGCTTACATCCATCACGTCTTTGTGACGAATGGCTGTCATGAGGTCTTGATATTGCTGTGCTGATGGGACTTGCAATGATTGAACTACATAGCATAGAGAAGTTGAACAGCCCTGAGTGGCGACTGGATTACTGACGAGCTGTCTGCGTAGAGGACCACTTGGAAGGGTGATTCCAACCTAAGCATCATCGCCGTCTGTTTCATAATATCCCATCCCAGAGTTGTCGGTTCCGAGACCTCAATCGTCAGGGCAATTTCACCAAGGATCCCATAGCGGACACGGAGTCGCATACTTACCCCGTAAAAAGGGGGTGGAGGCAACCCTGACAGTCTTTAGCCAGAGAGGCCTCGCACTTATGACTGAAACACAAAACTCGTATATGCAAGGGCTAAGAAGGAAGATGAGGGGCATACTAAAAGTATAACTGTCAACAGAAGGTCTGACCCTCGATAGTTGAGCCAGAATTGCTGCGCAGGTCACAGATGGAAAAAGTACTGCATGGTCTCGTGGACATGCAAGACAGCACAGTTTATGCATAACAGCCATGCAAATGCTGCAGATGAGTGCTGTAGAGCCTGTCTGTGACAACATAGGCCTAACAGGTCCGGTAATCTAGCTACAATGACAGAACGTTGCGGAGGTCTGAAAAAGGACCGTCAGACAGTTCAAAACATGGAGCCGTTTTGCTGGTGCCTGACCAGCATTTGTTCAGTGTGGAAACAGCTGCGCTGGCTAACTGTGCATGCCTGTTCAACGGCTCTGATTGAATTTGTAGAGACGAAAAACCCTGCTGTTGCGCCAGTAGTGACCCCACTGTGACCTCCATAGGCTCCATGGCTGACGGCGCGCATGATTTGGCAGCTGCGACCTCTATGGGCTCTATGGCTGACGGTGCAGCTGTGACCTCCTCCGTGGCTGCGCCTGTGATCTCTACTACTATGACTGACGTGCTGGGCGACCTTAAGCGGAGAAGGCAGGAGTTGAAAGCTTCGCTGAAAGACGTCAGCAAAACGCTGAAAAGCGAAAGCAAAAAGCAGAAGAGACTCATCGCCAAAGCTGGGCGATTGAGCAAAGAGGACTTGTTTTTTTGATGGCACGCCAAACTCAGGCGAGTGTGTAGTCTTTTCAACCTTGGCTACATTGTAGTTTCTTCCCTGGGGCGCCAGTTAGTGCGCACCGCTGGGGAACAGCAAAGCTTTGGTTTTCTTCACCTTAGCGCCGGTTAGTGCGCATGACAAAAGGTGTTAATGACTTTCAAGGTTGCATCAATGAACAGCAGAATCTGTGTTTGAAGGCTCGATGTTCAACCTGTTGTATGACATAGTGTTTAGATGAGTAACTGACGTTCTGCAATGCGACGATGTTTAAGCTGCTTTTTTGCGAGGAACATCCCGCCCCATGAAGCGACCAGGATTCACTATCACAACGGAGGCCTGGCTTACTTCCTCCAGAAGCATTTCTAGTTTTGAGTGTTGTAAAGTTTTAGCGGGTCGGTAACGCTTGTCTGCTGTGCACGGACTCACTACTCTGATGTGGTCATTTGCTTGTCCTCGTTTCCCTTTATTTACTTATTTCCTCCTCTTCTCACGTGGAACAAAACAAAACATCATTGGAGATTGTGCAAATGATGATTTTTTATTTCGGGCAGTTTCGACCTTCATCTTTTGAGGGCTGAAGATGCCCTTGTGTGCCGGTGTCAATCAGATGCGCGGGCCAGCAGTGCAACTACTTTTGCAGCCACTTGGCAGGGAGATACCATTGAAGAGTGGCCCATTTTCACCGACATGTTGTCTTATTTGCCCGACGTTTGCATCAACGCTGAAATTGTGGTAGTAATGTGTGGGTGACATAACACAAAATGCTTCTTGTGACATGTCCATGTGCATTTTGACTGCGCAGGCTCGCACAAAATGCTCGGCATTTTCCCTGCAAATTTCCACACGAAATGCCTCTTATCACATGTCCATGTGCATTTCGCCTGCGCGGGCTCGCGCAAAACGCTGGGGGACGTTTGCAGTTGCCTTGTCAATAGCGGTTTATAGATAGGTTAAGCGTTGCGCTTGACCATTTGGACTTTGGTTTGGAGACCCGGCAGGCTTTCTGAAACAGAGTGTGCCACCCTGTCTGATTTCCCGCTCTTTGTTGGGACCTAGCACGTGACGCTTAGATCGGCTTGAACACAGCGATCATCCATGAAGCTGGCGTGAAACTATCGCGTTTCCGTCTTGTATTTTAAATGTCAGATGTTCAGTTGGAGATGTTCCAACCTTGTGAGCTGATTCACAAACATGAATGCACCAACTGTCAGTTTAAACAAACGTGCAACGATCAATGAATGTTGCTTGTCATTTAACATGTGTAATGCAAACGGGGTCACTCATTTCTTTTTCTCAAGAAATGTTTGGATTCAAGTGGGTTTTGTGTCACCGTGCCAGTGTGATCCAGCTTGGAACAATTTAAGATTTTCCCCATGCTTTGACAGGAAAAAGAAAACTGAATGTGCAAGTGTGTTTCAGCTTCAACTTGTCGACGGCAGTTTTTCACATGTCCGCATGTCACATGTTATTTTTGGTTTTATTTTCACATGCGTTTTTTTCTGCGCGTAACTTGGAAGGATGACTTCTAGACTTGGCGTCTTAGCCGGTAACTTATATATATATATAATATAGGTTTGTCTGAAAATGAGTAATTTACGTCATTTTCAACATGACATGAAATGTCACCACCGGATGAGCGGAATTCGTTTTTTTGTTTCATGGCTTATTCACCACGAGAACAATTTTTTTCAAACCAACCAACTCAAAACAAATCAGTTTGAGTGAGTTCGTTTGTTTTGTTTGTAAGAAGCAGTCACAACATGTGACATCTTTGTTTTGCTTCAAGGGAAGCAACCATGTGATTTCGGTTTTGCTGGTTGTTTACGACGTTTTTGACGGGGAGACGTTGTAGTAAGGTGTAACTCGTTGTTTCGCGGTAAGTAGACTGCACGCACGCGAGCATAAAGATCCTTATTTGGGATTCTACATATTTGCAGCCTGCTACCGCAAAAACGTCAAAAATATCCAGTTTGCAGCTGTCACATTTTCACCTGGGAGCCTGCCACCGCAAAAAAAAATCTAAAAAGGTTCAGTTTTCAACTGCCGCACTCACCTGGGAGCCTGCCACCGCAAAAACGTCAATAATATCGAGTTTGCAGCTGTCACATTTTCACCTGGGAGCCTGCCACCGGAAAAAAAATAACAGGAAAAATCAACTTGCAGCTGTCGCATTCTCACCTGGAAGTAAACCAACAAAAAATTCCCAGTTTCCTGAAATCTGGTAGATGAACTTTTGTCGAGGTGGGATAGAATAAGGTTTTTTTTAAAATCATATCAATCTTCCTTTGTGTGAAAAAAAAGTTCTAATCTATCCCACCTTCTGTTTTGCAATCTGGATTTGACATTTTTTTGATGGCAGGCCCCCAGATGATACACTTGCAAGCTGCACATTTGTTCATTTTTTGTGGTGGCAGACTCCCAGATGACTGTGGTAGTTGAAAGTTGAAAGCTAACCTTCTTTACTTTTTTTTTTGGCGGTGGCAGGCCCCCAGGCGAAAATGTGACAGCTGCAAACTGGATATTCTTGACGTTTAGGCGGTGGCAGGCTCCCAGATGAGAATGCGACACTTGCAAGCTGCACATTTGTTCCCTTTTTCGGGTGGCAGGCGCCCAGATGAGCGTGACAGTTGCAAACTGAAATTTCTTGACCTTTTTTTTTTGCGGTGGCAGGCTCCCAAGTGAAAATGTGACAGCTGCAAGCTGGATATTCTTGATTTTTTTGCGGTGGCAGGCTCCCAGCTGAACCTTCTTGACCTTTCTTTTGCGGTGGCAGGCTCCCAAGCGAAAATGTGACAGCTGCAAGCTGGATATGCTTGACGTTTTTGCGGTGGCAGGCTCCCAGATGAGCGTGGCAGTTAAAAACTAAACCTTCTTTACCTTTTTTTGCGGTGGCAGGCTCCCAGGTGAAAATGTGACAGCTGCAAGCTGGATATTCTTGACGTTTTTGCGGTGGCAGGCTCCCAGATAAGTGTGGCGGTTGAAAGCTGAACCTTCTTTGCTCTTTTTTTTGGCGGTGGCAGGCTCCCAGGTGAAAATGTGACAGCTGCAAGCTGCCTATTCTTGACGTTTTTGCGGTGGCAGGCTCCCAGATGAGTGTGGCAGTTGAAAACTAAACCTTCTTTACTTTTTTTTTCGGTGGCAGGCTCCCAGGTGAAAATGTGACAGCTGCAAGCTGCCTATTCTTGACGGTTTTGCGGTGGCAGGCCCCTAGATGAGTGTGGCAGTTGAAAACAAAACCTTCTTTACCTTTTTTTTGCGGTGGCAGGCTCCCAGGTGAAAATGTGACAGCTGCAAGCTGGATATTCTTGACGTTTTTGCGGTGGCAGGCTCCCAGATGAAAATGCGACACTTGCAAGCTACACCTTCTGTGGTTTTTTGCGGTGGCAGGTTCCCAGATGAGTGCGTCAGTTGAAAGCTGAACCTTCTTAACCTTTTTTTTTGCGGTGGCAGACTCCCAGGTGAAAATGTGCATTTTTGCGGTGGCAGGCCCCCAGATGAGTGCAGCAGTTGAAAGCTGGACCTTTTTTTTTTCCCGGCGACAGGTTGTAACATTCGCTTCGGGGTCCTGGTATGAGGTTGTGGTATGAGGCAGGCCCTTGCGTAGCAACGTAGTGCGTATAGAGTTGTTTCTTCTACCAAAACAAGTTCCTGTTGCTGCAGCTGCGATAATGTCTAACCTGATCTGTTCTTGTTGTTTCTGGCAAGCAGAACTGGCGATGAGGGATGAATTTAACGTTGGGCTAAGGTGCTTAAACGTTCAAGATACCACAAAAGGTTTTGGTTCATTTTGACAGCAGAACGGTGGTCATGGAAGTCCAAAACATCTAAGGAGTGTGTAACAACTCACCTGCCGAATGGACGCAAGGGTTGCGATGCAGCTTTTGGCGTGAGCCTCAAATTTTTGTGGAAGAAGTGGGCCGTTTTTGGCAAGCAGAACTGGCGATGAGGGATGAATTTAACGTTGGGCTAAGGTGCTTAAACGTTCAAGATACCACAAAAGGTTTTGGTTCATTTTGACAGCAGAACGGTGGTCATGGAAGTCCAAAACATCTAAGGAGTGTGTAACAACTCACCTGCCGAATGGACGCCAGGGTTGCGATGCAGCTTTTGGCGTGAGCTTCAAATTTTTGTGGAAGAAGTGGGCCGTTTTTGGCAAGCAGAACTGGCGATGAGGGATGAATTTAACGTTGGGCTAAGGTGCTTAAATGTTCCAGATGCCACAACAGGTTTTTCTTCATTTTGACAGCAGAACGGTGGTCATGGAAGTCCAATACATCTAAGGAGCGTGTAACAACTCACCTGCCGAATGGACGCCAGGGTTGCGATGCAGCTTTTGGCGTGCGCCTGAGCGAACCAGTTTATACATCTGAGTTTGCATGTCTCTTCATGATTGCGTAGTACGACGCGCGTTTGTGGAAGGCCCAGTACTGTTTGTTGGCAGGTGCAGCTGCTTAGTTGAAAGAAAAGCCGCAGGGGATCCCCTTGAACCCCTGCAGTCAATGTTGACATGCCGCGGACTTTTCAGAATAAATGTTTGATGTCTATCGAGGAGACCTCCCAGAATGAAAGCCTTTCATGTCTATTGATGTCTGTTCGATCGGTATTCAAACATTGACAAATTTCAACATTGACCGCAGGGGTCGCAGGGGATTGGGTGTGGTCACATTTTTCTAGGGGTCTCTAGCAAACGAAATGAGAACGCAGAAATAGATAAGATGGGACGGAATTAATTACATTAGCAGAAAAAGCGACTAGAAGAATGTAGACGTAGCTGACACAGCATGCTGTGGTGAATTGTGGCCCCTGATACCGTCAGTGCGCACGATGCTTCAGTACAGATCTTACGTCGATTTCGTGCAGAGCACAGCTGCCCACACCACAAGATTAAAAGGCGTGCTGTGTGCCGTCATGCTTTTGGGTTCTCTGGCCCACCTTGCTTTTGTCACTTTAACGCTGACTGCAGGGGTTGCAGGGGACTTGGACTGGCCCAGATGTTATCATTGTACTGAGGAGCTGGAATGAAACATTTCGCCTGCAGCCATCCTGTGAAGGCTCCACCGACCTTTGCATGCTCTTCGAGAATATCCTTCACTATTTCCGATTGGCTACATTGTCTTTGCCGTGATGGGGCCATTTTTGGAATCGAAATATAGGCCCTATTTAGGGGTTCATGGTTTGTTCTGTGATAGTATCTTCAGCGGGGGTGTGCCACTCAGTGCATTGGAGGATCTTCTCAAGCGCGCAAAGCTGCGCCACACGGTTTGTTTGGTTCATTTTTTGCGGGGGTGCCTTTGCAGATGTAGGAAATAGGCTTTGGTGCCCCCGCCTTGTCAGGCGCCGTGCCTTTGGTGTCGGAGCGGCGCGGTGCTTTCAGGACTGTTTCAACAAAAATGCCACGGAACTTTTTTGGAACCATCCGGATTACTTGAGACTTGCATCCCTACTTGTGCTTTTTTGGCCATGTGCAGTTTTTGCCTCAAGAGCAGCATCCCTACTTGTGCTTTTCCATTTGGTGGCTTGGAGGCCTTGGATGAACATGCCGCGAATGCCAAATGGCATTCAACACACAGTTGGTTTTTCCAATGGCTTCGGCAGCGGCAAGAGAAAGCGGCAAAGCCGCAGACTTTTCCCCGTTGGGCTGACATTGCCATGGTTGGAGAAGGTCCGTGCGGCCTACTTGATGTCTGGCTGCGACCTTGCAATCACTTTGTTTGCCGCCCAAAAATTCAGTGGCTTACGCCCAGAGGACGCTGACTACCCCACGCTGGACTTAGTGGAGGAAATAGCGGTCTCTGTGCCTCTTGATGCGAGTATCCGCGCCCGAGTTCGCAAGGAGGTGGCTGAAGTTTTGTTGGTCAAAGAGATTGAAAAGCTTAATCTTCGAGGAGTGGTTCCAAGTTTGGCGGCTGTGTACGCCATGTACGAAGCATTTGAGCCGTCCAGTCGCTGCATTGGCTATCGTGGAAGAATTGCATGGGTGCAGCGCTTTCGCAAGCGCTGGGGTTTATCTCGTCGAGCATGGTCGTGCCAACCTGAAATTGAAAAGGGCAAGGTGGGGCCCCAAATCTGGGGCCGCTGAGCGGCCCCAAAACTAGATCTTTTTTATGTAGGGGAACTAAAACTGGGGTCATTTTTGGGGGCCAGGAAGTGGGGTCGTTTTCGTTGTGCAGGTGGCAATTTTTTGGCAATGGTTGCAACATTTGCAACGCAGAACTACACTGGACCGACCGCTTCTTTTGTTGAACTTAGACGAGACTTGCATGCGCTTTCCAGAGAAACCGCGCGTGGGACTGGTAGCGTCCAAAGCTCGTGGTTGGACTTCCCATGCAGGGGCAAAGCTTCTGAGACGCGGCAGCGCAACATTCGTTGCTGTGCTTTGTGAAAATGAAGCCGTGCAAAAGTGCTTGCCTTCCTTTGTGCTTTGCAACAAGCACTTGTGCCCCAAAAAGCTTTACGAAGACTTACTTGCTGCAGCCCCACCTTCCTTATGTATATGGAGATTAGCTTCGTCGTGGAACACATCTGTTGTCATGTGTGAAATTTTGGAGGTGCTAGCAGCTGCTTTGAGGCCTTGGCAGCAGTTCTGCCAGCCAACTCTGACCATGGACCTGGCTCCGTGCCACATCACGCAGTCCGTGCTGCAAAAGGCACGAAGCCTGCAACTCTTTATAGCTTGCGTGCCAACTGGTCTCACTCCTCAACTTCAGGTGGCAGATGTCTTTTGTTTCAGAGCCTTCAAGGCTTTTTTTGCTGGTGAACTTCAAAAGCTGCGGGCCGAGGGTCACGAAGTGACCAAAGCCTTGTTTTTCCAGATTTTTTTCAAAGTGCCTGCTTGGCTGCAGGCACGTTCTTGGGCTAAAGCCTTTCAAGCCATTTGTGCACTTGATGGAAATATCAATCTTTTGACCAAGGACCTTCAAGCACTGGGCTTAGACCCGACAGTGCAGGACAGTTTGCCGACGCAATCCCAGATAGCCTCTCTCTGGCCGAGACAACGCTGTACAAGCAAAACATATTCCCTGCTGTTCACTCGTAATTTGGAGTGAAGATACAATGACAGAACGTTGCGGAGGTCTGAAAAAAGGACCGTCAGACAGTTCAAAACATGGAGCCGTTTTGCTGGTGCCTGACCAGCATTTGTTCAGTGTGGAAACAGCTGCGCTGGCTAACTGTGCATGCCTGTTCAACGGCTCTGATTGAATTTGTAGAGACGAAAAACCCTGCTGTTGCGCCAGTAGTGACCCCACTGTGACCTCCATAGGCTCCATGGCTGACGGCGCGCATGATTTGGCAGCTGCGACCTCTATGGGCTCTATGGCTGACGGTGCAGCTGTGACCTCCTCCGTGGCTGCGCCTGTGATCTCTACTACTATGACTGACGTGCTGGGCGACCTTAAGCGGAGAAGGCAGGAGTTGAAAGCTTCGCTGAAAGACGTCAGCAAAACGCTGAAAAGCGAAAGCAAAAAGCAGAAGAGACTCATCGCCAAAGCTGGGCGATTGAGCAAAGAGGACTTGTTTTTTTTGATGGCACGCCAAACTCAGGCGAGTGTGTAGTCTTTTCAACCTTGGCTACATTGTAGTTTCTTCACTGGGGCGCCAGTTAGTGCGCACCGCTGGGGAACAGCAAAGCTTTGGTTTTCTTCACCTTAGCGCCGGTTAGTGCGCATGACAAAAGGTGTTAATGACTTTCAAGGTTGCATCAATGAACAGCAGCATCTGTGTTTGAAGGCTCGATGTTCAACCTGTTGTATGACATAGTGTTTAGATGAGTAACTGACGTTCTGCAATGCGACGATGTTTAAGCTGCTTTTTTGCGAGGAACATCCCGCCCCATGAAGCGACCAGGATTCACTATCACAACGGAGGCCTGGCTTACTTCCTCCAGAAGCATTTCTAGTTTTGAGTGTTGTAAAGTTTTAGCGGGTCGGTAACGCTTGTCTGCTGTGCACGGACTCACTACTCTGATGTGGTCATTTGCTTGTCCTCGTTTCCCTTTATTTACTTATTTCCTCCTCTTCTCACGTGGAACAAAACAAAACATCATTGGAGATTGTGCAAATGATGATTTTTTATTTCGGGCAGTTTCGACCTTCATCTTTTGAGGGCTGAAGATGCCCTTGTGTGCCGGTGTCAATCAGATGCGCGGGCCAGCAGTGCAACTACTTTTGCAGCCACTTGGCAGGGAGATACCATTGAAGAGTGGCCCATTTTCACCGACATGTTGTCTTATTTGCCCGACGTTTGCATCAACGCTGAAATTGTGGTAGTAATGTGTGGGTGACATAACACAAAATGCTTCTTGTGACATGTCCATGTGCATTTTGACTGCGCAGGCTCGCACAAAATGCTTGCCTTGGAATACGGGTCCGGCATTTTCCCTGCAAATTTCCACACGAAATGCCTCTTATCACATGTCCATGTGCATTTCGCCTGCGCGGGCTCGCGCAAAACGCTGGGGGACGTTTGCAGTTGACTTGTCAATAGCGGTTTATAGATAGGTTAAGCGTTGCGCTTGACCATTTGGACTTTGGTTTGGAGACCCGGCAGGCTTTCTGAAACAGAGTGTGCCACCCTGTCTGATTTCCCGCTCTTTGTTGGGACCTAGCACGTGACGCTTAGATCGGCTTGAACACAGCGATCATCCATGAAGCTGGCGTGAAACTATCGCGTTTCCGTCTTGTATTTTAAATGTCAGATGTTCAGTTGGAGATGTTCCAACCTTGTGAGCTGATTCACAAACATGAATGCACCAACTGTCAGTTTAAACAAACGTGCAACGATCAATGAATGTTGCTTGTCATTTAACATGTGTAATGCAAACGGGGTCACTCATTTCTTTTTCTCAAGAAATGTTTGGATTCAAGTGGGTTTTGTGTCACCGTGCCAGTGTGATCCAGCTTGGAACAATTTAAGATTTTCCCCATGCTTTGACAGGAAAAAGAAAACTGAATGTGCAAGTGTGTTTCAGCTTCAACTTGTCGACGGCAGTTTTTCACATGTCCGCATGTCACATGTTATTTTTGGTTTTATTTTCACATGCGTTTTTTCTGCGCGTAACTTGGAAGGATGACTTCTAGACTTGGCGTCTTAGCCGGTAACTTATATATATATATAATATAGGTTTGTCTGAAAATGAGTAATTTACGTCATTTTCAACATGACATGAAATGTCACCACCGGATGAGCGGAATTCGTTTTTTTGTTTCATGGCTTATTCACCACGAGAACAATTTTTTTCAAACCAACCAACTCAAAACAAATCAGTTTGAGTGAGTTCGTTTGTTTTGTTTGTAAGAAGCAGTCACAACATGTGACATCTTTGTTTTGCTTCAAGGGAAGCAACCATGTGATTTCGGTTTTGCTGGTTGTTTACGACGTTTTTGACGGGGAGACGTTGTAGTAAGGTGTAACTCGTTGTTTCGCGGTAAGTAGACTGCACGCACGCGAGCATAAAGATCCTTATTTGGGATTCTACATATTTGCAGCCTGCTACCGCAAAAACGTCAAAAATATCCAGTTTGCAGCTGTCACATTTTCACCTGGGAGCCTGCCACCGCAAAAAAAAATCTAAAAAGGTTCAGTTTTCAACTGCCGCACTCACCTGGGAGCCTGCCACCGCAAAAACGTCAATAATATCGAGTTTGCAGCTGTCACATTTTCACCTGGGAGCCTGCCACCGGAAAAAAAATAACAGGAAAAATCAACTTGCAGCTGTCGCATTCTCACCTGGAAGTAAACCAACAAAAAATTCCCAGTTTCCTGAAATCTGGTAGATGAACTTTTGTCGAGGTGGGATAGAATAAGGTTTTTTTTAAATCATATCAATCTTCCTTTGTGTGAAAAAAAAGTTCTAATCTATCCCACCTTCTGTTTTGCAATCTGGATTTGACATTTTTTTGATGGCAGGCCCCCAGATGATACACTTGCAAGCTGCACATTTGTTCATTTTTTGTGGTGGCAGACTCCCAGATGACTGTGGTAGTTGAAAGTTGAAAGCTAACCTTCTTTACTTTTTTTTTTGGCGGTGGCAGGCCCCCAGGCGAAAATGTGACAGCTGCAAACTGGATATTCTTGACGTTTAGGCGGTGGCAGGCTCCCAGATGAGAATGCGACACTTGCAAGCTGCACATTTGTTCCCTTTTTCGGGTGGCAGGCGCCCAGATGAGCGTGACAGTTGCAAACTGAAATTTCTTGACCTTTTTTTTTTGCGGTGGCAGGCTCCCAAGTGAAAATGTGACAGCTGCAAGCTGGATATTCTTGATTTTTTTGCGGTGGCAGGCTCCCAGCTGAACCTTCTTGACCTTTCTTTTGCGGTGGCAGGCTCCCAAGCGAAAATGTGACAGCTGCAAGCTGGATATGCTTGACGTTTTTGCGGTGGCAGGCTCCCAGATGAGCGTGGCAGTTAAAAACTAAACCTTCTTTACCTTTTTTTGCGGTGGCAGGCTCCCAGGTGAAAATGTGACAGCTGCAAGCTGGATATTCTTGACGTTTTTGCGGTGGCAGGCTCCCAGATAAGTGTGGCGGTTGAAAGCTGAACCTTCTTTGCTCTTTTTTTTGGCGGTGGCAGGCTCCCAGGTGAAAATGTGACAGCTGCAAGCTGCCTATTCTTGACGTTTTTGCGGTGGCAGGCTCCCAGATGAGTGTGGCAGTTGAAAACTAAACCTTCTTTACTTTTTTTTCGGTGGCAGGCTCCCAGGTGAAAATGTGACAGCTGCAAGCTGCCTATTCTTGACGGTTTTGCGGTGGCAGGCCCCTAGATGAGTGTGGCAGTTGAAAACAAAACCTTCTTTACCTTTTTTTTGCGGTGGCAGGCTCCCAGGTGAAAATGTGACAGCTGCAAGCTGGATATTCTTGACGTTTTTGCGGTGGCAGGCTCCCAGATGAAAATGCGACACTTGCAAGCTACACCTTCTGTGGTTTTTTGCGGTGGCAGGTTCCCAGATGAGTGCGTCAGTTGAAAGCTGAACCTTCTTAACCTTTTTTTTTGCGGTGGCAGACTCCCAGGTGAAAATGTGCATTTTTGCGGTGGCAGGCCCCCAGATGAGTGCAGCAGTTGAAAGCTGGACCTTTTTTTTTTCCCCGGCGACAGGTTGTAACATTCGCTTCGGGGTCCTGGTATGAGGTTGTGGTATGAGGCAGGCCCTTGCGTAGCAACGTAGTGCGTATAGAGTTGTTTCTTCTACCAAAACAAGTTCCTGTTGCTGCAGCTGCGATAATGTCTAGCCTGATCTGTTCTTGTTGTTTCTGGCAAGCAGAACTGGCGATGAGGGATGAATTTAACGTTGGGCTAAGGTGCTTAAACGTTCAAGATACCACAAAAGGTTTTTGGTTCATTTTGACAGCAGAACGGTGGTCATGGAAGTCCAAAACATCTAAGGAGTGTGTAACAACTCACCTGCCGAATGGACGCAAGGGTTGCGATGCAGCTTTTGGCGTGGGCCTCAAATTTTTGTGGAAGAAGTGGGCCGTTTTTGGCAAGCAGAACTGGCGATGAGGGATGAATTTAACGTTGGGCTAAGGTGCTTAAATGTTCCAGATGCCACAAAAGGTTTTGGTTCATTTTGACAGCAGAACGGTGGTCATGGAAGTCCAAAACATCTAAGGAGTGTGTAACAACTCACCTGCCGAATGGACGCCAGGGTTGCGATGCAGCTTTTGGCGTGAGCCTCAAATTTTTATGGAAGAAGTGGGCCGTTTTTGGCAAGCAGAACTGGCGATGAGGGATGAATTTAACGTTGGGCTAAGGTGCTTAAACGTTCAAGATACCACAAAAGGTTTTTGTTCATTTTGACAGCAGAACGGTGGTCATGGAAGTCCAAAACATCTAAGGAGTGTGTAACAACTCACCTGCCGAATGGACGCCAGGGTTGCGATGCAGTTTTTGGCGTGAGCCTCAAATTTTTGTGGAAGAAGTGGGCCGTTTTTGGCAAGCAGAACTGGCGATGAGGGATGAATTTAACGTTGGGCTAAGGTGCTTAAAGGTTCCAGATGCCACAACAGGTTTTTCTTCATTTTGACAGCAGAACGGTGGTCATGGAAGTCCAATACATCTAAGGAGCGTGTAACAACTCACCTGCCGAATGGACGCCAGGGTTGAGATGCAGCTTTTGGCGTGAGCCTGAGCGAACCAGCCTCTCGTGCAAATGTTTGTGGAAGAAGTGGGCCGTTTTTTGGCAAGCAGAACTGGCGATGAGGGATGAATTTAACGTTGGGCTAAGGGGCTCAAACGTTCCAGATGCCACAACAGGTTTTTCTTCATTTTGACAGCAGAACGGTGGTCATGGAAGTCCAAAACATCTAAGGAGTGTGTAACAACTCACCTGCCGAATGGATGTTCCGCATCTTTGCTTCGATCCTCGAAAGGAAGCAGCCCGAGGGAATACATCTGAGTGTTGGTTGCTTGATTTTGATTTTCAGTACGGTGGTTTCACGTTGTGCAATTTTTCTTTGGCAACTCGGACCTGTTCAGTCGATGGTTTCATTTGTGATGGACTGTTGTTTGAGACTGATTTGATTTTATTTCTCGACGTGGCGTAACCCGACGATTAGCGCGGCGAATATATATATATATATATGTCTATACATCTGAGTTTGCATGTCTCTTCATGATTGCGTAGTACGACGCGCGTTTGTGGAAGGCCCAGTACTGTTTGTTGGCAGGTGCAGCTGCTTAGTTGAAAGAAAAGCCGCAGGGGATCCCCTTGAACCCCTGCAGTCAATGTTGACATGCCGCGGACTTTTCAGAATAAATGTTTGATGTCTATCGAGGAGACCTCCCAGAATGAAAGCCTTTCATGTCTATTGATGTCTGTTCGATCAGTATTCAAACATTGACAAATTTCAACATTGACCGCAGGGGTCGCAGGGGATTGGGTGTGGTCACATTTTTCTAGGGGTCTCTAGCAAACGAAATGAGAACGCAGAAATAGATAAGATGGGACGGAATTAATTACATTAGCAGAAAAAGCGACTAGAAGAATGTAGACGTAGCTGACACAGCATGCTGTGGTGAATTGTGGCCCCTGATACCGTCAGTGCGCACGATGCTTCAGTACAGATCTTACGTCGATTTCGTGCAGAGCACAGCTGCCCACACCACAAGATTAAAAGGCGTGCTGTGTGCCGTCATGCTTTTGGGTTCTCTGGCCCACCTTGCTTTTGTCACTTTAACGCTGACTGCAGGGGTTGCGGGGGACTTGGACTGGCCCAGATGTTATCATTGTACTGAGGAGCTGGAATGAAACATTTCGCCTGCAGCCATCCTGTGAAGGCTCCACCGACCTTTGCATGCTATTCGAGAATATCCTTCACTATTTCCGATTGGCTACATTGTCTTTGCCGTGATGGGGCCATTTTTGGAATCGAAATATAGGCCCTATTTAGGGGTTCATGGTTTGTTCTGTGATAGTAGCTGTGGCAAAATAGAAGGGTTGATGTGATGGAAGAGAAAGCTGCGGCCGATGGCATGCGCAGCTCGAGGTTCATTCGACATCCGACATCTAGGCATCAGCAGTGTGTTCTCCGAAATCGACAAAAGACAGCATGCAGCAACCTTACTGTGATGAGGAAGAGGCATCTGTAGGCTGCATTAGTCTGAGCCATATGGAAAGACCTCAGTGATTGCACAACAAGAGGGACATCTGGAAATGTCCGAGAATATCTGTAGGGTTGCATGGTGGTCATGTCATGTGAGATTGCCTGCGTGTTGCTTTGCAAACATTGTTTCAGTCTGATGTGATGTGTTGGGATAATTTCGGACTGGACTTAGAGAACTTGGGACGCCCTCGACCGTCTTGTGGACGCCTTCGGATGACTTTGTAATCATCTAGTTGCCGTGGATCGGTGTCTTCACGAGGTGTGAGGATGCTGACTTTATCATTGTTGGTTTTGTGCTTCACCTTTGGACGTTGTTATCGGTTTTGCACTAAGGTTGTCTTGGGCCAGTGATGATTCAACCTAGTTAAGGGGTTCCTCTCAGTGAGAACCCAATGAAAAGGGAGAATCTGATGCCTCCTAACAAAATTTGTGAAGTGTGTTCAACATATGTAGATTGTGATTGGATCTTAAACCGTGTTGAATATGATGGGATGCTTCGTTTGAAAGGGGGTGTGGACTCAGCAAGGCGCCTAGTTGGCTACTTGGACAGTGATTTATTGGTGACTCAGTTTGACTTCTTTTGGACCTTGGACTGACGCTGGGGCATCGCAGTGAGATGTTAGTGTGAGAGTCCACATAGACGTATGAGGATTCAGGTTTTTGTTTTCGGTATCCCGTGTGAGAGATTGCAGTTGTCTGGGTTTCTCATACGCCTACCTTCTTCCAGAGGGTGACGGATTACGCTGAAACATTCGTTTTTGGTTTTCATGTTGACTCCGAAGGTGCTTCGTCAGTGGATGTTTGCGCTCGTGTGTGTTCTTTGGGATCTTCTCTTTCTCTTTTGCAACAACACTGTGGTGAATTCCAATTGAAGCCATGGTTTGTCTTCTCTATCTTTGCGAACTGACTGGAGTCTCTGCAACTGGTTTCTGGAGATGGAAGTGGGTGACTTCTTATCTTTCTGGCGAGCGACATTGGTTCTGGAAAGTTGGAGCATTGATACAGACGAAGCACCGGGCGACAGTCTGCATGAGGGCCAGTTATCAGTTGCTTGAGATTTTGGAGGCAGTGTTTCTGGTTTCAAAGCTCAGAAGTTACGTTTTTTGCCGTCTTCGTTGGCGGCGGATGAAGTCAAAGGCTTTTCTTTTGCACGACGGGTCATATGGATGCAGTTATCTGATCGTGTGGCTCGTGGGGGAATTCATCAGTCTTTTGTTCACGCTGTATTGATACCTACATTTTCAGGAAGTTTATTTTGGTCCTTCTGGAACAGTGCGCAATTGGAAGGACCTCAGGCACAATGCGCTGGGGCCTTTTGGACATTCACACTTTGCAAACTCTGTGCTCTGGCGGCGACTAAGTTCTACGTCCAGAAAATCAGTTTGCAATACAGTATTGATTGTGGACGTCGAAAGGGGGTGTGGAAATATCCATATCCTGTGGACGCCATCCACAATACAATGTCTAAACGATCCCCGGGTTTCTACGTTTCTACACTTTGCTCTCCATGGTGGAGTGTATTCTTTCTGCATGAGGATGTGGTTGTGCTAACTTAAGGCTCACCAGGAGAAGTCCTATCGTGAGATGTATTCATTTCTGCGTATGGTGGATTTTCAGCTGGATTGAAGCCGCAACTTTCTTAACTGGACAATTTGCTGCAGAATGATGCATTCGCATCTGAATTTGGTGTGAGAATCAGACGCTTTGGCTGAAATGCCATAGCTTATCTCTGACGTTTTACACCGCGTCACGTCCCGTGATGACGTGGTACCATATTATGGAGCTTGTCGCTCCATTAGCAGAACACTGACTGTTTGTTGACAGTGATCGAGGTGATTGACCTTTATTGCTGTGATGGCTGGTAATAGCAAGGATCATCTGTGAGAGATGACCTTGGACACCAGCTCTGCTGCGATTGGAACAATTGGTTTGGATCGCGTATTTCTTTATCTGGCGTTTCTGCATTACGTGGTTGTTTGGCGATTCCAGCGATATATATTCCGCACTGGTGTTGCTGGAGACCTGTCACTGTAATGTAGAGCAGAACTTCTGCCCCCCATTGCTTTTCATGAAGCTGGAACTATTTTGGCCAAGTGAGATGCTATTGGAGATCAAGCAAGTGGTTTGAAGAAGCTTTATGATCCGAACAACTCTGTATAGAACAGTTGTAATCATCTACTTCGTTCTTGAGTGTAAAGACCTCTGGCTATTCACGATTGGATGAGAACCAAGAGTATTTGAGAACTTTTGGAAGTAGATCATGCTTTAGTAGCTAGCTGAATTTGTGATCAACGCAATGTGGAATTGTTCAGTCGATCTTTTAGGAAAGATCTTGATTTTTGAACCTGGAATTACGTTTCCAATTCAGACATTGGCTCGAGGGAGTCTTGATGTCAAGATGAACTGTGTATCACAAACAGACATTCAGCTTTCGCTGTTCGTGGCCCTGGTTTTGGTGTTTCTTCTTTCTCTCTCGCAGGTGTGTCCTGCCTGAGAGGATCTGACTCCTGTGTGCGTCCGAGCAAAAGATTGAAGCTGACGTTTGTGCTTAGGACCTAGGAGTCGAAGGAGAAACTTCGTTTTAGGTCTTTCTAGGTTCTAATTTCCGAACTTGGGTGTGATCTAGGAAAAACTAGACTTTATCAGTGTCCCACAATCCCGGGACAGCTTCTACCTTCCCTTCAATGGGCAGCACGGCTTCTGTCAATGCGATATCAGTGACCCAATCGCCAGAACGAGCCACTGGAACCAGTGCGAGAGAGGTGCAATTCTTCGTCATTGCAAAAACCAGCAGCGCTCTCTTTCCTGCACCAGGCTCGTTCACTCTGGCCAGCGTCGATTCCACTGCGGACACTTCCGACTCGAAAACATATGCTCTATCCTTCCGCTCTGCGGAGTGGTCCTCGCAGCGCGGAATCTGCACTCCCAGAGTGTCTAGAATGTGAGCGCCAGGACCAGGTCTTAATCCCAACCCGCGGCGCGCCTCGCAATCGAGAGCGCGCCCGCCGCAGGATGAGACCATGCCAATCTGACGTTCCCTTAGCCGCAATCTTACAGCGGATGTAGATCTTATGGCCATCCTTACAGCTATTTTCGTCAGGACCTTCTTAAGACGCAATCGGCCAAATTCCGAGGAAAAAAAAGGCCTTCTTGGAGACGCACCTTGAGCACCACTTCTCGTTTGAGCGGAACCGGAGAGCCGCTGGCTATGCTCGGACCGCAGGCGACGACCGTAAAGGCATGGAAAGGATTCGCCAGGCCGCTCCCGCTAGCATCCGGTTGTAGTAGTGATGACTGGAAGCGAATGAGACATATCACATCTGCCTACCCCTTCTTACAGGCTCCCTTTTTGTGGAAGAAAGGGCAAGTTTCTGGCCTTTGTCCGCCCGGCAATCTTTCGGGGAAACCCCGCGGGAGGCTTCTCGGCTCTTACCTCGACCCTTCTTCCCGTCTCTGCCTCTACTTTCCGCACGCTGTCCTGTATTCTTTGCCGGATACGAACCATCAGCGCCTTTTCCTGATCCCTTCTTTTCCAGCTCTCTTTTACGCAGATCCTTGTCGTATCTTGTCGTGAGAGAATGGGCGGCCTCGGCCTTTTCCACAAGGCCCATGATTCCGGAAATCCCAGCAGATCCTGTCCTTTCTCGGATCACCAGCCGCGGCAGCCACATTGGTGTCCGGGGGCTGCCTGGCCTTCGTTTTCTCCTTCTTCGATCTGTCCTTATCCTTTCGGGGCCTCTCCTCCTTGGTAGGGTCTCCCACCGTATAGACCGCAGAAGCCGTGGCGCGAGCCGTAGCTTCTCTCTGTTTAAACTCTAACACAACCCGATGCGCTTCTTCCGAAGTCTGGGACCCACGCATTTTCTCCTCCGTGCCCCAGAGCCGCTTATCCGCACGAATTTCCTTTTGGAGCTGTGTGTTGACCTTACGCAAGTAGCTAAGGAAGAGCTCCCGTGGGTCTTATCGGTTTCTTCAGCTTCCGTTGCATCCGTCCGTAGGACACCGACACTCATGCTCTAACATGATTTCAAAATTTCATTTTTGCTTGCTTTTTGTACCTTTGTTTTCTACCTTAGAGCATGGGTACCTCGATGCAGTACCCGCTTCAGCTGTGATATTCTTGCCGAATATCTTTACTCATAGGATGGGTGAATTGCATCCATCAACCATGACTTGTTTGCTTTGGTTGTGGCGCTGTCGAACACAACCACAGGATCAAATTGGCAATGGAAAAAAGGAAGATCGCGGCAGAGATTTCACCGAGCGTTTTTCCGCCAGTTGTGACTCAACATGTTTTAGGTTGTTTGTGTTTGTGCAGAATTGTAACGCACCTTGCATCAGTACATGTACATGCCATAGCAGTCATGTTTGTCACTTGACACTGCACAAATCGAGCAGTGTAACATGGTGAGACTTTTGAGGCGCTTTCAACTCAAGGAAAATCCGCATGGTAGCGGAGCCCAAGGATCCAGATTGGCAACTCTCTGGTGAGGGCTCAAAGGTGGACTGAAACCTATCCACCAGCTGCTGAACTTGCAGCAAAGGGTTTTAGGTAGCGCCATAGTAATTCCCTTGGTGTACTTTCTTGCAATCATTGCCTGTGAACTAACCTGGAAGTGACTTTGCAATTTTACTGGACCATTGACTGCATTTGGGTTGACCTGGACGTGCAGATTGGACTGGTTTGATTTGCAACGGTAGAGCCTTTTGCAATTTCTGGACTTCAGTGACGACTGTTAGCTTGGATCCTGGGGTTTGGCATTGGGGTCTCAGCTTTTACTGGATTTGGTGAGCTGTTGCTGCCGTGAACATGTCTGGCACGCAAGCTACGCAGATCTTGGAAGCAGTGGCAAAAGCTGCTGAAGCAGCATCCCAAGCTGCCATAGCCTTGAGGGAGGCCAATGAGCAGTCGAGACAATCGAAGACTGGTTTCTCTGAGGCCAGCACAGTAGTTCAGTGCCCAAAGGAATTTGGCTGTGCAACTTCAGCCGATGATCAAGCACTTTGGTCGGACTTTGCATTCTCTTTCAGTCAATGGTTGTTTTTCGCAGACCCAGCGTATGAGCCGCAATCGCGACCTGTTGCGACTGCGTATTCGGACGTAAGAGTTGGTTGTGCAAGCCGGTTAATGTCTTGCACTTACCCGGTCTTTACCACGCGTGTTTACTGTGCGCACCTTCCTCCTCGGTACGCGTCCTCTCGCGCGGTTGTTCTCGTTGCTGCGGAAGATCTTGCAACAAGTAACTTGGAAGTATCCTGAAACCATTTCGACAACAACAAGTGAACTTTCTCTTTAACTGTTTAAACCACTTGTTTCGTTTTGGTTTCCGGTTTATGGGATACTGGGTTTGTAGTTTTTACCGGCAGTGTAAAAACAAACCTTTGGTGAAATCTGTACTTACTGCTTTCCGGAATCGAAAGCACAAAGAATCTATATGATTATTCCTCAACTGTTTAGTGGATCAAGATTTTTGGGTTGGTGCAAATTTTTTAGATGGTGTTTCGGCGGTGCCCAGTCTTTTTAAAGACTCATGGATGACACAGATGTTATCACTAGCATGTGGTCAACACTGGATGGCTACGGACTGACGGACAAGAAACTGGCAGTTTTCAATAGGAACGATGCTGAGACCATTGCCAATCAACTCTGTCGCAAGTTGGGTATCATCTGTGAAGCGTTTCGTATTGAGCAGGTTGCAACATGGATAGACGATGCAAGGCGTGCGGAGCCTGTTGCAAAGCGTCTGAGAGGAGATTTGACACTGGACCCTCTAAATGAGAGGATGCTGCAGGATAGGAGGGTTCTCTCAAATCAAGTAGTCGTTGCAACACCAATGGCAGAGCAAGCGATGGTCGAAGGTCTGCAGTCAAGGCCGTCCCGGAGGAGACCACAGACAGAGGAAGAACAACATGCACGAAAACACCGTGAAGCTCAACAGAAAGAATACTGGTCACGTGAGCTGTACCTGGAATTGAAGAAATTTGAAGCACCAGCTTTGGAGCATCTGGAACACTGCGTTAGTGATCGTCATCTGCATATGGCATTGGCAGGTCGGACAAGGTATAACACACTCAAGCGTTATGTCAAGACTTGGATGGCATTCATGCAGTGGCTCAATGCAGTGAAAGGTACATTGGAGTATCCTGTACCTGGAGAACTTGTGGAATATTTGTTCACAAGGTATGATGAACCATGTGGGCCAACAATCCCTGTGCTGATAGTTAAGGCGATGACATGGATGGAGCGCATAGCATGCATGGATGTCCGTTTGAGAGTGGGTGAATCACCTGTAGTGGCTTCAGTGCGGGACTACATAGTTGAGACGTTGTCGAAGGATGCACCTCCGACGAAGCGGGCCCCAAGATATCCTGCGGTCTTCTTGGAATCCTTTGAGTCCTTGGTAGAGAACGAGGCGCTGTTATTGGGTATCAGGTTGATAGCTTGGTTGAAACTGCTGAAGCTATGGGCATCCTTGCGTTGGGATGATATACAGCGTATTGTTCCAAAGGAATTGAAGTACTATGGGGGACGCATGACAACAATCCTGCGTGTGACAAAGACCACGGGTCCAACGAAGAGGGTGCAGGAGCTGCCAGTCTGCGTCTCAGAACACTGCTTTGTGGTTAGTCCATTCTGGTTGAAGACAGGTTTTGATTTGCTCAAAGAACATGCTGCCTTTGAAAGGGACTATTTGCTTCCGAAGTTGAACAAAGAGTGGTCAGGGTTTCGTAGGACTATGGCTACATACAATGATATCACTTCATATTCAGCTGTAGTGCGCAAGATGGCGAAGAGGCCTGGATCGCAGGAGCCCTTGATTGACCCAGCATTGGCAGGGTTCTGGACAGAACATTCAGAAAGAGCAACACTCCCAACTGGACTTGCTTTGTTGAGGGTTCACAAGGATGAGCGTGATATGCTGGGAAGGTGGAAACCAGATGGGTCTGACACTTACATACGCATGTACAACGGGATAGTTTCCAGACGGCAACAACAATTTGCCAGGGCCTTACGTGATGGAAACCGCACAGCCATGTTGGATGAGAGGGACATAGTTGAGAGTGCAAACTCTTGGTTGTCAGATAGATGTGACCCTATTTCCTTTGAACAGATGCAGTTTATTCTTTCGTATTTGGAGGACTCACTTCAATGCAAGGTGCAACCTGGCTGGCACCTGACCGAAGAGGGCGTGGATGTGGAAGTGCCTGAAGGACCTTCTTTGAATGAAGAAGTTCCAACAACAAATGAGAGCAAGGCAAACATTGAAAAGGAGACAAGAAAACCCTTGTTTGTGGTTGTGAACAATGGCAGGCGTTGCAGGCGTTTGCACAAGAGTCAGGGTGGATGCTGGATGGGGCGTGAGATGACTTTCAAATCTGCCACTGAATACTTTCAGCTTCCTGATGAATCAGCATTCACACATGTCTGCAAGGTTTGTTGGCCAAAATCGACCATGAAGGAGGCATTGGAGGACTCGTCATCCTCCTCTTCCACATCTAGCTCCGGGAGTGCCTCGAGCTCGGATGGACAGGACAGTCCTGAGTAGGTTTTTGCATTTAGGGGTGACTTGATGCTTTACCTTTGCCATGTCGGTAGGAACACACGTGGTTTCACATTTCAGTTTCATTTGCATCTCACCTGGATATCTTCTGAGTGAAGTAGCTCAGTGGGAGACATGGATCACCAGTAAGATCAGTCTCATAGAGACCGGGATCTCGGGAGCTGGTGCGGCAAAATGGAGTCTTGCAGAGCAAGCCGGTTGAGAGCTGAGCATGACATGCATGTATGGTTGGAATGCTGTTTGAATCCTTCACTCTGTCTGATTTTTCTTTTGCGGCTTGATCATTTGAAATTGCATTGTGGGTCGGGGAAGAAAAGACCATGTTTTTCACAATTTGAAAGTGAAAAATTGACATAGGCGGCAGGGCTGCCCGGTTTGTGTCCGGCATTTTCAGTTATTGTGAAGGCGGGGTAGGTGATGAATGCATGTCCCGGGAGAGAGGCTCAGCGGTAGACGGAGTTATTCAGGTGAATCAGTTGCGTTTACAGTCACATGTTTTTACCTCTGACTAAAAACAAACGGATATAGACACGGCTGCCGTTTTTCATTTTGGAGTCTTGTACATAGGAAACTTTTTAACAACAGTGTGCAACTTCTTCTTTTCAACCTGCCACAGCGCAAGCGGCACGATGGCGGGACCGATACCTCGTGAAGAGGCACTGAAGAGAGGAGGAGCAGACCTCAGATTTACGCTGTCACGAAATGATGTTGAGGACGATTTGCAAGCTGCATTTTTCACCAATGGTATCACAACAATTCAGAAGTTTTCCTCCTTCTTCAGATCTGAAGATGACCTGATACAAGTCATGAGGGATTCTTTTGGAACAGATGCAGCAGATGGACTGGAAGCCCGGGCACAGCTGGCTTCAGTGATATGTGCATGGCGTGAGACTCAGACGAAACAGAAGCGTCAGGCTGAAGTTGAAGCAGAAATGGATACACGTGAGTGGACAAAGCCAATACCCACTGGAGACTACATCAATTTGCGCAATGCTTTCATGAGGGTACATGGTAAGATCGAGGACAGAGTTACACCCTCGAAAGAATACATGGAGAAAAAACTTCAGGAACTTGAGAACGGTGAGTTCCGTGCTGAGCTGCTGTCAGAGGTAGTTTCAAAGGATGAGGTTGACCCGGACGTCATGGTGCCGGTCTTCGACTCGAAAGGGTCCTTGTCAGTGAAAAGGGGCTCAACAACGGTGGCGCTTCCAACTGGCCCCGAACAGCTCAGACGCAGACTTTCTGTGATGTTGCATTGCATTTTGATGTTGGCACTGAAGCACACGAACCGTGAAGAGATACAGGACATGAACAGAGACATCATGGAACGCTACAAGGACTACATCCTTGGCGATTACGTCTGGGGCTTATCTTCGACTGACCTGCAGGGAAACCAGATCCAGACGCCTCCATGGAGTCTTATCCTCAGTTACGAACATGCTGTGAGGAAACGTGCATACAGTTTGATGGTCAGTGATCATTTGAAATTGGGGGCAGCACTTGAACAAGCTTGGAAGTGCCCAACAACCAAAGAGCGTCACTTCATTACACCACTTGCACTATACAGCAAGCGTTCGAATCCAAGTGCCTCCTGGGGTGATTGGAACCCAAAGGGGAAAGGTAAGTCAGCCAAAGGCCCGGGAAAGGGCAAATCAAAGGGCAAAGGGGCCGCATCGGCGCCTGATGGTTCGAAGATCTGTTTCAGGTTCAACCAGGGGAAGTGCAGTTACCAGAAGTGCAAGTTCTCGCATTTGTGCAACAGGTGCTTCAAGAAGGGGCACAGCGCATTGAACTGCAAGGAGGACAAGGCGCCTTTGGACACCACTGGATCAGTCTGACCAACGGTGCAACAGGCACACAGCGATAAAGGGCATGCAACTTCAAGAAGAATATGCAGGGTCCTTTACGTTTTTTCAGGCAGGCCCAGAAAGAATTCAGTTTCATCTTGGTTGCGCAAACTGTCAAAACAACTTGGCGTGACCGTGGAAGTTGAGATGGTGGACATACAGGTCAAACCACACCTTGATATCACCAAAGAGGAGGTTCAGCAGCAATTGTTAAACAAGATAGCTGCTGGGAGATATTTTGCACTGCTCATAAGCCCGCCTTGCAGCACCTTCAGCAGGGCGACCTGGGCAAACCGCAAAGGCCCGAGACCAGTTCGGTCTTATGTGAGGCTCAGAGGATTTGTGCGGCTATCTTGGCCGGAACGCAAACGGGCGAACTGGGGTAATATTTTGACAGATTTTTCTTACAAGGCCTTTGAGAAACAGATGGTTCATGTGGAGGCTATGGCACTTTTCGAAAACCCGGAAGACTTGGGTGCCATTCAAGCAGGTGAGAACCGGGGCATTCGACCCGGCAGCATGTGGCAATTTGAGAAGTTTTTGGAACTTTTACGTTGGGACAAGGTGGATACGGCAGCGTTTTATCAGGAAGACTTTGGTACAGAGTATTTAAAGCCCACGAGGCTTTTACTGGGGGGCTTCAGACGGCTGCCGAAGCATTTTGCTTTGGGTCCACCTTGCTTTGACGACCAGGGTTTTTATGCAGGACCACTGGAAAGGCGCTCTGCAAAGCGTCAACTGGTGGGGAGAAGTGGCAACGGGTTTGCAACAACAGGGTCTGAGCAATGGCCTTCGGATATGTGCAAATGGATAGCAACAGAAATTTTGGAACAATTTTGTGCAATATACAAACAAGGGCCTGCAGTCCTCGCTGACGATGGAGCTCAGGGTACAAACTCGGGAGTGCAGGACAAATATGAGATTTTACGACCAGACGGCAGAAAGCTGGTTGGGGGACTTGGAGACCCCCGCAAGTGCCAACCACCTGGCAAGGACAGGCTCTTCCATGATGGGGCTGGCCTCCTTTCTATGGGGAGATGGGACGTGGAGAATAGGATTTGGAGCATGGGAGAGTTTTGGAAGCAACTGAGAGCGGGTACAGTGGCTTTGATAGAAAAGCACCTGGGTGATGCAAGAGCACTTGACAGAGCATGTTTTGAGATGGCGGTGAAGGGCGAGAAGGGCTGCAGCATAGTGCGTGACGAGACATTGAAAGGTGAGATCAGAAAGTTTTGGATCTCACTACTTGAAGGACATGGCTCAACTCAAACTGACTTGGACCATGTGGCCGCTGGGCAACCATTTTACCTTCGTCTGATGAAGGAGCTCTTGAAGTTTGGAGAGGACGCAGACTGTAATTTTTTACTGCAAGGAGAGACAGGTTTCCCAGTGGGAGTGCTGAACCCACTGCCACGCACACCACATGCCTATGAAGAGCAAACTTCATGGCGCTTGGAGGACGAACCCTTTATGCAGGAAGAGATATGGCGCTCCAACTATCAGTCTGTTGAGGAGCACGTGCAATTTGTCAGGGACCATTTTGACGAGGAGTGCTCGGAGGGGCTCATGGAAAAGCTCACCATAGCAGAGGCCAAAGAGCGTTATGGTGACAGAATTGCCATCTCTTCATTGGCAGTACGTGTTGAGGAGAATCATAATGGGAAAAAGAGGGTGATCCACGACGCCACTCACGGCACCAAGGTGAATAACAGGATCAGATGCCGGGATAAGACCAGAAGTCCGAGCGCGAGAGAAAAGCAATACCTTCTGGCTTATTTCCAGAAAAACCGGTGCTCAGTTTTCAGCTTGGTGGGCGACATCAGCAAGGCTCACAGACGTTTCTTGCATGCGCCAGAGGAGAGAGGCTTGTTGGCGTGCCGCATACTTGAATCGGACCAGTTTATTTACATCAACAGAGTGGGAACGTTTGGCTTGGCTTGTGCGTCTTACTGGTGGGGACGTATTGCAGGAGCTGGTATCAGGCTGACACATGAACTTCTGGGACCCACCATGCCGGTGGAGCTTCTTCTATTTGCCGACGACTTGGAGGCACTAGGAGCCAGCGCTGGAGGACGGAGGGGGATCACTTTAGCTTTCCTTTACATGTCAGTGCTGGGTTTTCCATTCAAGTGGGCAAAACAGAGAGGAGGTCTTCGAGTAGAATGGATAGGCCTCTACACGGATTACGCAGCCTACAAGTTAGGACTATCGCCAAAACGTGCGCAGTGGATGCACGACTGGGTACTGGGCCTGGCCACTTCTGGAGTGACAACGGCAAGGAACTTTGAGCAGGGCCTGGGACGTTTGGGTTTCGCATCACTGGCGCTGACGTGGGAGAGGCCCTTTTTGGGCCCACTTTACAACTGGAGCGCTGCAGTGCGCAACAAAACGGGTTCCTTGCGGATACCGGCCATGTTGAGGACGATACTCAAGTTTTTGGCGAAGCGTTTTGCTACGGGAGGTGATTTACAGAGTCCTCCACCGCTTGAGAGACCCCTGAGAAATGATCTGGTTTTTTGCACGGATGCAAAGGCCACAGAATCCGGCGCATGGATCGGGGGATTCAAACAAGGTCCAGATGGAAAAATAACAGCCTGGTTTTCAGAGGAGATTTCATCCAGCTGGGCGCCTTGGCTTCACTTGAAAAGAGATCCCAAAAGGATCATTGCAGCTCTCGAGCTCCTGGCAAGTTTGGTGGCAGTAAAATTATGGATGCCTCATACAAGTGAGGCCTCGGACGCAACCTGCTGGATACGGGGCAATACGGACAACCAGTCCAACACCTATGCCATATCTAGATGGATGAGCACGAAATTTCCTTTGACGGTTTTCATCATGGAGCTTTCGGAATCCTTGAGGTTGTCACGGTGCAATTTGACGCTGGATTGGATTCCACGTGAATCGAACCAACTTGCGGACGATCTCACCAACGAAAAGTTTGACCACTTCGAGCAGGAGAACAGGGTCAGGTGGGATCCAACACAACAAAGTTGGCATGTTTTGGATGAGTTTATGTTACATGCAAATTCTTTCCATACTGAAATGACGAAACGGAAATCTGAGCCGCAAGCTCCACCTGCAAAGAAGAGAAAGAAAACTTCCTCACTTGAACCATGGTGAAAGGGCCGACCTCGGTTCCCCGGGGCTCATACACTCGGCGTCCCATTCAAGATGGGCAGTGTTGAGCGATGGATCAGGTTGTGGTAGCCAACCATCGGACAAATAAGAATTGGAAAAAAGGATCAATTGTTTTGAAGCTGCCTGCATTGAGTGAAGCTGTTCGTATATCTGCACTTTTTCATATATTATTTTTATTCATACCGTGGCGATAGCCTCACGATAGGTCTTTGGCGTCGATGCGTTTCCGAGAGTTTTATAATAATTAAAAGAAATAGACAATGCGCAAGACACGCAAGGTTTTAGACTGGGAGGGTTTTGGGTGGATTCCCCCTTACGTAACTAGTACGCAATCGCGACCTGTTGCGACTGTGTATTCGGACGTAAGAGTTGGTTGTGCAAGCCGGTTAATGTCTTGCACTTACCCGGTCTTTACCACGCGTGTTTACTGTGCGCACCTTCCTCCTCGGTACGCGTCCTCTCGCGCGGTTGTTCTCGTTGCTGCGGAAGATCTTGCAACAAGTAACTTGGAAGTATCCTGAAACCATTTCGACAACAACAAGTGAACTTTCTCTTTAACTGTTTAAACCACTTGTTTCGTTTTGGTTTCCGGTTTATGGGATACTGGGTTTGTAGTTTTTACCGGCAGTGTAAAAACAAACCTTTGGTGAAATCTGTACTTACTGCTTTCCGGAATCGAAAGCACAAAGAATCTATATGATTATTCCTCAACTGTTTAGTGGATCAAGATTTTTGGGTTGGTGCAAATTTTTTAGCCCACCCACCCACACCTGGGGCTCATACACTCGGCGTCCCATTCGAGATGGGCAGTGTTGAGCGATGGATCAGGTTGTGGTAGCCAACCATCGGACAAATAAGAATTGGAAAAAAGGATCAATTGTTTTGAAGCTGCCTGCATTGAGTGAAGCTGTTCGTATATCTGCACTTTTTCATATATTGTTTTTATTCATACCGTGGCGATAGCCTCACGATAGGTCTTTGGCGTCGATGCGTTTCCGAGAGTTTTATAATAATTAAAAGAAATAGACAATGCGCAAGACACGCAAGGTTTTAGACTGGGAGGGTTTTGGGTGGATTCCCCCTTACGTAACTAGTACTGACTTCAAGCATATAGAGGACAATCCTGGTTTGACAGTAACCTTCAATGAGACTGCAGCCGGGGAAGCTTCGAAGGAGAGATCCAGGAAACTCTTTCTCATCCTGGGTGGAAT
Source organism: Cladocopium goreaui (assembly GCA_947184155.2). Classification (NCBI taxonomy): domain Eukaryota; class Dinophyceae; order Suessiales; family Symbiodiniaceae; genus Cladocopium; species Cladocopium goreaui. The sequence continues at coordinate 37,869 of CAMXCT020001309.1, forward strand.
CTTGAAACATAGGCCATTGAAGATTCTGAGGCAGGTGCAGCATCAGAATGGACTGGAGGCATGGAGGCAACTGAGTGCCTTGTACGTGCCACGCACCAAAGGCCGCAGTTTAGCCTTGCTCAATGCTGTGATGCAGTTCCCGGTGATGACCAAGGATAAGACTCTGCTGGAACAGATCCTTCTGTTGGAAAGACTGTCAGACGAGTACACCAAGAGCGCAGGTCATCAAGTTGCTCCTGACATTTTGTTGTCCACGTTGGTGCGCATTTTGCCAAAAGATGTTCAACGCCACGTACAGCTGACAATGACAGAAGATGCAACATACACACAAGTGCGTGAACAAGTTCTTGCTCATGAAAGGATTTCTTCAACATGGTCTAAAGACAGAGTGATGGCTGACATCAATGGTACAGCCCTTGGTACAGTGACTTCCTATGCGACTGGTGATTCAGGTGTGGTTCCAATGGAGATCAACCAGGTCAAAGGGAAGTCCAAAGGAAAGGGACAGAAAGGCAAAGGAACACAGAAAGGGAAAGGAAAAGACAAAGGCAAATCGAAAGATGGTGGCAAAGGCAAGGGAAAATCCCAGCAGAGTGGCAAAGGTTATGGATCTCCCTCCAAAGGAAGTGGGAAAACACAGTCGAAAACCGCTGATGTTAACCGATGCAACTACTGTGGTGCCATGGGACACTGGAAACGAGATTGCCGCAAATTTCAGGCTGACAAAGCCAATGGTGTTGTTCGTCAAGTTGAAGCTGATGGATCATCTCAACATGCAGCATCAAGCCCAAGCAGTGTTGGAACAGCACAACATTCACCCAGTTCTTCAGCATATCGTTCTTCTGGGAATGTCAACCGTGTTGCTTTCAGCGATAGCACTGTGATCATTGAGGACCTCACAGAATTTTCGAACTCAGGAACTTCTGGTTCTGGCCTTGTTCGAATGTTGCAGCAGTCAGATGTCACCCACTTTGACATGTCTTGCAGTGATGATGACAATGTTTGGACGTGTTCACCAACTTTGCATGATGAGCCCAACCGTTTGCACCATGTCAGGATGATGTCTTTTGCAGGTGTTTCTTCTGCCGAGATCATTTTGGACTCAGGTGCAGATACCAGCGCACTGCCGTTGACTTACGCTGATGTTGGTGAATCATGTCAACATGAGACAGCTGGACAAGACTTCATAGATGCACAAGGTGGAAAACTTGACATACGTGACACAAGACTTGCAACTGTTGACCTTGGCAATGGAGTGATTTTGCGTGAACGTTTCATTATTGCAAACATCAGTTGTCCTTTGCTTGCACTTGGTCACATAGTTCGAGCAGGCTGGGAGATTCAGCATTTCAGTGATGGAGTTTTTCTTGTGAAGAATGGCAAGTTTGTCAACGTGAGCTTCAAGCGCAACTCACTTTGTGTGAAAGGTTCCATTCGAATGATTTCTGAGGATGACTGTTTGAGTCCAACTTCAACAGCTCCAGGACCAAAGGCCTTGAGAGCAATCCATTTGCAGCCAGTGTTGAGACGTTTACTCCCTGGATGGAACAAAGTGAATCCACAGGTCTATGCATTGACCACTCGACGTGCAAGGTTTGTGGATACTACACTTTGCCCTGGAGGTGAGATGATGTGGTACAGAACAACGCTGGTGTTTCGAGATGCTCAAGGTTGGGAGTTACTTGAATTTGGAGAACCCATCTCAGAAATGGAAGACTTGGAAGGTGAAATTTACGACCCAGAATCTGTTGTAGAAGTTCTCACACTTGCGCGTGCTCACAACGTTGCTTCAGAACAGCTTGGTTTTGCCTTGGTAGATGGAGAACAGGCACCCCATTTTGACGCAGATGTCTTGGTTGGAGAAGCTGGTGATGGTGACACAGGTGAACAGGAACATGCCCCACAACCTGTGCAAGAGGTCCCAGCTGAATTGCCTGATGCAGAGCCGTTGGATGAGGAGCGCGTTGTGCCATTTGCAGATGAGAGTACAGTGACAGTTGATGGAGTAGTGCTCAGTTGTGACAACACTTTGAAAGCTCTTCGAGCTGGATGTGAAGTTTTGGGTTTGTCAAAGCGTGGGTCCAAAAGGAATGTATGCGTCGCATGTTGGAGTTTGTGAAGACTCGTGAGCTCATGGAAGCCCATGCAGTGGAGGCTACCCTCAAAAAGGATTCAGAACGTGTTGCAATCCCTCAGAAGAAACCTGTTGAGCCCACGGAGTCCATGAAACAGGCCCACAACTTGGTGCATGAGCCTTATGAAACATGGTGTCCTTTGTGTGTTGCTCACCGCGCAAAGCAAGATGGTCACAAGAGACAGACTCATGAAACAACTGACCATAGCGTTGTGTCATTTGATTTCTTTTACTGCTCTCGAATGCGTGATGAGTCAGACAAGTTGACAGTGCTGATTGTGACTGACCGTGACACTGGAATGTGCATTGCCCTGCCAACACAACAGAAGGGTGGCAGAAGCCTCAATTACCTTGTCACTGAGATGTGCCGCTTCATTGTCCATTGTGGTCACACTGAAATTGGTTTGAGTTGTGATTCAGAACCATCAACTCTTTCTTTGCTTGAAGCAGTTCGAAAAGCATGTGCAACGTTGAGGATTACAGCCCATGCTGAACCTGCTCCAACAGGAGACCACAGGGCAAACGGCGCAGCAGAGGCAATGGTGGAGGTGATCAGAGCCAAAGCCAACTTGCTGGTATCTCAGATTGAATGGGAAACTGGATGCAAAGAGCCAATTTTTGGATGTCGTCACCCGGTTTACACATGGGCTATTGTTCATTCTTCTTGGTTGCACAACCATTTCACAGTGAAGAGTGCTACAACTGCATATGAACGTGCTTGTGGACGATTTTACAGTGGAAAGATGGCGATGTTTTCTTGCGTACCAGCCAAAAGGGTTTACCTCAATGGACACGTGGTGTGTGGCTCAGCAAAGCCATTTCAAATGACTCTCACATCATTGGAACTCCAAACGGAATCTTTCTTACACGCAGCATCAGAAGATTGCCAACTTCCTTTGATTTGGAGTTGCTTGGAGAACTTACAGCTTCACCTTGGAACTATGGATGTGCAAGTTTGGGGCACAGACTTGTCCATGCAAAACGTATTGTTCCACCACCTGCAGTTGCGTTTGACAACAGCCTTCGACTGCCAGACAGAGATGCAAAGGATGTTCAAGAGTATGCCAGAGCACACCCTTTTGAGGATGTTGACGAAACTGCAATCTCTGCCGAGGCGGGGCTGCTTGGTCAAGCCCAGCAGCCGCAAGATGGTGAACAAGACCCCATCTTCAACGATGAAGGTTTAGAAGAGGCCATTGCAGCAGCAAAACGTGACTCAAGGGCCCAATCTATGAATGTGGACGTACCTCAGACCCCCGTCTATGGTGAAACTTCCTCACAATCCACTGGCAAACACGACACACAACATGAAGTGACTGGTGGTGATCCAAAGCGTTTTCATGCAACAGCAGTGGAAGCTTCTTCAGCTCATGGAGACGTTGTTCCACAAACGCCACAGTCAGAAACAGCAGTTGAAGTCTTGGATGATGCTTCTTTTGAAAGCATGCAGCCTGTCAGCAAAGCTGCCAAGCGCGATGACACTGGACATCTTGGACTTTTGGGGCAGATTTTGAAGATTGAGCACCTTGACATTGAACCTGATGTCAACCTTGAGATTGATGAAGTTGACACGATGATTCAGCATGAATTGCATCTCAACGAGGATCCCTATGAGACCATGGATGATGAGGGACCCAACTTAGATGTGCTCAGTTTTCCATACAGTCCTCAAGAGCCTGAACTCAGTGCAGATGAGCTTCAGCGTTTGGACAGCATTGCAGATCAAGTGGAGGTCGAAAGGCTATCTGGTCTCCAAGTCTTGCAGGAGGACAATTTGCCTCACGATGCCAAGAGCTTGAGCACACGCTTTGTGCGCACCTGGAGAGAGAAGAAGGACAAGGAAGGCAATGCTATCTGGTTACGTCGTAGTCGTTTGGTTGCAAGGGAGTACACATGGTTGCAGCCTGACAGAGAAGCACTTTTCTCACCGGCTACTTCGAACATTGCCAGCCGCATTTTGCCCATTTGCTTTTTGGCCCTGCGAGAGCATCAAGACACGATGATGTTGGCCATTGACGTCAAAGACGCTTTCTTGACAGTGAAGCAGGAACAGCCAACACGTGTACGTTGCACAGATGCCTCAGGGAAAAGCGTTTCATACAGCTTAGGTCGAGTTCTCCCGGGTCAGCGTGATGGCAGCCTTCTGTGGCATCGAGATTTGGTCAAGTTTGTTGGTGAAAGCACCCTTGGGATGGAGGAATTTGAAGCTTATCCATCCATCCTACGTTCCAAACTTGGTGATTGCTTGCTGATGATTCACGTGGATGACCTCTTGGTGGTAGGGTCACGCAAAACAGTTACAGAACAGCTGATCCCACACATGCAGTCAAGGTATGAAGTTTCCATCGAGATCATGTCCAACGTTGGTGATGAACTGACTTTTCTCAAGCGCACCCACCAACTTTTGGAATCTGGACGTATGGTGGTGAAGATCCATGGAAAGCATTTGGATCAACTTTGCAAGTTGTTACAACTGTCAAAGCGTTTGCAGAACAAGAAATCACCTGGACATTCAGAGATTGAAATCCCTGACAAGACAGAGGAGCTGAGTGCTCATGATGGATCAATTTACCGTTCATGCGTGGGGATTTTGCTTTATCTTTCACCTGACCTTCCACAATGTCAGTATGTGATTAGATATCTCTCGACGTTCTCATCAAAGCCAACGCAGAAAACGATGATTGTGCTGAAGCACCTGGTGGGATATCTGGCTGGTCATGCAGACCAACATGTTTCTCTCAGATGGAAGGGAATCCATTCTGGACTCATCAAAGACTATGAGTGTGAAGAACCAGTGCTGGAAGTGTTCAGTGATGCAGATTGGGCATCAGACCGTAACACTCGACGATCAGTGTCAGGATCTGCCATTTTCTTTGGAGGTTGCTTGGTCTACTCCTCCAGTCGAACACAGAAGATTGTGTCACTTTCCAGCGCAGAGTTAGAAACGTATGCAGCAGCCAGCGCAGTGATGGATGCAATTCTCATCAGAGCCATCATTTCATGGGTACTTCAGTCAACCATTCTCATGTGTTTGTACATCGATTCGTCAGCAGCACGTGGAATTCTATCAAGACGTGGAGTTGGTCGCTTGCGTCACCTCAGTTGTCGAGTCCTTTGGCTTCAAAACTTGGTTGGTGAAAGACTGTTGATGGTCAAAGCAGTCTTAGGAGCAATCAATCCATCTGATATAGCCACGAAAAGACTCAGCATCAGCAGATTGGAATCATTGTTGTATCTGTTTGGTATCTGGGACAGTGCAAACAACAACCTTGTGGGACAACATGACCCAGGTCGAATTTTCAGAAATGTTCCTCAGCCTCAGCAGAGCAGCGCTTCCAGATATCAGATCAACATGTTGATCGGCGCCTTGAGCTTACTTCTTCAGGGTTGCGGGTCGGACGTGCCAGCTAGAGCCATGGACGACAATTTTCAAGGGTTGACCATGCAGGCAACCATTGTGACAAGTTGGATTACTTTGTTGACTTTGTACATGGTATTCCTGTGGATGCACAGTGATCAGCCTGTGCGCAACGAAGTTTTGGCCAGCGACGATGATTTGACTTCTGTGGAAATGTCCTGCAGCGAGACGGAATCTTGTGATGGTCTTCCAGACTTTCCTGCATTCAGTCCTGAATCTTTGATTTCATGGATGTTTGAAAGATGCTTCCGTCGACGTGAGGACTCCATTTGCAGTGGAAACAACATCAGAGCATTAGCCTACACAGAACGCATGACGCTGTTGGTAGATCTGTTTGATCATGTGATGGGTTCCGATGACAATGTAAGGCAAGAAGCAGCAGACATGTTCAACACGATGCCAGACCTTTCGTCTGATGAAGGAAGCCCAACATATGCAGCAGACGAGCCATCAGAGGCAAAGAAGAGAAGGTTGAGTACAGCACACGCCATGATGATTTCATTGCAGAGTAGTATGACCATGGGACTTGGAGGATGTCTTCAAGCTGAGACGAATGAAGATGCTCACAAAGACACTGGAACCAATCCATTTTCATTTCTGATTTTGACCTTGTGGACGTTGTTACTTGCAGCATATACATGGTGGATGTTACGCAGCCCATTTCTTCGTCCAGTGCCAGTGCCGATGTTACCTCCTACACCAACTGAACTTGCAGTTGGACCAGTGGTTACACATGATACCATGACACTGGAAGGGTTGCTGACATGGACATATGCCCGAGTATTGGGCAGGCTTGCAAGAGCAATTCGAGACGACAACTATGGAAGAATCAGAAAGTACACACAGTCACGGGATTGGCTTCAGAAACGTTTTGCAGAACTTTTGCATGCAAGCCCAGCTCAAAGGGAGCGCATTCAAGCTTCCCTCACAGGTGAGAATGAGCTGGATGAGGAGGATGGTTCTCCGACATATGGCTATGGGGTGGTGGAGCGTGAACTACTTACTGCAACCCATGGACAGATCTTCCACCTAGTGGTGAAGCTCCTCGAGCTTGAGAGGTTCGAGAACGTGGTGGAGCTGGCCCGTGGAATTGGAGTTGCACTCAGAACTCCACCAAGCCCCGAAAGCTCTTTGGAAGAGACCAACGAGGAAAAGATGCGAAGGTACAGAGACTCAGAGCAATGTGAAGTATCAGACCCAGATCTCTGGGCTACAGTTCATTACGGACCACCGGAAGAAGATGACAGTGGAGATGATGCAATGGATGGGACTACAAATGATCCCATGGAATTCTGAGAGGATTCTGAGCGTGGATTAGGCAGCACCACAGAAGTGGTTCCATAACTGGCTAGATTGAGAGCCATTTGTGGGATCCAGTGCACAGATTTTTTTAGAGCGCAGAAAACCCCAATAGAAGCGAAACGATGGACTATCCACAGTCCTAAGGGGTGAGACTAGGAATGTACAGACTAGTATTGAAAATACAGTCTGAGGCGGGGTGCAGAAATGTAACGCACCTTGCATCAGTACATGTACATGCCATAGCAGTCATGTTTGTCACTTGACACTGCACAAATCGAGCAGTGTAACATGGTGAGACTTTTGAGGCGCTTTCAACTCAAGGAAAATCCGCAGTTTGGTTTTGTGGGCTGCTAGTTTTTGGATGTTGAAGTTCCTTTTATGTCTGGGGAATTTCGCGGTCGCGACGTTAGGCTCGTAGCTTAATGAATGCTTACTTGTTAGAACCCTTTTGAACCGTCGTTTGCATGAATGGTCAATGGACTTTTTCAATGTGCAACCGTTTCCAACAACTTTCAAGGCACCTGGACCGCGAATGGCTGGAAGGATCCCGCAAAAAAGGGAAGAGCCACGAGCCCCTGACGGGCATGCTGTCCTCAAGGAATACAGTGGTTTCTCAAAGTGCAATTGCTTATAGAAAAATACATTTTCACAAATAATGTTCGACTTTCTGCACGGAAAATGATTTTTGTTCGAATGATTTTTTCACAAGGATTGCTGTGCGTCCTGAAGGCTACTTTCTCAAAGGGATGCCGCGCACTTTTGAAAACAACTCTGTGTATACATGTAAAATAATCAATAGATTTCAATGAAATAGGATATATGATATAATATAATGCAGCATATTATTCTGAAATAATGCTACGTTTTTTCCAAATGAATGTTTTTTTTCCGAAAGAAAATTGCATAACACCATGGTTTAACTTAATGCTTAATGAAATTGTCAAGTAATTTGTTACAAGAATGCCGCATTCTTGAAAATTCATTGTTAATGTGTATGTTCAAATTTTGCCTTGGAGACAGGCTGTCTGAAATAGCACTATTTCCATGGAAGGCATGCTATATTTGCTCCAGAATATATGGAAGACATGGTGCGTTCTTTTTAAAGGAAGGCTGTGCACATCTCACGGTTCTGCTCTGCTTCCCATTAATGAGACGCTTTATCAGAGGAATGTTACCCTGTCTGCACAAAAAAATGCATGGAGGTATGCCGCAATTTCGTTAAAGGATGCCGCATTCCTTCAAATGATGACTGATGAGAAGCATGCTGTTGACCCTTTAATCTATTTTGATACGGTGTTTAAAAAGCACCGACTTTTTCAAGAGAACAACATGTTTATGCCAGCGGGGGAAAACTGCTCCAGTAGTCGTGCACGTTTTTGAAACACATTCATTTTCCAACGGTGTTCGATGCGTCGCTCATCGCTCAGCTAGCCGAGAGGTGCGTGGGCGTGATGGAAGCAGTAAAAAATGAAAACATTCATTTTTGAAGCGGTCCGGGAGGGGGGGTAATAACGTTCATGTTGACTTGCGTCACATGCACATGCTACGTCACTTCACTGGTTTGGGGGGGTGTTAACGTTCATGTTGACTTGCGTCACATGCACATGCTACGTCACGTCACTGGGTTGAGGGGGGTATTAACGTTCATGTTAACTTGCGTCACATGCACATGCTACGTCACGTCACTGGGTTGGGGGGATGTTAACGTTCATGGTAACTTGCGTCACATGCGCATGCCACGTCACGTCACTGGGTGGGGGGGATGTTAACGTTCATGTTCCCTTGCGTCACATGCACATGCTGCATGCTACGTCACGTCATTGGTTTGGAGGGGGCGATGTTAACGTTCAGGTTAACTTGCGTCGCATGCACATGCTATGTCACGTCATTGGTTTGGAGGGGGCGATGTTAACGTTTAGGTTAACTTGCGTCACATGCGCATGCTACTTCACGGCACTGGGTTGGGCCTCCAAAAATGGAGGCAAGCTGTCAGTGATCAAAAGGGGATCAAAGAGGATACATAATGTTTCCTCGTGTGAAAGTCTAGGACAGAAGCTGTTGTCATTCTTGCGGAAAAAACATTCTGTGGCTCAGTTACGAGGCTTTTGGAGGATGAACTCCAAAACATTCCAAAACGAAAAACCTTTTGGAGGTCACTAGATGCTCCTTGAAGGACCGCATGGCGTTGTGAGAGGGAAGAAAACACCGCGCACGTTTTCAAGAGAAAATTCCCTGTAAATTACAGGTCATCATCAAAAAAATACTTCAAATTCCCGGGGAATTGTAAGCCTATTTTGGAGAATGAGTCAGTAGTTTCGCTATGGCGAAAACGATTTTTTTTCAAAACGCTCACAACAGCTGGCGCGGTTGTCTATCCTAGAAAAATCCATACCTCCTTGAGATGCAAGGAACTCTGTAAGGAAGATGCCGCACGGATTGGACACAACAAGAAATTTCCTGTCAATCTAAAGTGCTGTTTCCTGTTGTTCATACAGTCCCGTTGCTTTGCTGAAAAGACATCCCATAGAAGCAAGCACCACCCTATCGTTGATCGTGGCGCAACCGGTCAAATTTGTTTTTTTTTCCTCTTTGTCGGCACTTTGATATTCATTGACCCAATAGAATATATTTCATAGCAAAAATGGCTGCATTACAACACTTTTCTATCAAACTGAATTTTCCCAGCTGATTGATGGGTTTGCTTTCAGGCCCTTATAGTTATTTTTTGTGCCTGATGTATAAACTTGGATATGTAGCGCATACAGATAAGACCTGAAACCAAAAGTTCTTACACAATACATAAAAATGTTCAATAAATAAAAAAAATATATATAGTGCCCCCCAAGAAGATAGCAAAGTTTTTTCAGGATGTTGCGTCCTGAAAACCGACGGGAAAATTTTGACCCGACATCCTGAAAACCGACGGGAAAATTTTGACCGAAATTTCGGGGAAAAATTTCCTGATGAAAACTTTGCAAACATGGGAGATCCCAGAACGCATGCCGAATCCACAGATAGGTGGGGGGTACTGAAGATAGAAAAGTCGAAATGAAAAAATTGCTCCCACAATCTATACATCCCGAATCTACAAATAGCTTGGGAATATTCACAAAAGTAGATGAAAATCACCTGGATCCAGCCACCCACCTACCAGGATCCAGGTCTCGCGCAAGGGGATGGCTGGATCCAGGTGATTTTCACCTACTTTTGTGAATATTCCCAAGCTCTTTTGTAGATTCGGAATGTATAGATTGTGGGATCAATTTTTTCATTTCGACTTTTCTATCTTCAGTATCCCCCACCTATCTGTGGATTCGGCATGCGTTCTGGGATCTCCCATGTTTGCAAGGTTTTCATCAGGAAATTTCTCCCCGAAATTTCGGTTCTCCCTCTCCCTCACCCTCTCCCTCTCCCTTTCCCCGTCCCTCTCCCTCCCATCGGTTTTCAGGACGTAACATCCTGAAAAAACTTGTCTATCATGGCGGGGCACTATATATATATACATCACAGTTCACATGCAAATCATTTGAACTTGTATGCAGAGCAGCAAGAACTGGGCAAGAGGCTGGTGCCTCATGGTTTTCACCAACTTGGTGTTTTTCTACAGTGAATATCCCCAAGCTATTTGCTGATTCAGCATAGAGTCTGGCATTTAGTTTTTAATTTGGACTTTTCTATCTTCAGTATCCCCAAAGCTATTTGCTGATTTGGCATAGATTCTGGGATTGATTTCTGAATTTGGACTTTTCTATCTTCAGTATCCCCCACCTATTTGTGGATTTTGCATAGGCTTTGGGACTGATTTGTGAATTTGGACTTTTCTATCTTCAGTATCCCCCACCTATTTGTGGATTCCGCATACATTCTGGCATCTAGAGGGTTTGACACGCAAGCCGAAATACACATCCATGTTGTTGACCGGTAATGGCCAAAATGGATCCAAGTTACATGGGTAAACAGACAAAATGAGAAGAAAACAAACAAAAAGCCAATGGAGAGGAATATGGAAGAGGATTCTATAGTTTCAGCTGGGGTTCATACATCATCCGTGTGCGGCGTGCGAGCGGCGTGCGAGTGGCAGCATCATCATCCAAGTTCAAACGGGAATCATTTGAACTTGTTTGCGGAGCAGCAAGAACTAGGCAAGAGGCTGGTGCCTCATGCTTTTCATCAACTTGTATTTTTCTACAGTGAATACTTGCTGATTCAGCATAGAGTCTGGCATTTAGTTTTTAATTTGGACTTTTCTATCTTCAGTATCCCCAAAGCTATTTGCTGATTTGGCATAGATTCTGGGATTGATTTCTGAATTTGGACTTTTCTATCTTCAGTATCCCCCACCTATTTGTGGATTCTGAATAGATTCTGGCATCAATCAAGATCCCTGGGCTAAATGCCAGTCCACGCAGAATCCACAAATAGGGGGATACTGAAGATAGGAAAGTCCAAATTAAAAAACTAAATCCCAGAACCTATGCAAAATCCACAAATAGGTGGGGGATACTGAAGATAGAAAAGTCCAAATTCAGAAATCAATCCCAGAATCTATGCCAAATCAGCAAATAGCTTGGGGATACTGAAGATAGAAAAGTCCAGACTAAAAACTAAATGCCAGACTCTATGCTGAATCAGCAAATAGCTTGGGGATATTCACTGTAGAAAAACACCAAGTTGGTGAAAACCATGAGGCACCAGCCTCTTGCCCAGTTCTTGCTGCTCTGCATACAAGTTCAAATGATTTGCATGTGAACTGTGATTTATATATATATAGTGCCCCCCCGTGATAGAAAAGTTTTTTCAGGATGTTACGTCCTGAAAACCGATGGGAGGGAGAGGGAGAGGGAAAGGGAGAGGGAATGTTGACCGAAAGTTCGGGGAGAAATTTCCTGATGAAAACCTTGCAAACATGGGAGATCCCAGAACGCATGCCGAATCCACAGATAGGTGGGGGATACTGAAGATAGAAAAGTCGAAATGAAAAAAATTGATCCCACAATCTATACATCCCGAATCTACAAATAGCTTGGGGATATTCACAAAAGTAGGTGAAAATCACCTGGATCCAGCCACCCACCTACCAGGATCCAGGTCTCGCGCAAGGGGATGGCTGGATCCAGGTGATTTTCACCTACTTTTGTAAATATACCCAAACTATTTGTAGATTCGGGATGTATAGATTGTGGGATCAATTTTTTCATTTCGACTTTTCTATCTTCAGTATCCCCCACCTATTTGTGGATTCTGCATGGGTTCTGGGATTGATTTCTGAATTTGGACTTTTCTATCTTCAGTATCCCCCACCTATTTGTGGATTCCGCATACATTCTGGCATCTAGAGTGTTTGACACGCAAGCCGAAATACACATCCATGTTGTTGACCGGTAATGGCCAAAATGGATCCAGGTTACATGGGTAAACAGACAAAATGAGAAGAAAACAAGCAAAAAGCCAATGGAGAGCAATGTGGAAGAGGATTCTATAGTTTCAGCTGGGGTTCATACATCATCCGTGTGCGGCGTGCGAGCGGCGTGCGAGAGGCAGCATCATAATCCAAGTTCAAACGGGAATCATTTGAACTTGTTTGCGGAGCAGCAAGAACTAGGCAAGAGGCTGGTGCCTCATGGTTTTCACCCACTTGTATTTTTCTACAGTGAATACTTGCTGATTCAGCATAGAGTCCGGCATTTAGTTTTTAATTTGGACTTTTCTATCTTCAGTATCCCCAAGCTATTTGCTGATTTGGCAAAGATTCTGGGATTGATTTCTGAATTTGGACTTTTCTATCTTCAATATCCCCCACCTATTTGTGGATTCTGAATAGATTCTGGCATCAATCAAGATCCCTGGGCTAAATGCCAATCCACGCAGAATCCACAAATAGCTGGGGGATACTGAAGATAGAAAAGTCCAAATTAAAAAACTAAATCCCAGAACCTATGCAAAATCCTCAACTAGGTCGGGGATACTGAAGATAGAAAAGTCCAAATTCAGAAATCAACCCCAGAATCCATGCAGAATCCACAAATAGGTGGGGGATACTGAAGATAGAAAAGTCCAAATTCAGAAATCAATCCCAGAATCCATGCAGAATCCACGAATAGGTGGGGGATACTGAAGATAGAAAAGTCCAAATTAAAAAACTAAATCCCAGAACCTATGCAAAATCCACAAATAGGTGGGGGATACTGAAGATAGAAAAGTCCAAATTCAGAAATCAATCCCAGAATCTATGCCAAATCAGCAAATAGCTTGGGGATACTGAAGATAGAAAAGTCCAAATTAAAAACTAAATGCCAGACTCTATGCTGAATCAGCAAATAGCTTGGGGATATTCACTGTAGAAAAACACCAAGTTGGTGAAAACCATGAGGCACCAGCCTCTTGCCTAGTTCTTGCTGCCCTGCATACAAGTTCAAATGATTTGCATGCGAACTGTGATGTATATACATATTGCCCCCCCATGATAGATTTTTTTCAGGATGTTACGTCCTGAAAACCGATGGGAGGGAGAGGGAGAGGGAAAGGGAGAGGGAGAGGGAGAGGGTGAGGGTGAGGGAGAGGGAGACGGGGAGGGGAAGGGGGAGGGAGAGGGAGAGGGAGAGGGAATGTTGACCGAAATTTCGGGGAGAAATTTCCTGATGAAAACCTTGCAAACATGGGAGATCCCAGAACGCATGCCGAATCCACAGATAGGTGGGGGATACTGAAGATAGAAAAGTCGAAATGAAAAAAATTGATCCCACAATCTATACATCCCGAATCTACAAATAGCTTGGGGATATTCACAAAAGTAGGTGAAAATCACCTGGATCCAGCCACCCACCTACCAGGATCCAGGTCTCGCGCAAGGGGATGGCTGGATCCAGGTGATTTTCACCTACTTTTGTGAATATTCCCAAGCTATTTGTAGATTCGGGATGTATAGATTGTGGGATCAATTTTTTCATTTGGACTTTTCTATCTTCAGTATCCCCCACCTATTTGTGGATTCCGCATACATTCTGGCATCTAGAGTGTCTGACACGCAAGCCGAAATACACATCCATGTTGTTGACCGGTAATGGCCAAAATGGATCCAGGTTACATGGGTAAACAGACAAAATGAGAAGAAAACAAACAAAAAGCCAATGGAGAGCAATGTGGAAAAGGATTCTATAGTTTCAGCTGGGGTTCATACATCATCCGTGTGCCGCGTGCGAGCGGCGTGCGAGTGGCAGCATCATAATCCAAGTTCAAACGGGAATCATTTGAATTTGTTTGCGGAGCAGCAAGAACTAGGCAAGAGGCTGGTGCCTCATGGTTTTCACCCACTTGTATTTTTCTACAGTGAATACTTGCTGATTCAGCATAGAGTCTGGCATTTAGTTTTTAATTTGGACTTTTCTATCTTCAGTATCCCCAAGCTATTTGCTGATTTAGCAAAGATTCTGGGATTGATTTCTGAATTTGGACTTTTCTATCTTCAGTATCCCCCAGCTATTTGTGGATTCTGAATAGGTTCTGGGATTTAGTTTTTTAATTTGGACTTTCCTATCTTCAGTAGCACCCACCTATTTGTGGATTCTGAATAGATTCTGGCATCAATCAAGATCCCTGGGCTAAATGCCAGTCCACGCAGAATCCACAACTAGGTGGGGGATACTGAAGATAGGAAAGTCCAAATTAAAAAACTAAATCCCAGAACCTATGCAGAATCCACAAATAGGTGGGGGATACTGAAGATAGAAAAGTCCAAATTCACAAATCAGTCCCAAAGCCTATGCAAAATCCACAAATAGGTGGGGGATACTGAAGATAGAAAAGTCCAAATTCAGAAATCAATCCCAGAATCTATGCCAAATCAGCAAATAGCTTTGGGGATACTGAAGATAGAAAAGTCCAAATTAAAAACTAAATGCCAGACTCTATGCTGAATCAGCAAATAGCTTGGGGATATTCACTGTAGAAAAACACCAAGTTGGTGAAAACCATGAGGCACCAGCCTCTTGCCTAGTTCTTGCTGCTCCGCATACAAGTTCAAAAGATTTGCATGCGAACTGTGATGTATATACATATATATATATATACATATATATATATACATATATATATATATAGTGTCCCCCCATGATAGAAAAGTTTTTTCAGGATCTTAAGTGCTGAAAACCGGTGGGAGGGAGAGAGAGAGGGAAAGGGAGAGGGAGAGGGAGAGGGTGAGGGTGAGGGTGAGGGAGAGGGAGAGGGAGAGGGAGACGGGGAGGGGAAGGGGGAGGGAGAGGGAGAGGGAGAGGGAATGTTGACCGAAAGTTCGGGGAGAAATTTCCTGATGAAAACCTTGCAAACATGGGAGATCCCAGAACGCATGCCGAATCCACAGATAGGTGGGGGATACTGAAGATAAAAAAGTCGAAATGAAAAAAATGATCCCACAATCTATACATCGCGCATCTACAAATAGCTTGGGGATATTCACAAAAGTAGGTGAAAATCACCTGGATCCTGGCTGGAGTTCAGAGAGAGTCCAGAATGTTTTAAGTACCATTTTTTCAGTTTTCCAAACATACCACGTGTTTTTTGTCTGTTTTCGAGGGTTCATTCCAGCTTGTATGCAGTGTTCAGGCCTAAGGGAAGTCTGTTGCTGTTTTCCGTCCAGTGCAAAAAAGTTGCCTTGGACTACAAAAAAGGAAAGCCAAAGGTTTTTTAGAACTACTCAAAATGACACGATCACAGCTGTAGGCTCGGGAGATGGGAAAAGTGCGCTATTTACAGGGTTTCAGCTTTTCCAAGTTTTTCTATCTTTAGTATCGTCTGCATATACGTGAGAAAAAATCATAAATTAGAGCATGATTTATGGTTCAAAACTTTTCTATCTTTAGTATCGCCTGTAAATTTACAGGGAATTGTGAACTTAAAATCATCAAAATTAAGGAAACCCTGTAAATTTACAGTCGATACTAAAGATAGAAAAATTTGCAAACCTGAACAATTTTCCCGTCGTTTTTCAGGTTGTAACTTTTCTATCTTCTTGGGGGACACTATATGTATTTATTTATTTATTTATTCATTCATTTTTTTTACCTATTTATTTATATATTTTTTGATTTATTTATTTATTTATTAACTCTACATCTGCTACGCTTCAAAATTAGGGGAAACATACACAGATATTTAAACATTATTCAGTACATAAACCTTGCCAGAAATCCGACTCCCGCAGCGACCCCGATTTTTCTTGCGTTTCACAACATTTTTTTTGGTTCCCCTTGTCAGAAAAACCGCTATCACACAGAACGGAACAACATCGCTAACGCATGTTTTTTATACAGAACCGGGCCGAATTCTATTGCCATCAGGCGCGGATGATTTCGAAATTTCATCACACAATAGTGCAAATAACACAGTGCCAACTCGAAGGTAAAAACAACACCTGCGCGCACGCAAACTGTCAGGTATTAAATGCGGCTATTAAATGCGAGGCGTTATGGCCTTGCCAGCCCACATGCTGTGCAATTGGCAAGAGCCCAACACAAGCGGCAGCAGCCTCTTCTTGGTAGAATTTTGTCGGATATATAGGAACATGCTGCACTTCCGAAGTGTCGTGTGTTTGTTTGGCGCGATTTTTGACACCAAAACCAAACATGTTCATATCAAACGAACCAGCAAATGCTTTGAACACCCCTTGCCGGGTGATGGTTTGTTAAGTATTGTGTTGTTGCCGTGTTTACGGCGTTTCGTGTTGTTTGATGCTTGTCCTGGTATGCAGTACTGGTATCTGAGCCTTTGCGACTGGGGTGCGCGCGTGGTAGGTGCAAGATGCGAGGTCCATATATATTATGGATTTTGATAGTGTGCACGCGGTGAGAAAACAGACGCTAAAAATTATCCATAGTGAATGTACGTAATTTGGTGTAAACCTGTCGCCATTTCGTGTGATTTTGAAAGGAGCAGAAGGAGCGAGGCTCGACACATATGATCTAACGAATTCATATCCGCAGAACTGGCCGGACTGAATTTTGCACAATTATCAACACAATAAGGAAGGGAGGAGGTTGAAAGGGAAACACGGGCGAAGGATCGCTTCGGGTGTAAACTTCGGGTCGTTTCAGGGGTGGAAGTCCGTCCCATTCGGGCCTAACTTGTGGTTTGTTTCGGGCGTCGTTCGCTGTTGCACATGGTGAACGACAGACAGCAGCCGCCTCCATGGCTGGCTGTTGTTCGCAATCAGTGCTTTAAAATTTGTGATTTACAATTTGTGCCAAGGTCATTTAAATGCTAGTTGTCTCTAGATTGTAATCCGGGAATGTAATCCGGGAAAAGGCATGGAAGAGGGATTCTTCCACGATGTGCGTGCTTTATTTTCAAAAAAAAAACCTGGAAGGCAGTTTCACGTCTGTGACAAACATCATTATTTTGAACGAATTGCCTCTCGTGTCAAACACCCGAAGCTAACCAAACGGAGTTCCTTCAATGTTCGTCACATTTTCCTTAAAACCTCTGGTCCCCAACCTCGAGGTGTTTTATGGGAGTGCGGCAAACCGTGTGGCACGTGCGTCTGTCATGGCCCCATAAGGTCGTACTTCGCCCTGCACTGTTTTATGAATCCTGCAACAGCTTCTGAACAATTCTGATGCTGTTGTGGGTGGGGTTTGGTAATTGTGTTGCAAGTATGGTGGGCCAGGTGCGGTACCTAATGTCTTCATGTTTTTATGTCTCCACGTGTGTTCCCCCCATAGCTGTTTGTCTTTACCGGTGTCGGGACACCATGGCTTTAATGATCCCAGGTCGGCAGAAGAAATTGTTCTTGCGCAAGTTGCTACAACTAAGGACCAATATTCACGGAGGAGAGTCTCTGTAATAGCATTTGTGCAAATGACACTACCAGTAATGCAGGAAACATATTTTTTTGAACGCCCGGATATCATGTGAATGATATAGATCAAGTGCGAGTTCATCCTGCATGCCTGTGGGCGGCCCGTATTATTATTATTATTATTTTTTTCCGCCCGTCCGAGTCAGTGGTCACGGTCCTTTCACGACACGGAGGGGGGAACGCGAAACTGAGAAACTAAACAAATCAAAACCATAAGTTTACAATGCATTCACGACAAAACTGTATGTACTGGTTTTCAAAAGAACACCATAAGGCAGCGTGTCGAGCAGGACTGGACCATGTTTTTTGTTGAAATTGCATTTCACCAAATTTCCGTAAGTTGTCATCCCATCGCACCTATGGGCGTGCACGTTTTCGAAGAGGTTAGTTTGTAAAATGTGCTTCGGCATTGTCAGGAGGATTCCAAAAAATTGCTGCTGGAGGCCATCGATCCAGATGTCGACAAACACGCGCAGATAAACGATTTTGCTTTTGTGAAAACTGCATCACTCCACGGGCTAATTGGATATAAACGAGGTGCTGCATCCAGTTTTCCATTCATTCGCCGCATTGTTGTTTTCCAATCAGTTGAATCCACCGCCGCCCACCTTACAATTGTTCGGAGCATCTTCCGTTGGGTAGCGTCCACTCGTTGCAATTCAGACTTACTGAATGGCAGCGTTGCCAAACCAAATATATCATGGGGGCCAGAAGAGGCCCCTCCTAAGTACCCCCCCGCCATAGTTATTTATATTTATTTATTCATGGGTTATTTTGGAAATCCCTCATCATCAGAAAATACGGCAGGAATAAACCAGGAATATTCAGGTTATTCATGATCCATGTCGTGGGAACAGTGCCCTGGAACACATTTCTTGCAGAAAAAAACTGCACCATGAGAGAAGAAGCACGAAGAAACAAAATTGAACGCCATCACCCCCAGGGGTGACAGACAGGGGAGATCTCGCTGCATGGTTCAAGTCGGTCAAAATAGTCACCAACGATGAATATGTATGAATTTTCTGTTTGCTGTTGGCTGCCAAAATGCAACAAATAAATTTCGCATAGATAAACACCGAGAAAATATGCGCCAAAACACCAGGAATAAGCAACATATGGATGCAAAATGCAACCATACAAAAACAAAGCCGGGATAAGGCAGGAATAATACAAGGAACGAATAATGCAGCAAAAAACTAGGAATAAACAGAACATGCTGCAGAAAACCAAAATCCAAAAATATGGCAGGAATACGGCAGGAATACGCCAGGAATAAGGCAGGAATAAGCAAAATATGCTGCAGAAAACAAAAAAATGAAGAAATAAAGCAGGAATAATACCGGAATATACCAGGAATAAGGCAGCACCAGCAATAAAGCAGGAACAAGTGGAAAATGCTGCAAAAAACTAAACTCCCCAAAAATAAACTAGAAATAAGGCAGGAATAAACCAGGAATAAGGCAGGAATAAGCAGAATATGCCGCAGAAAACCAAAATCAAAAAATAAGGCGGAATTAAAGCAGGAATAAGGCAGGAATAAGGAGGGAATAAGCAGAATATGCTGCAGAAAGTCAAACTCAAAAAATAAAGCAGCAATGAGGCAAAAATAAGCAAGGAATAATGTAGGATTAAGGCAGGAATACGCAGAATATGCTGCAGAAAACGAGTATCCAAAAATAAGGCAGAAATAATGCAGGAATAACGCGGGCGTAAGCAGAATATGCTGCAGAAAACCAAAATCCAAACAAGGGCAGAAATGAGGCAGAAATATCCAGAATATACTGCATAAAACCAAAATCAAAAAATAAAGCAGCAATAAGGCAGGAATAAACCAGGAATAAGGCAGGAACAAGCAGAATATGCTCCAGAAAATTCAAATCCAAAAATAAGGCAAAAATAATGCAGGAATAAACCAGGAATAAGGCAGAAATAAACTGCAGAAAACCAAAACCCAAAAATAAGGCAGAAATAAGGTAAGAATAAACAAGGAATAAGGCAGGAAAAAACCAGGAATAAGGCAGGAATAAGTAGAATATGCTGCCGAAAACCAAAATCCGAAAATAAGGCAGAAATAAGGCAGGAATAAAATAGGCAGAACCAAACCTGGAATAAGGCAGGGATAAGCAGAATATGCTGCAAAGAAACAAAATCCAAAAATAAGGCAGGAATAAGCCAGGAATAAGGCAGGAATAAACAGCATATGCTGCAGAAAACTAAAATCAAAAATTAAGGGAAAAATAAGGCAGGAATAATGAATAAGCAGGGAATAAGCAGAATATGCGGCAGAAAACAAAAAGCAAAAAATAAAGCAAAAGTAAGGCAGGAATAAACCAGGAATAAGGCAGGAATAAGCAAGGAATAAGGCTGGAATAAGCAAAATATGCTGCAGAAAACCAAAATCAAAAAATAATGTAGGAATAAGTTAGGAATAAGGCAGGAATAAGCAGAATATGCCCCAGAAAATTCAATTTCAAAAATAAGGCAGAAATAATGCAGGAATAAACTAGGAATAAGGCAAAAATAAGCGGCAGAAAACCAAAACCTAAAAATAATGTAGGAAAAAACCAGGAATAAGGCAGAAATAAGCAGCAGAAAACCAAAATCCAAAAATAAGGCAGAAATAAGGCAGGAATAAGCAGAATATGCTGACCAAACAAAAAAATGAAGAAATAAGGTAGAAATAAGCAAGGAATAATGCAGGAATAAGGCAGGAATAAGCAGAATATGCGGCAAAAAACCAAAATCCAAAAATAAGACAGAAATAAGGCAGGACAGGAATAAGGCAGGAAATTGAACACTTATGTTGTGCCGAATCATAACGACGTAACCGCCCACACAAAGCAAATTTTTTCCCATCAGTTGGGGAGACCTTAATTTGTTCCTTATTAAGTATGACTATGCCTATTCCGTTTTGAACACATGTGTGCTTTGACGACGAAGAATTGGAAGTTTTTTTTTTGAAATTTAGCATTGGGATTTGCGTACTTGTAAATATATAAACATATTAATCATTGGCCTGTAAAATGGTTCAAATTTCTTAACTTCTTGAAGTGGGTTTGCAACAATATTGTCAATATTCGCACTGAAACACTACATTCTACACCTACTTGTGTTGAGCGTACGGGAATCTAAATAATGAATGGTTGTTTTCTTGGTTGGTGTTGTGTTTGTCCAAATTTTCACTAAATAACAGAGGAATAAGGTTTTAATTGCTAATATGTATTAGGCTACTAGTTTTCCCGAAATAAGGCTGAAATAAGGCAGAAATAAATTTTTACCTTATTCTGGCCTTATTCCATGACTATTTTGGTGGATCCTTAATAAGGCCTTAATAATGTATTATTTTTAATTTGGTAGGGGGGGTACTTAGGCAGGGGGTGTTTCCGGCCCCCATGAATAAAACTGTTGGAAAGAAAACCGAATCGAAAAAATTGAGCCGCAATTTCAATGCGACATGTTTGTTGAAACTTCGCCCATGTAACCTGCAGCCTTGACAAACTCACTCCTTTTGACAGCCAAAGGCCTTGAATGCATACATCCATCAATGAGCTTTCCACTGATAAGAACTGATACTACACTTAAAGTGTGCATCTCGGTTTGGGAAGCGGACATGAAAATCCTAGTTACCCCACCCACAACTGATGAGTATTTACTCAACATGCTGTGCGTTTATGCCGAGCTTTGCTTTACAAAATTCGATGCTTCTCACTTTCGCCAAATGCCGCAGGGCCCACTGAGACCCTTCAAATCTCTGCTATTGGCACTTGCGCATATACTCGGTAGCTCCCCTTAGTTCCGTACCAATGACGTGTGCATTGGATCATACGGCTTGGACAATTCAGGGTTCATCACTACCAAATTCTGGTAGCTGTATCTTCTCTGGTGGGCAACGTGTGTGTGCAGAAACTATAGGGCCGAATCTTTGTGACATTTAGTATATCCATGGTCGCGCTCAATCTTCCACATGACAACATACAAAATCATACCTGCAAGAATCATCAAAACCATGAACATCTTGCCGTACACAAACACACATCATACTCCTGAACTGGAGGTTGGCTCAAGGCCTGCTGTGATACAAGAACGTTGCGTGTTGTACACACGACTCCTTGCGTATACCGATGTTGCTCACGCAAACAAGTTGAACCACTCTCTTCACAATGTTGTGCTGCACGTGCGGGGTCAAAGAATAATTGGAAAATGAAACATTGCAAATTTCTTTAATGGTCTGTTTGTTCCAGTCGGCTTGGGTTGCTCTGAGATATTGTTGTTCTCCCATCCTGTCACCATCCAAAAGCATGTTCAACATGTAGCAAAGCATTCTGTGTCTGTCAGCTGAAAGAGTTTTGGTGCCAAGGTCTGCTGGGTTCCAAGTGGCTTTGATCTTGATATGACCTGATTTGCCCAGACTTGGTCATGTGCTGAATCCACAAAAGTTTTCCTTGAATGTGCCTCAATCGGCCTGTTCCCAACTTGTTCGCAATCTGGCGACAAGCACTGTTGTCGACATATACACTGTTGTCGACATATACACTGTTGTCGACATATACAGTTGCTACAACATTCTTTGAAGGAAACGTGAACTCCAAAATGTGTTTCAGATACAACGTATCAATGGCACATGAAACCAAAGAGTAATATTCTGATTCTGTAGAAAACAAGGCAATACAATGCTGATTTCTGGAAGACGAATGGACAAGCTGTCCGTTCACAAAATGTTGAGCAGAAGAGGTGGATCGCGAATCCCTGTTTCCACCCCAATTTGCGTCACTGAAGCTCTCAATCATGATGTCACCTTGTGCCTCGACATGCCCGTGCAAAAGGCCAAACAAAGAGGTACCACATCCGCTCTTGGACATTCCCAGAGACACGTTCTCATGCAATTTTAGATATCCGATCAAACGACCAAGGTTGTGCCATGCCTGGACAGTAGGATTCTTCAACGAAGAAGACAAACTCTTTGCACAAAATTGAATGTCTGGCCTTTCATGCGAAAACTACTAAAGTGCGCCTACCAAAGAACGATACACAGACGCTTGGCTATCTCCCAAAGTTTCGGATTCGTCGGCATATGTGAAAGCATGTGGTGCGCCTGGTGTCTTACTCAATTTTGGAGGTTTCCCGTTCACCCGGGTAAAGGTTTGAAAAGTTTGTTTGATATGTTTGCTTTCATGGCTGATTTCCAATGACTCATAGTTGGGCTCAAACTCATGCACACGCTTCAAGAATTCAAATGAACCTCCTGACCTCGAAGCAGTCTGCAAGGAGATGCGAAAGCGAGCTTCCAAAATGGGCTTCACAACGCTGTTTAAATACTGTTCATCTATTGCAAACAAGACATCGTCAACATGAGCCAACAAGAACCCTTTGTCATCTGGCAGTTTGAATAATGAAGGAACTTCTGCACAAATCTCACCACCCAAGTCTGTTTGCACAAAACTTGAAAAATGATCATACCAACGACGAGCGCCATCACGCTGTCCAGGTAAGCACCTATGAATAATGTAATTCGCATCTGGACGATCAATGATACGAATCTTCTTTGGTGTTGGTTGATCAACTTGCAAATAAACATCGCTAATGTCGAATGCTCCCATGATGGCTGTGTCACCGCACAGTTCGCTCATAATCACTGCTGGCAACAACCTGTTGCAAATGCTGCCGGAAGCTGGGGCATAGACATCTTCTCGTGTGTCGAGGAAATTATATTCCCGGGCAACAAGGCGAGAACGACGCAACCATTGTGACTCTCCATCTTTCAATTTCTTTCCGAAAGTTCTCACAAAACGAGCGGTCAAATTGTCCATTTCCAAAATGTTTGTTGCCGAAGAACCCAACGGGTGTAACACACCCATGTTGATCAAACGACCTATTTCGACAGAGTCTGCCAAGTCGTCAATTGTTCTCAAAACTTCATCTGGCAACTCGGGCTCAACATCGGAGAAAGGAAACCAAAGCATGGAATCATCCAAACCTTCCATGGAATGAACGCAAGCAATGAAATCATGATCTGCATCTTCGTGTGTGTCAAATTCATGCCGAAAAATCATGTTCCAAGATGCCATCGATATCCAACATGTCTATACCATCCGGAATCATACATGTGTCATCAACATGGTGCACTTCAACCTGGTTGACTGACAACCTTGAAATTCGAGCGCGTTTGGACGCTGGTTCATCCCCACCGTCTCTATCCTCAGTACACCGCCGTGGGAGCTCTGCAACTTGAACTTCAACAGTACCACTGGTTGGCTGAGAGACGACAGGACCCAAAACCAAAAACTGTTCAGGGACACTGGTGTCTTCAATGCCCAAGCTTGAAGGATGCATCAATGAATATGGGATTTTGTTGCCATCAAAATCCAAAATCATGCCATCACCCGACCCTTGGTCATCAAGATCGGGAACACCAGGAACATCCTCAAAATTCAACATGTGTGGTTCAGGTTTCTTGGCAATACCTGGTTTCAATCTGCCACCCAATGCTCCTTCAACCATCCAACTGTGAACACCAAATTTCTGATACATTTCAAGTTGAGGCACCCAATCTTTGTAAATACGTTTCACTGCACGGGTCAAGCGAACACGGTTCCCAATGCCAACAACATACATGTCATTGGAAGTTGTTTTGGTCAAGAACAACGCTTTCATCCACTTGGCTGATCCTTTTTGTCGAGGTTCTGTACCAACAAATGCCAAAATTGGTTCAGCAAAACAAGCGATCCGGCCATCATACTCACGTCCACACACTGCCTCAAAAGGTGTGGCGCCACCTTTCGGCACAAAGCGGTTCAACAACCAACATGCATGCACAAAGCACCAGGAAAACAAAGAATGCGTCACCGGAAATGACATACGAAGTTGCAACTCCAAGTGGTAAATCAATGTCATTGCTTGTTGCCTGACCCGGTTCACCGCATTTTCAACCCACGCATTGATTCCAGGATCACGAACCCGGCCATTCTCCAGCAATGTTTCCAAGCTCAGTTTTTGCCTAGCTGTTTGCAACAAGCTTTGCACCTTCATCAAAACGGGCTCAGCATCACAACGCAACACGACTTTTGAATACCCCAGAAATTGCAAAATTTTCATCAACTCCCGACACATGAAATGCACATCTCTTCTCAATGGAACAGGAATTGCAAACACACATCCTGAATGACTGTCATACACATTCAACACCGTCTGCTTGTCTTCAGGTGCGACAACGCCTCCCAAACACGGCAAAACCGATGGATCTCGTCCAGTGAACGAAAAATCAAAACCCAACACTGAATGTTCGCGACGTGTTAAATGCTCAGGATCTGATGTGTGGGGTTCTGGTCTTCCCTTCGCCATCACGCATGATTCGCACCAACTAGCATACGGCAGATGATTTACTTCATGTAAAGCACGCTCTTCGAGAGAAGGTTCTGCATGCAAAGGTTGTTGTTTCGGCATTGGTTGCCCCAAGGGTTCTGCATATTCAGTCGCCAACTTTTTGAAGAACTTGCAAACGCAACTTGCCCGCATGTTGTACCAAACGATCAAACAGTTTAAGTTTGGACCCAGCCTGGCTTATACCCAAGTACTTACATGCAGCACGCAAAGACGCAATGGAAAATTGCTTGTTCAAAGGGACGCCTGCTACCTGAATGCCTTGGCGGTTTGGCGACAACAAACATTCTGAGTCTGAAAGAGCTGGTTTTGCTTCCGCCTGGCCATCGACATCCCCACCTGCGCGGTGCTCAGTAGCCATGCAAAACTGATCAGTTTGTTCCACCAGTCTTGCTTTATTGAAGGCATATCGTCTAAGCTGCCACTCTGACGCAATTTAATCATCAAGTCACGGGCTGAACGCCCCCTTCTTAGTTTGATCAATGGCTCGCTGTTTCGGTGGAAAAGGGTGTGCATTTTGACCACTGGCAACACTCAGTTGTATCAGTGGTAGCCGGAGCTCTGCGGAGTATCCAGGACACTCGCCATGAGTGCGGCTGCTAGTGGTTTAGAAGAGCCACCCACAGTGGAGAACTTTGTCAATGAAGGGGGCAGACCAGCCTCTGGGGAGAGAGCCACAGGTACGAGTACTGTGGAGGGTCAGTTTTGGTCTGAAGAGGAGTGGAGACAGTGGAATCAGTGGCGCTGGGGTTGGGGAGGACAGGGTTCATACTGGTCTTCCTCTTTGGGCGCTTCGGAGGCTCGAGATGGCGAAAGGACTGCTCAGAACGGGGCGGCAGTCGCGGCAGGAGGGCCTTCAGTGGATTCGAGGGCTGTGGATCCTCTTTGGGAGACCGATCCTTGGGCGAGCGGTAGTTTCTCTTGGCAGTCAGCCAGGGGGAATGAGAAGTGGTGGGGCTCCACCACCAAGGGCGACTATAGTGACCCACCTTCGTGGCCGGGGTGGAGTCACTATCGACTGTGGCGTCGAGCATTGGCGCGTTGGGATTCAAATACGGACGTAGCCGTATATCGCCGTGCAGAGAAGGTGTTGAAGAACCTGGAATGGGAAATGCAGGCGAAGCTGGATCATCTCTCCGAGGAGATCCTCTCTTCCTCGAACTATCTCACGGCCATCTTCGACGTGCTTGATGTGTTGGCGGGCGAGCGTGAGGACTCGGAGAAGCGCCGAGCAATCAGAGCAGCCCTGTATGAGGGCAACCGGAAGTCAAATGAGTCTCTTGCTCAGTATGCCTTGAGAAGGGAAAGTCAATTCTCTTCAGTCTCGAAGTACCTGAACCTTCCGGATGAGCTCAAGGCGGTCATGCTGGAGGAGCAGAGTGGCCTGACAAAGCAGGGCACGCAGAATCTTCGTGTTCTCACTGGTGGGCAGCATGACTATGCTCGTGTGAGAAAGGCCTTGCAAGTTCTGGACACCGAGGAGGAGTCGCTCTTCAAAACGGGCAAGAACAGCTTCTTGACAACCGAGGAGATCTATGGCGACTCTGGTTCAGAGACTGACGATGATATCATTGACGAGGACATCTTCCTTGCGATCTCAGAGAAGGACATGGATGAGGAGGAGGCATTGGTGTTTCTGGCGCAGAACTCATCGAAGAGGAGGTCCTGGAGCGAGAATAAGCAGCTCAAGGCAGCTCGAAAGAAGGATCGTCGTCATTTTGACGACAGGCCCTCGCGTCCTGAGAAGCCAGCGACACATCGCAGACTGCCTGTCTCTGAACTCAAGAAGGTGACCAGGTGCAGCAACTGCGGTGAGAGAGGTCGCTGGAAGGAGGAGTGCGACCGTCCCTACAGGTCCAGAAGTGCTCGTGAGAAGCAGGAGAAGAGCCAGGGCAATGCCTTTGTTTTCTTGGGGACTTCGTCGTCGTCTGAGTTCAAGGGTAGTTTTTTGAGCTTGCAAAGCCTTGCTGAGGATGCCAATCTTTCCTTTCTAGCCTTGCCGGATGGTCACGCTGTGATAGATCCTGGGGCTTCTCAGGATCTGATAGGTCTTGAGAGTTTTGATAGATTGATGAGGGTTTTGGCCAAGAATGGTCTCAAGCCCTTTAAGTTGAAGGAGGTTCCCCATCCTGCTAGTGGGGTGGGCGGGGACGCCAAGCCCTTGTTCAATGCCTGAGTCCCTTGCGTTTTGGGCGGAAAGCCAGGAATTGTGAAGATGACGGTTGTGCAAGAAAACATACCACAACTTTTGTCAGTAGGTCTTTTGGAGCATGCCGGGGCGGTCATTGATGTTGCTCAGAACAGAATTGATTTCAAAAACCTCGGCAGCTCAGTTGACATGATCCGGTTGGGATCCGGTCACAGGATCATAGACGTTGCTTCCTGGAGTGGAAAGTCTTTTCCAGTGCCCGACCAGCTGAAGACAGAGTATCAGCTGCAGTCAGGAGCTTTTGATTGATCATTCCAACGTCGCGGCCTGCGAGTCATACATGCTGCGGCACGATCATGCTGTAGAAGAAGGGATTGTTTTGACAAGGGAGCGGCTAAGTAGCATGTCGAGCACAGCTGAGGGTTGCAGTGAGTGGTCTGAGATGGGAGTTGGAATGGTTAAAGTCACCAGGGAGCTTCATGACATCAGCAGTGGTAGGGACTTGTGCTGCCAGTCGCCAGATGTTTTTCCTTTTAGAACCTCTTGGGTGCAACGGGATTCTGAGACAGTCTTGTTGCTGGAAGTGTCAAGCACTAGGATTGAGAAACCAGTTTGTGACGTGCCCTCTTGGTTGTTGCAGAGTTTTACATGTGATTCAGGCGACAGGTTGGCACAGGTGTTTTCAGAACATGTTGTGCTCTTGGCTCTTGGTGAAACTCACTCGGCTCGTTCGTCAGCCGCCTCAAGCAGCAACTCCAGGGGTGTTCTTATCGAAAGTCCTAGTGGCGTCAACCATGAGCGCGCCCCTGGCGAATCTTGCCATGGCCAGCTCTCCGAAGCCTCCTCTCAGCGAGAGCCATCGAGAGAGGGCGGAGGCGAATTGGCTTTGGACGGTCAGGAGGCTTCTGCGTCAGAGGCAGGGGTCAATGAATCAGCCTCTTCCCGGAGAGGCAGCATATCCGGATGTGGTTCCGAGCCGAGAGGGAGGACCATTGCCATCTCCCCCAAAGGAATTGTGCCCACATCCTCTCTCCTTTGTGACGAATGGAGCAAATCAACATGGGAATTGGAAACGCTGCAGCCTGTGTGGAAAGCAACTGAAGTTCAAGAAGTACGGCTTGGACAACCCGAGACCTCAGGGCCGAAAGACTGCAGCGAAGAAGAATGTGACTCAGGAGACCTACGTGGCCACAGGGCCACCAGTGGCCATGACTCCCATGCCGGCTCCTGGGACTCCGATGCCGGAGGCAACCATGATCACCGGCATTCAGTCCATCTTGTCCGAGCAGACGGCACTGATGAGCCAGAGCACGGCGAGCACAATGTCTCAGGCAATGGGTCCGGTGATGGAGGCCATGCATCAGATGGCCTTGAATCAACAAGCCCTGCAGCATATGGTGTCGGGGCAGCAACAGATTCTCGATCAGTTGATGAGGGGCCAGTCTCAGAATGCGGAGGAGTTTCCGATTGCCTTCGACGATGGGATGGACTCGCAGGAAGAGGGCTGGGTGCAGCCGGGCAAGTGAGCGGGGGATTGCACAGTTTCACCATGTTGACTTCGAGAGAAGAGCCAGATGTTAAGTGTACAGAAGACTCATCTAGGTTCATAGGTAGACTCAACATGCCACTTGTTTCCTTTCTTCTTTCTCATGATGAAGATTCTTTTCATTGGTGTTTGGGTGAAGTTGACGGTGAGTTGGTTTGTTGTTTTGAGGACGGAACGCTTGGTGATGAGTTGTGTTTTAGTGATTTTCCTGAAGGAAGAGAGGTTCATTTGACCAAGAAGGTCAAGCGACAGCTGAGGAAGTCAGTAGACTCTTTAATTTCCACCCAGTGCACGAGCCAGCCAAATTCGGACGGGCCATCGACATTTTGTCAAGAGGCCTCGGAGTTGTTAGGAAGCAGTTTTGTAGTTGAAAGTCCAGCGGACAAGGCCAGAACCGCAAGAAAGAGGCTCATTGGAGCAAGTCAAACATCCAGCCACGCGGACAAGGCAAGGACCGCAAGAAAGCAAAGAAATCAGAGCAGTAAGGAGTCAGTGGACTCAGATACCGCAGCCATTTTACCTAGCCCTGTCGGGCTTAGTTGTGAACACCTTAGCCCAAGCAGGCTTAGTTCGGTAGGTATCTTCCATGGCTCTGGCAGCGATGTCAAGCTGCGCCGACTGAGACAGTGCAGATCTGACATCTCGTCCTACAAGATTCTGGAGTTGTTTTCTCCACCTCGTGTGACGGAAGCGGCAAAAAGGAAGGGCTTTGCAGCCACTGAGCCGTCCAACTTTGACGTTAGGACGGGATGGAATTTCTTTGATGCACAGGATAGAGCTTTTTTCTGGAAGGTCTTGCGAGAACAGAAGCCAGACTGTGTGCTCATGACACCGGAGTGCAAACCTTTTTCAAGCATGATGGAGAGCAACTGGAGTCGAATGGATCCACGAGAGGCTGAGAGGATTCAGAGAGAAGGGTTGGCGATGCTGCATTTTTGCGTGCAGGTGGCCGAGTTTCAGATAGAACATGGCAGAGAGTTTTGCTTAGAACAGCCTGGTTTTGCTAGCAGTGGTTCCACTCACGCCATGAAGTGGTTGATGGAGCAGTCAGGCGTTGTGAGGTTTCTCTTTGATCAATGCATGACTGGTTTGAAGCTGATAGGAGACCTTCCCTCCAGAAAGACCACGGCACTCACCACCAATCACCTTGGCATAGCAGCTGTCTTCTCTGAGTTGCAGTGCGATCGTAGTCACAAGCATGTTCCTTTGGAGGGAGGACTGCCATGCAAAGCGCGAGTGTTTGGTCCAGAGCTGGTAAACCAGTTTTTGAGAGCACTTTCCTTGGAGCCCGGTGTCAGCAGTTTCTTTGGGGACGATGAAGAATTCCCTGATGTGGAGGATGCACTGGATGAGGAAGTAGAAGCCGCTGGTAGGCCTCTACCCAGCCCAGAGGCTCGGAGAGAAAGGTTGAGCAGCAACCAGATCAACAAGATCAATCAGGTGCATGTGAACCTAGGTCACATCTCTAGGGAGCAGATGCTCTCGCTCTTCAAAGCTGCGGGCGCAAAGGACCGAGTGATGCAGTTTGTGAAAGAAGAGTTTTCATGCTCTCAATGCTCACGCCAGAGGAAGCCAATCGAAAGAAAGAAGGCATCCATGTCGCGCACCTTCTCCTTCAATAGACATGTAGGCATCGATGTGTTTTACATTTCCTGGAGAGGAGTTACGCATGCGTACCTCAACATGGTATGCCACGGTACCAACTACCAGCAGGTGACGTGGTTGAAGGGAAGCGAAGCTGGCACTCCCTCCTCAAAATTGGTGTGGCAGGCCTTTTTTCAGACCTGGGTCAAACCTTTTGGAGTGCCTCAGGTGGTTGTGTGCGATGGTGGTTCTGAGTTCAAGGATGTCTTTGAGCGTTCCTTGGAGCAACACAATGTGCTGCAGGTGATCTGCGATGCAGCTAGCCCCTGGCAGAATGGCAAGGTGGAGAGACATGGTGGCTGGGTGAAGGAGAGGGCCGAAATGGAGCTCTCATCTGGTCAATGTGTGGCAACTTCTAGTGAAGAGTTAGACGAGCTCATTTCCTGTGTGGTCAGTCACAAGAACAGATGGTTCTCTCGTGGTGGCTTTTCACCATGTCAGCTGGTGTTTGGATGCAACCCAACCATTCCTGCTGATCTTCTTGGTGATGAGCCTCAAGACCTTGCATGGCAGGACATAGAAGCAGATGTGTTTGATCAAGACTCGGCTGCAGCCTCCTTTGCCAGAAGTCACAAGATCAGACAAAGAGCCAGGGAGTTGTGCATCAAGGATGCTGCCTCCAGCAGGATTCGACTCAGCTCCAAGGGGCGCCTTCACAGGCAGAGGCAGTGGGCTCTTGGTCAGTGGGTCTACGTGTGGAGGAGGCATGCCGGCTCAGGAGCAGGGCATGTGACAAGGGCGAGATGGACAGGTCCAGGGGTGGTTGTACTCCAAGTTGGACACACAGTGTATGTCTCTATGCGTGCCAGGTTGTGGAAGTGCAATAGCGACCAACTGCGAGCAGCCACTCACTACGAGTCAGTAGGAGCTGCCTTGGCTGACACCCACGAGATGCAAGAGATACTGCAGCAGAGTCGTCAAGGTAGGTGTGGAGCTGTAGATGTGGCCTCTGAAGGGGCACCTCCTGACGAGGCAGAAAATGCACCGGTTCCCTCTCACGAGGACAATCTTGGGAGCACTGGTGTGTGGACGCTTCCCACCATACGGGAGGAAGCTACTGAGGAGAATCCAAGACAACAAGATGGTCGTTCCGAAGTCCCTCAAAGTCCAGGTCTTGGACACCTACTGCGCAGCATGGCAGCACCATCTACTCCAATGCCACCCACTCCCAGGGTTCCAACCACACCTGCACAAGCCATGTCACCAAGAACGGCACAACGAGCCAGGACGGCCTCTAGAGAAGAGCCTCTGGCCGAACCGGCTCCTCTTGACAAGAGAAGGAAAACTTCCACCAGTTCAGCTGCTGCCAGCGAGGGTAGCTCAACACCGGGGTCTGCCTCAGGAAGGGTCAAGAGACAGGTGCACAGCATAGAGACGTCCATGGAAGACAGGCAGTCAAAGAGATTGGAGAAGGAAGCTTTGAGAGAACTGAAGCGTTTGGATCGAGAAAGCAAGTTGGCCAGAAGATCAGAAGAGTCCATCGTGTCTACTCCACGAGATCCACAAGCAGCGGCTTCTTCTGATTGTCCTGCGGTAGGTCCCACAGAGGTTGTTTCAGCAGAAGCATCTGAACAACCAGGGGATGCTGACTTGTTTGAAGATTTAGGTCTTGAGCATCTTTCACTTCTTCAGGTGTCCGCAAGTTCTGATAGGAGTTTGTTGGTGAAGCCTCTCAAGCCCAAGAACAGTGAGTTTTCTATGAAGGATGCGACACCCGAAGACGTGGAGGGTTTCAGAAAATCTGACGCCAGCGAGTGGCAATCAATTGTTGATTTTGGCGCTGTCAAGATTTTGAATGAGAGTGAGGCAGACATCGTGCGTAAGGAACAACCTCATAGGATTCTTGCCTCTAGAGTAGTGCGTAGGAAGAAACCCATGCCTGGCATAGGTAACTTTAAGTACAAATCCAGATGGTGTGTCTTAGGTCACAGCGATCCTGATTCTGGTTCCTATCGTACTTTCTCACCTATGCCAAGCTCAGAAGCTATTACCTTGTTTTTTCAGCTGGCCCTGTGTCTCAATCTCCTAATGGCTTTCGCTGATGTAAAGTCAGCTTTTTGTCAGAGCACTGCGCTTGATCGTCCTCAGGGTCCGCTTTACGCAGAAGTCTGTGCAGGGCTGGGATTGTCCACTACGAAGTTGATTCAACTGGTGGCACCGGTATATGGCTTAGATGACGCTCCTATTAGGTGGCATCACACTGTGCTGGAATTCCTTTTGGAGTTGGGGTTCGAGCGATCCCTTTTTGAGCCTTGCTGGTTGGTGAAGAAGGATGGCAACAACAAAATAATTGCCATGATGTTGCTGGAAGTAGATGATTTCAACATAGCTGCCACTCCTGATTATCAAGCAGAGCTTCACAAGTTGCTGAACGACCGCTTTGTCTTTGGCAAATGGGAATATGGTTCGGCCGATTTTGCTGGCCGAACCGTGACCTTCACTGAGGACAAGGTCATCATGACTCAAGAGAAGTACATTGTGGAGAAGCTTCATCAGATCAAGGTCGGGAGAGGGCAACTTGGTTCCAAAGAAGCTCCTCTCTCCGCCGACCAGTTTGAAGAGTATCGTTCGATGCTCTATCGGGTCAGCTGGTTGTCTCATCAAACCAGGCCTGAAGCAGCAGGAATTGTGAGCCTGCTGTCATCTCGCCTGAACAAGGCGACCATTCATGACCTGTGCTGTTTGAACAAGCTGGTTCATCACATCAAAGGTACGGCTAATCAACCTTTGGTGCTTCACAAGTTTGACTTGGACAAGCTCGTCCTCATAGCAGCTTCAGATGCAGGAGGAGTGGCTAGCAAGCCAGTTTGTCTAGAAGAGAGCTCAGAAGAGCTTGAGGACACAGTGCAGGGTGCCTGGGTCATTTTGGCGTCGGATCGTTTGCCATCAGCTTCTCAGAAGACGAAGGTCTCCATTTTGTCTTGGAGATCTTCAAAGCTCAAGCGACGCGTCTCATCCACGCTAGCTGGAGAGGCCTTGTCATTTAGCCAGGCTCTTGCAGAGGTAGAATGGCTTCAGCTGATGATAAGGGACATATTGCATGGAGATGTTCACCGCGAAGATTGGAGAAAGTCAATTGTTCCTTTTGTGGCTGTTTTGCGAGAAGAGTGTGAGCTCAAGTGTCGGTTACAGCAATGTCACGTAACCGATGCCAAGTCTCTGTTCGATGCCATCTCGAAGGACTCTGTCGGATCAAGGCAAGACAGACGCACGGCAGTTGAGATTGCCATCATCCTGGATGCTTTGAGAAAATCCAGAAGCACGGTCCGATGGGCACCTCATCCAAAGATGATAGCTGATGTCTTGACCAAGGACAACATCGCCAAGTCCAATGGGGCCCTAGAAGAGGTGTTGAGGACCTCAAAGTTTAGCTTGTGGGAGGAGGAAGACGAGTTGTTGAAGCGAAAGGAGAATCCAAGTTTCAAGCTGAGGTCAAAGAAAGCCTCAGAGAGAACGAGACAGGAGGGCAACTATCTTCTGTCAGTAAGCAGCTTAGCCAACAAAAACTTAGGGGAACTGATCAGTTTGTTCCACCAGTCTTGCTTTATTGAAGGCATATCGTCTAAGCTGCCACTCTGACGCAATTTAATCATCAAGTCACGGGCTGAACGCCCCCTTCTTAGTTTGATCAATGGCTCGCTGTTTCGGTGGAAAAGGGTGTGCATTTTGACCACTGGCAACACTCAGTTGTATCAAAACCCCAAACCTTCAGCAGAAACAACATCTCGACTCAAAATTGTGAGAGCTCCTTTGTACCCTTCCATGGGTGCCGATAAATTTTCAATGCCCAAAATTGGCTCGCACATCTTCACTAATTTCCATCCTGCATCAGTCAAACCCGAAGTGGTTCTATAAAGAAATTCCGGCCGAGGAAACTGTGTCATGACGAACTCTTCCATTGGATCAACAAACTTCGTTCCATCGCTGCGACAAATTGGCAGCCCTGTAGAAGTAGAATGCCATCCAAACCGCAAACCATGCCAAGATTGTGGAACATCAACCAGTACCGCTCTGACTTCATGCACATGCCGAATGCTGCCTTCCAGGACTAAACTTGCATTTTTGAAATTCAACGGTGCAACCAACTCTTTGCCTGCATGGTGCAAACTCGGCAAGCCGTCATGTGAACCAATCGTCCACCCATGTTGAAAGAGGCGACCAAATGAAAGCAAAGGAGACGAGACAGCATCTGACAAATACCCAAGCTCACGGAAAACAAGCGGTTGCCCGTCGACCGTCTCAACCATGAATGAAAATTCATGAACACCAGACGTGTTGATCACCTTACCCTGGCAATCGCGCAACTCACCCGAACTACGAACAGGTTTTCCACAAAAGGCATGTTTTGATGGTATCACTGTGGCATCACTCCCAGAATCAACAATAATGGAAACATCTTCTGAATCAAACAATTCGGATACTGCACGTACCGTCACCGGTTCCAAATGATCATGTTCTGCTGGTGGGAAAATGCTCAACGAAGGAAAGCAACAGGAACGTTTCAAACTCGAAGGAAGCCAACATGTCTCAAAACAAGCTGGGCCATGCACACGCCGAGAATCAACTGTCACAACCTCATACATGTCCAAATCAATACCACCAAAGGAAGCACATGAAATCTTCTCATGCACGCTATCTGTGCGCAAGCTGTTGTTGCACAAGCATGTTGTTGAACAAGTGGAGCAATCAGAAACTTCAAGGTCGCACTCCCAAAACGAATCAAACTTGCAAGCTTCCACACACGGTTCAATCAAATCAATTCCTTCACGTAAATCATGGTTTGGCAAATCTTCTGGTGCATATACTCCTCAAGGAAATCATCTTGACTCATGTCAAAGAACACCGCACGAACTTCTAGATTCAACGAATCAAACTGCAAATCTGCAGAACGCATGTCGAACACGACCGGTTGTTGCACTCGACGAACATTTTGTGAAATTGAAGAGGGAAATTGTTGCGAGTTTTCGTGTGCCGTTACATCATTGGTGCTTGAAACTCCTGCATCCCCAGTTCCTTCTTCCACACTGCGTACTTGGCTGTGTGTGCCGCAGCCACCTTTCCCTTTCGCATTCCAAAAATCTCGAGCTAGATGCCCAGTTCTGCCACAAGTGTAACATGTTCTGCCTTTACCTTTGTCACTTTGTTTGCCTGCAATTTGGTTCTGCACGCTTTGTTTGCCACCTGCTTGTTGGTATCCTGTTTGGTTCCATGGCCCGAAGCCAGGATTCTGTTTGCCACCTTGTTGTTGCGAACCTTTGCCTTTTGATGATTGAGACTTGACCTTGCCATCACCTTTGCTATCACCTTTGGTCTGTTTACCCTTGTTGTTCATTCCCTTGGGTTTGCCTTTGCCCTTCTTTCCTTTTTCAATTCGATCCACATCCATGGGAACGGTTTCATGAGAAGGCTCAGACGCAAGGCACATCGCATCGGTCCATTTCAATGTTGCTTTGTCATACCGCACAATGTGCTCACGCAAGTCTGCATATGAAGTCCCATCTTGAACTTGCAATTGAAGCCATGTTTTCAACTGACCCGTGACACAACGGAAAACGACAGCAAAACAAAGTTCTTCCTGTAAAGCCTCGCCAGTCGTACGTTCATATTCACGGAATGCCGCTTCTAACTTCAGGAGTTGTGCAACGACAGAACCGCCTTTCATGGAGAACTGTGGCCAACTCATGATTGCGTTGAGGATGCCTAACGATCTGTTGCGCGAAACTGGTTCCATCGAAAGAACTAATTGCCTAAAAGCTTCAAACCCATTGCTGCCCTCAATTTTCTTCAACATCATCAAGGGTCTTTGGCGAAGAAGGGACGCATACAATCCATACAAGAAAGTGCACCGTTTCTTTTCACTCTCATCCATGATGGACATGTCAACTTCTGCATTTGAATTCTTCCTGATGCAGGCCAGGTCAACTGCAAACTCGGGATCCATGCTAGCTAGATACTGTTCAGCGCTCCAGCTCCATTCCCGCCATTGTGCCAACTCTGCTTCCCGACTGTCAGGATCAAACACGCTAGGACGAGGCAACAAACGGTACCAAGCTTTCTCATCTGATGGCGAACTGCTAGTTCTATTCTTCAATTCAAGCAAGGCTTGTGCTGCTGTTGATGCAGCCATTGATGCTGCTTCCGTTGCCATCAACATCCGGCGGGCTAGCCCCATCAATAGCAGGCTGCGCAGGGCTTTGAGGACTTTGAGGTGAAGCATCACCACCCACACTTGAAGCCATGTATCCAGATTCGAAAGCTCTCAATACAGACTATATGGCGTGGCGCCCGGACTACCAACAACACCTGGGGATAAGGGTCCTGTCCCCCACTACTAGCCCTCGAGCAGACCGTCACGGAATGCTGTCCTTGGGCTCCGCTACCATTGACAAACTCACTCCTTTTGACAGCCAAAGGCCTTGAATGCATACATCCATCAGTGAGCTTTCCACTGATAAGAACTGATACTACACTTAAAGTGTGCATCTCGGTTTGGGAAGCGGACATGAAAATCCTAGTTACAGCCTGTGGCGTCTGTTCCTGTCCTGTAGCTATTGTTGCTCGTATCTGGCCCATTGGCTTTAAACCACCCGCACTGTTTGGGACCTTTTGTTGGGGTTGTTCTGTTTCCAACCGCTGGTGCTGTATTTGTGCGCGTTTGTTTGCGAGTGCTGTGTTGTGTCTTCGGTGTGCCGTTACGACTGTAGTCAACATGCCACATTCGCGCAGTGATGATCGAGTGTCCCGTTTCAAAGTTTGGGCATTGTTGTTTTATGTGTTCTTGCTGCGACAGGACTTCAAATTTGAACGCGCCATGTAGTGAAATTTGG
Organism: Cladocopium goreaui; assembly: GCA_947184155.2. Classification (NCBI taxonomy): domain Eukaryota; class Dinophyceae; order Suessiales; family Symbiodiniaceae; genus Cladocopium; species Cladocopium goreaui. The sequence goes on from CAMXCT020001309.1 coordinate 75,115, forward strand.
TGACAGACACGGTTGGCCGTCAGTTTCCACAGGCAATGCAGGAGGCAAACTCACCCTCAATCATGTGCGATTGTACGAGGAATTCAACAACACGACATTGAATCCGTTATTTGAAAAAAAATGCAAATTTGCACTTATGTGGAGCATTTCCAGCGGGGATCAGTCAGAATCATTAAACACTGCTAGCGTTTTATGGTTCCCATGGATAGTTTCGTTGCCAAAAAGGCCGAGAAGGGCAAGGGCGCGGGTGCAATTGAGCATGTTTGTTTTTAAACCCATGCTGAATTGAGTTTTGTTTCCGAGAATTTTCTCGCATGACGAAACGCATCGCTTGATCCACTACATGAGTCCAAAAAATTAGTGTGCTCACTCTTCAGGATGTTTTTTTTTGGTGGAAAGGTGGGATGTTCGGTGGGATTCGAGGCCTTGGTTCCCTTGACTGCGGCTTGCAGTCTGAAACCCAACGAGATGGAAAAACGCCTGGCAGAGCGTGAAAGTCAGTGACATGGTTGCATTTTTTGCATGACGCTATGCATGTAATAGAATGGTTTGGTGAGCAGTACACCACATGAGATCCGAATTAGCGGAACAGTGCTATTACCAGCCTGGGCAAGGGCTGACCAATTGATTGAACATGTTCTGGGGGTTCTGTTTGCTCGCAGTTTCATAGTGCTTGATGGCGGTTTGTTGGGTCGTTCACGGCAGGAGTTTGGTTGTGAGTGCTTGGGATTTAACGCCAGGAACATTCATTTCTTCGCCATTTTGTTGATGGTGAGGTATATCAAGTAAACCAATCGACAACCATTGGATGCTTTTACTTTTACACCTTTCCACGTCCAGACTGGTTAAGATTTTCGGCAACCCCAAATTGGGGTCCATTTGAAGTTCTTGCAACCACCGGATTATCAAAATGGCAAATGAAACTGGAGGCTGCGTTGCCAATTCGTGTTGCTATTTGCGCCATTTTGGCAAGCAACACCCCTGGTCGTTGTCGTGGGCTTTGAGTCTGCCTTAGTCCGAGGATTGCTCGATTGGAGAAGGTGCCCTGGAGAGAATGGCAACTGCAAGACCAATCCGTGCATGTTCTCTTTTTGACTCTATTTTCTTTTCTATTTTCCCTTTTCAAAATTTTTCCGAAGCATTGCGCATGCTGAGAGGAGTGAGGAGTGTTTTGCAGGTCTTTCTTTAAGTCTTGGATTCCAAATGCCATCAGTTTGAAAGCATTCAGAAAACATTCAGAAATAGTTTTAAAGCATTCAGAAAGCATGCAAATCTATTGAAGTATATATTCATCCTGATTTTCCATTTCGCACTTCGCCCGAGAACGTAGATCGTGCATTCACGGCATTCTCTGCGCGTTGCACCGCAGGAACTTTCCATGGCTCGCAAGTCGGAGGAGGATCGCGTGGCGAGCTGGAACCTCAGCGAGGCCAATTTTGTCCAATTTGGCTTCGCCCAGTGCACCCCCAAATTGGCGGAGAGATCATATCAAACCTTGATAGATTTGCAGATTTGCATATCGAAGTGAAATAAAATCATGATTCAGCCCAGAGAAGGAGCGAGAGAGAGAGAGAGAGCAGACCATCATCCTGAAGTAGACCCTTGAGGACTCAGAAAGGAACTGGCTACCTCGCGAGACGACAGAAGTGAGGCAAGGTTGGACGTGAAACTTGCCTGGCACATAGTCTCGGAAGGAGAGTATGTGGACATATCTAAAATATGGACCAAAACAAATTATCAGATGCACACTTCGTTGCTTACAGCGTGTTCGAGCCAGGTCAAAGTGAAGTTTGAAATTGAAAAGCAAAGATGGACAGCACGGCCCTTTTCATGAGTCGGTGGAGCCTAGGGGTTTCTCAAAGGTTTTAAGGTACATAACCCGATTTGTGAGTTATCGTTGGCAGCGGCTTTATTTTTTTTTTACAATCACAGCCTTCTAGTTGGTGTCAGTGCTTGTAACATCGTCAAAATCATTACCTTCCAAGTTTGTAGGAGCGCAATCCTACAAACACTGAAGGATGATGAGGCGCAGTCCCGTCCTGCCGGTATTCTTGCACCTTACTCTTACATTCCTACATTATTATTGCCTAAACATGCCTAAACAATGTAACAACTTAGTGACCTGGTGGAAGAGGCTGACAAGTGTCATGCAGCGGATGCAGTCTTTTTGGTTCTTGGTTTACACAAAAACAAACAGCAAACAATTTGAGTACTTTGTGTCTTGAAGGGTCACCATGTTTTTTTTTTAACGTGGAGTGGAGTTTGGATCGATGGCAAACAGGTTGTGCAAGACGTTGGCTACAACATGCAGGCGGCAACTGTTTTCGTTGCTTTGGAGTTGTCACTGTTTTTAGAGGCGGTCTAAGTTAGAAGTGTGCGACTGGGTCAAACGATGTCACCACAATTCCTGAGGCCATATTGGAGAGGCTGCAAAAGGTGCGGCAGAGCAAAGATCGGGCAGAGGTGGGACGTGCTTCCATTACACAAGCATACCCTGAACCGTTGCAAATGTTGCGAATACCTTGTCACGCCAGTGGTTTGCGGATGCGCACGTGACCAAAATTGGATTGAGAGAGCAAACCAAACTCATGAGTCGATTACATTCTGTCCTTGCACTATCCACGCGTTGGTATTTTTCCGCAAAGGCAGAAACTGGGCGGTTGAGCAGTTGAGCGGTAGAGTGGTTAAGCAGTTTGAGCAGTTGAGATGTAGCTGCCAGTGCTTTGGAGTAGCGAGGCGCAAAACTTGGACCTGGAAGCCACCAAGACGACTTTGGAAGACCAGTTGCAGGTCTACTCTGAAATCTACGACGCATCTTTCCACGGTTTCATTTTTCTTCAAGTATGATATTGATATTGATCGCTTTATGCTTCAGAGAACTCCAGTATCACTTGTGACGCAGTGATTTTTGATTATTTTGTGCTTAATTGGTACCGGAGGGGCGGGGGCCCCAAATGCCATTGCATCCATGGTGTAGGCATTGGAGCAGCGGCTTACAGAGACAAAGGAATCATTGACCATGGAACTGGAAAACAACAAGGTCGCCCTTGGCACTTGTGAAGCCGCCAAAACCCAAGTGGAGGCGACGTTCAAACGGCTGAACTTCCTATTGTGTTTTCGTTTTTGTTTCCATTTTCCCCGTTTGTTCTGATGTTTACTGTGCAATTTGATGAACTTTAATCATGTTAGGCTGAACTGACGACTTCAAAGGCCTCCATCCAATCGCTTGAGGAACAACTCCAGAATCAGAAGGACCAGGGCAATCTTGGAGAGGGACTCCTTGAGTCACACAGATGAACATTGCTGCCCCAGAAATCCAATTAGGCTATGACACACAGCAGCATGGACTTGAGTCTTTCTGGCTGAACTCTTCCCGTTCAGTTCTCTTTTGAGGAGACCTCAGACAAGGAGTTGGAGACTTTGAAAGCTGCTTCTAGTTCGTTGCAGGCATCAAAAACAGCCTTGGAAGCAGAACACAAGGAGCAGAAGGATTTGGTAGCTTCACTTGAAGAACAACTCGAAAAGCAAAAGCAACTAACAGATGCAGAGGCAGAATCCAAGGCTGATGTCGAAAGAAAACTTCAAGAAGCGCAGGCGTCAGAGCTGGCTTTGAGGAACAACCTTGAGGCAAAAATGGCGATAGAACCAGAGTCAAAGGCTGATGTCTCGACTGACGTGGCTGAGAGGAAGTCAGACTCTGAAAAGAACCAGGAAAAGGACAGATGCGGAATTGCTAATGCCACTTGTCCCCCACTTCTTTCCCACTTGTCTCCCACTTGTTTCCCACCTGTCTTCTACTTGTCTCCCGCTTGTTTCCCTACTATTGCCTATTGTGTCCTACTTGTCTCCCACTTTTTAGCGCTTGTCTCCCACTTATTCCCCATTTTGCCTCTACTCCCACATTTCTCCCGCTCCCACTTCTCTCCCAGTTGTCTCCGACTTGTCTCCCAGTTGTTGTCTCCCACTTGTCTCCCCACCGGAAAAATTGTTTCCACTTGTCTCCCAATTGTTTCGCACACTTGTTTTATAGATGGAAGCTGCTCTTGGATGCAAACTACTCACGAAGGAATTTAACCCTAGAATCTTCTCATCCTGGAATTCGGAACTCTCACGCCTGTTGGGTTGTGAAGCTGGATTAATTTGTGTGTCATGGTGAAAGGCTGCAAGCACTCTGCACGCACACAAAGTCCTTCCCAGTCAATGTGAACATACACAAGTGTTGACAGCAGCTGTGAGGAAACCTTGGAAAAGGAGTTGGAGGCGGTGAACGCTGCTTCCAGTTCTCTAGAAGCCTCGAAAGCGGCTCTGGAAGCGGAGCTAAAGGAGCAGAAAGATTTGGTGGCGTCACTGGAAGAAAAGTTCCAAAAACAGCAGGAACTTACAGATGTGGCGGCAGAATCCAGGGCTGCCATGGAAAAAAAACTTCAAGAAGCAGAGGCCTCAGAGACAAGCATCAGATCGGAGCTTGAAGCAGCCAAGACCTCCGCATCTCAACAGACGGCTGCAATGGAAGCAAAATTGCAAGAATTTGAAGCATCCCACACTGCCCTCACCAGCGAGTTGCAGCGGTCCAGGGCAGCAGAAGCTGCCTCTGTGGAACTGAATGGAGAATTAATGAACCAAATGCAAGATGCAGATGATCGGGCCTCATCCCTGACCGTGGAGCTTATTGCTGCTAAGGACGGTCCCGACAATATGACGGGAAACCTACAATTCTTCTCCTAAATATCCTAACTCTTGACTGTGAAGTGCTTTGTTTCCACTTTATGGACTTGTAGACTTTTTTTTTGCTACCCCATGCTGCTTTGTGGTGTTTCCTCCAGAGAAGTCCTTTTGGTTGTCAGTGACCGGTGCTTCCTTTCGGAAGGACAGCCTGCGCTCGTGCCAGAACTTTAAAATCGCTTTAGAGGCGGCTGGGGTGAACTGTCGGAAAGGTTTCGTGAGTTTTTGGGTTCGAGTTTGAGTTCACTTTGCGGTAGGGCGGTTTGATGGACTTCAAGGAGAGGCTACGACGCGTGCTTGAGCCAGAGGAGGTGGTGAAGGGGGCAGCTTGCATTCGTGCTGGGCGTGTGCAATGTGCGTTGAACAAATTGCATCAAGGTTGCCAAGCAATATGCTTCACACATTTTTTCAATTGAAATAGGGAACAGGAATGACGGCCGAAAAGAAGCTTCACCAGTCCACCATCAAGATGGGCAACATTTTGTTTGCAATGTTCACTGAAATGTGGCAATATATGGCAATCAGATGTGCTGGTGGTGGGTAGCACTCTGGGTGTTTGGCGCCAGGGCGATGCATTTGCAGGACAGAAAAGCATCCGCCGTCGGGGGTGCCAATTGTCCTGTAATCCGATTGTGTGGGAGTTCATTGATGCTTTTGCAGGGTTTGCTCTTCCACCTTTGCAAGGAAGCTGTTATCAAACCATACCAAATCAGCCAATTCAACTGGAACCTTTCAACTGTGAGCAGGACACTCGCGGCGCCAGTCCATGGCATCTTGGTGCCAAAGGCGACAGGACACAGCAGATAGTTGCGGGATATTGGTGCCAGTTGGGACATGTGGTAAGTATTGGGTCTTGGGAAGGAGCTCCTTTGAAGTGAAAAAGTGAAAAAAATAAAAAGGTCTTCTGAGTCTTTGACTTCTTGTTCCGAACTTGAAACTTGGGCGCCATTGGCCAGGAGTTTGACCCGTGGTTGGAGGCTGCAGCGGGGAATCGGCATTGCGATGCGGGTACAACCCTGGAAGCCACCAGAATGGAGGAGGGATTTGGTATATAATGCCAGGATTTCTCCATTCCTCTTTTGTTGGGCTGGTGGTTGGGGTGTAAGGAAGTACGATGAAACCGCTTGGATTTGTGAATTTTGTTCTTTTTGAGGTGAAGGAAGCAGTGGCCTCTTTGGAGAAGCAAATGTCCAAGGTGCTCGGCATTCAACTGCCGAAATTGACATTAGATTGTGAAAGCGACACTCGGTCATCGACAAGAACTTGCCGTTTTACCTACCGCCAGCTTTATTATTGGACACCTCACGGTGAGACTCACGTCACGTGCGACCAGGAAGCAAAAGATGTTGCTCTCCAAGACATCACGGCAATGAAAGCCGAGTTGGATGAGAGGAGAGGCTACGTGTTATCCCTCGAAGGGCAGGTGGAGCAACAGACACTCGATCTTTTGATGAAGGTCAGTGTGTATCAATTTGACAATCGCTTTCTTATAATTAACGCCGCACAATCTGCACAGCAAGACAACATACTGCCACCCTCAGCGGAAGATTAGGGGAAAACAGTCAAGAAGAGCATTCCCATTCCTAGACCTGAGACATCCTGAGACTCAGCCTGTGCAATGCATGATCTCAACATCCCAAGACGTCCCAATGACATCCGGCGTCCAAGGAAGCAATCCATCCAGGCACATCAACAGACCTCTGCTGAATTCGAGGCAAAGCTTCAGGAGGCCTCCGCATCAAAGGTCGCACTCACGACCCAGCTGGAGGACGCTTCGATTCCACTGTGTTTGTGTCACCGGGCATTGCCATGCAACAAAATGCAGAGAATAGCGTTGGATTCGATACCAGGGTATACTGGGCTCATTCGTGCCGTTGTTAAAACTTGGGTAAATTGAGTTTAATTGCCTTGGGGGTGGTCATCACTCCTTTATTGAGGACCCATGGTAAGGAACGGTAAGGATTCCCATCACGAGATGGATGACCAACCAATTTCTTATGTTTTGACTCAACCATGGCACATTGGATCTCCAAACAATTTTGGTTCAAGGTATCATGTTGTACCAACTTACTACTGGCACAGAGTCATCTCATTTTAATTGATTTGTAGGGGGATTCTTTGAGTTGATTACACGAGAGTTGCTCCTGTCTGTAGTTCAATGGCATGATGACTTTTGCCAACGGGCAACTTCCAATGCGATGTTCTCAAGGTATCATCCCATGATTGATCCCCTAATCACAAGTGTCGTTAACCCCCTCCCACTTTCACAAGTTGCTCCACAAGAACAAGTGAAACGTCCTTCCCCACACCTTATTTATATATACAATACATACATTACATAGGTTTCAAACATATCGAGCGATTCTCTGACACCTCCTGGCGCAAGTTGAATGTACACCTACAAGAACCCAGCGTTTCGGACGTTTTGTTGGCACAATCTAGCTGGCAAAGGTGAGCGCAGATTCAACGTCAGAAATCGTTGGCCCGTACGCCATATCCGCACATTCCAGGATGCTTTGAAAGCATGTCAAGATTCCAAGACCGACCTCGAGGTCTGAAAGCTGCGGGAGAGACGGCCTTGTAAAGCTGCTGGCACTGCTAGTAGCGCAGGATTATTCATATAATATTGACGTTGCTAGTACCAACCAGTATGTAGATAGTGAAGGAACAAGGAGTTGCTGTGACATGATGCTGTTGGATTGTTCACAAACTGCCATGGGTGGGTTGCCCAACTTCGAAAGTTCTTTCCTGCCAAGGTTTGCAGGTTTCAAGCCAAACTTGCTTATTATACATACGTACATTGAAAGTAGCGAGTATAAACACTCATAATTACTTTTTGGGCCAAACTGACCCAAAACTGTGGCTAAAGGGATGGCAAAACCACTGGCAGAAGGCCTGGCGCGACTCAAGAAACCTGATTTTTTTTTGGCTTTGTGGCCGGCAAACTTAGCGGCAGAACCTGTGGTTAACTCTGTGGGAAGGAAAAGCCATGGGATTTGTGCCGGCAAGTCGTATGGCAGAGCATTCGAAGCAGTGATGGACAAGCAAAATTAGGGGCAAATGTCCCGGCAAGAGGCCCGGCAAAGCGCGCGAACTAGCTCTGGCCAAGCCAAATACACGGACATTTTCAATGGCAAATGTGTTCAATGCAAGAGTCAATGAAAGTTGGTGCATGTTGGTACGTTTCAACGTGGAAAAACTGAACAATGAAAATCAATATTGCACCCCCCTCTGAATGGGGTCCCAGCAAAAAAGATCTGTTACTCTACCAGGGAAGCCATCTTATTGGTGATTTTTTCCATACGCTGACTTGGACAATGCCCGGGCAATTGCAAAAAACGTTTCTTTGATTGGCAGACGCCTGGCAAGAACCTGGCACAATCCCAGCAATAAATTCAAAGGCGGGTCGGGAGCAGGAACCTTGTTGGTGGAAACCCAGCAAAACCTGGCACCACCCGGCGGAACTGACCTGGCGAAGCCTGGAACCCAGCGGAACCTAGCGGAACCCGGCGGAGCGGCGGAACCCAGCGGAACCCGGCGGAACCCGGCGGAACCCGGCAGAGGAACCCGGCAGAGGAACCCGGCAGAGGAACCCGGCAGAGGAACCCGGTGGAAACTTGGCGGAACCCGGCGAAAAGAAAGTAAGTTGAACGGGGGGTGGTTGGGAGTATAAACCAAAAGGTAGACTCCCAACCACCCCTCTTCAACTTACCTTTCCGCCGGGTTCCGCCAGGTTTCCGCCAGGTTTCCGCCGCGTTCCACCGGGTTCCGCAAGGTTTTGCCGGGTTTTGGTAAGTTCCCGGCGGGATTCCGCCAGCCTCGGGCTTCTGCAAGGTTAGTGCGAAGCCGTCTGGTTTGCGTCAAGTTCTTATTCCCAGGTTTCTGCCAAGCCCCCCACCGTCTCCAACGCAAGACCCGTCACAACTAGTCACAATTTAAGCGTTCTTTTTCTTTTCAGCTGAATTGTCAGCTCAGCACTGCTTGCCTGAGGGGCGGCAGCTGCTTGAGCACCTTTGCTGTGAAATCAGGGTCCATGCAACCAACTTGTCCAGTCCAATGCGCGGCGCTGGACGCTGGACCCCTTTACCATCAGCTTGGCAGGCGCTAAAAACGATAATGAAAACCCGGTATGCACCTGGTGTCCGGCAGTGAACTATTGAAGTAATGCCAGGCGCATCCCAACTTGGAAGCAAATAATGATCAATAATTTATGTTGGTGCCAGGTTGTGCCTTTTGAGGCAACATTTCTACTCGGTTTGCGGCTCTTTTTTGCTTCGCATTTTTGCTAACTTGACCGGCATGTTGCCGCCTAGTTTGCCGGGGGTTCGGCCGGATGCTTGGCCAGGGCCGAAACCACGATTTTCATCTTGTTTCTGGGGAGTGTTTTTACTCCCAGGCTTAGTCCAATATATATATATATATACATATTATATCTATATACATGTATCTAATATAACTGTACATATACATGTATGTTTGTATGTTTGTTTGTTTGTATGTATGTATGTATGTATGTGACGTGATGTGATGTGATGTGATGTGATGTGATGTGATGTGATAGAATGTTATGTAATGTAATGTAATGTAAAGTATATAGTGTAATGTAAGTAATGTAACGTGTGTACAGAATGTAAATGCAAATAAATGTAAATGTAAAGGCAAAGGTAAAGTAAAGTAATGTAGGTAATGTAATGCAATATAATGTAATTAATGTATGTATGTATCCATACATGGGTATTATTGCACATATCAACGACTGATTATATCAAATAGGTACACACATGCATGCATAGATGTATTCATCCAAACATATGGATTTATGTATATATATATATTTACATAAACAAATGGAGATCAATCATGAATAAATAATAAATCCATTAATTAAACAAACAAACAACCACACACACATATATATATATAATATAAATATGTAAATATGTATATATATATATGTATATATGTATATATGTATACATCTATATGTATATGCATACACATGTTTGAAATTGTTTCCACCAATGGCCCTCCAGTGCAGAGGCTGGCCTTCGGAACATTTTTGAGCGCGTGGTAGCATTGGTCGAGAGCCATCAGGCATGCGGTGCAAATGTGAACACAGCTGTTTGTGTTCGAGTTTTTCATCTTGTTCTTCTTGTAGGTTTGAGGCTTTTCATGAAGGCAGCCGTGAAGGCATGTAAAAGACGCAAAATCATGTACTTTCATGTGCTTTCCATCCTGAATACCTTAAACGGCACTACGCGCGGACTATGCCCTGTGGAAGCATTCTAGATTCTAGACGTTCTCACAGCTGTGATTAGGACAATCCTCTCACTTTGCAAATTCAGAAATTCTGATCTGCCGAATGAACTTAGCGCAGGTTGACTCTGATCCGGAGCAAGGCTGGGAGGGTGCCCTCTGGTCTTCTTTTGTTCTTGAAGGCGTTCCCCCAAGATGGGATTGGTGTGGACAAATATATATATATATATATTTATATTTATATTTATAATCAAATATGGATTGGAATTCATGGGACCAGGTGTGGCTGGGTGTGGCCAAGGACAGGCGTTCGGATCGGGTCACATAGCCAGGTGAAGGCGTGCCGCGTCGCTCGATCTGTGGTGATGCTTCAATCTGCAAACGTCGTCGGAGAGACGTGGGGAGCTCGGATTGCCATCCCAAGACACTGCTCTGGTTCTGACTGTGACTTGAATGGTAGTGCAGGTGGTGCAGTTTACGAATCTGATTGTTCCAATGCGGATAGATTTGGATGAGTGGTCGGGTGTGCTCCGGGGTGTCACTGGATGTCACTGGATGTCAGATGTTGTTGGCTTGATCTGAGGGCGAGGGATTTGGAGGCTGGTGCTCTCGGCGGAAGGACGGTGCTGGGTGCTGGGATGGTCCAAGATGGTCGAAGTGTTCGGTGGTCTGGTTCCGCCTTTGTTTTTGAAGGCCTGACTGGCCTGACTGGCCTGACTGGCCTGACTGGCCTGACTGGCCTGACTGGCCTGACTGGCCTGACTACACATTTTGCACGGACTCTTGTTCGAATATGTTCGAATGACATTTGGAAGAGACGAAACACACTTGCGTAATCTTGCGTAGGTGTTGGTTCATGGCTCCCAGTTTGTGCTTGATTATTAATTGATTCCGATGGATGGATAGGCTCGAGGAATGTTTGCAAAGTGATGGTTGGATCTAGAATGTAGTGGTGTCAGGTTGGTAAACTATGAATTATGAACTCAAAGTGGGTTTCCAACCACCAAAATTTCATTCGTGTCTGTGCATGCTACCTTGGACCACAGAAATGCCGCATGCCAATTGACATGTTGGGAGGAGCCAGTTGAAGTTGCTCAAGTTGCAGCTCAATTAGAGGCCAAGTGCGACAAAAGATGGTAGGACACGTTATCCACCTGATCCTGCTGTAAATCTGCCATGTTCTACATGTAAATTGTGTAAATCCTACCCTTGGAGCTTTGCGCAGCTTTATTCCTTTTGTCAGAGGGCTCTAGCAGCTGGCACCATCTCACATTCTTTGGAGTTTTGGTGCACCTACTGGACCTGCTTACTCAAACCACGTTTGCTATGCAAGCCTCCCTTGGAGATATCAATGTGCATTAATCGAATTACAGTAATCGTGTCAAAATATATATGTTCAAAGATGTGAAGTCTTGAGAATGGCATTGCCATGAAACAGATGAAACAGTTGGTTTGTAGTTCTTCTGTCAGCTTGGCCAGGTGCTTGCAGATGCCTTTGAACAGATGCAGCTGTCCAAGGCTCACACTGCTTGCTGAATCGAAAGGGTGATATTGACACTGCCCACTGGCGATCATTTGCACGTTAGAGCGGAGAGTTATACAAGCTAAAAATGGTCTGCACAACTTGACTGCGACCTTTCTACTGGCCAGGAATCACAGAAGAGAGCTCTTGAGGGCTTGACAGGATTGAAGTCAGAGTTGGAAGAGAAGAAGAACCATGTCCTGTCCCTCCAAGAGCAGATGCAACAGCAGACTCTCGCCCGTTCTGTTTGCACTGGAGTGAGTTTTTTCGTGATTGTGCACGGGATTGCACCGGATTTTTTGTACGGGCACACGTGCACAAACACAGCTAGCAGCTAGCATTTTCAAACACACACACACAGGGAGGTATTGTATAACCTAACCTCCACCGACTTACTACCTGCTCCGGTTTCGATGCCAAAACGCAGTGCTCCTGACAACTGATCTTCAACCTTTCCTTCAGACAATGATTTGGTTCCTTTTTGATGGCCAAAGGTGTTGGCAGGATGACACGCCAAGTGATGTGTGACCCTTCCACAGGAAAGAGTTGCTGGATGCACATGAGGAAGGTGCGGCTGAAGTGCAGCTTAAGGAAACCTTGGCTTCCAAGGAAGCACTCGTTGCAGAGTTGGAGGACGCCGGTGCCACGAAAATCAGTACAGCAACGTTGCAGTTTCATGCTCAAATCTTAAGAAGGTCCTTGTTCAGGCATTTCTAGGCATTGTTTTGGGCAACTGCGAGGAGCGCAAAGCATCAGCAGCCGTGGCGGCGGAATCCCAAGCTGAGCTAGCAAGGAAAGTCGCAGAGTCCGCAAATGAAGTAGCGGCTCTGCGACAGGAACTTGCAACCGCCGAGGCAGGTCACTGCAATATGCAAGATGCTGCAAGATACAGAGCAGTTCTTGTCCACGAGTCTCAGTCACACCCGGACTTGTTGGAGGGTTCGAAGCAAATCTCCGTATCGTGTCTTAGCTTTGTGGCTGGAAAACATATTTTGCAGAGATTTCAGCAGAGTTCCAGACTCAGCACTTTGGAGGATGCCTTGAGCTCATGCCAAACATCCAAGAGAGAAGTAGAGGCCCCGAGGGCGCTGGGAAAGCTGCATGGGCTGCATGACTCATGGCTGTGAGACGTATTGAAGATCCCATGCATGTATTCGAAGTCCTTCGAAGGGAATCTGATGCAAGGCGTGCAAAGCCCTTGTAGGCTTTGCATGGCTTTGCACGGCTTTGCATGGCTTTGCATGGCTTTGCATGGCTTTGCATGGCTTTGCATGGCTTTGCATGGCTGGTCTTGTGGAAGCTGTGGCCAGGAGGCGAAGTCTACTATTGAAGCCAGGCTCCAGGAAGCAGAGGCATCGCAGGCTTCTCTGACCGAAGAGTTGCAGGACTTGGCGCAGCTTCGCACATCTTGGCGCTTAGCACCTTCTGTGTTGACAATTTTGGTACCGTCCCTGGCCTGTCTTTTTTTGAGTCTTGCGGCATGTGGGGGTCAGAACGGGAAAGCATAGGAAAACAACCCTTCAAAGATATTGATATATATATATATATGTGTGTGATATATATATTGATTACTAGTGAAACAGTCCCTCCACCATCCTCCACCTGACATCTTCCCTTTGCAAGTTCAAGAGCGACATGCCAAAACCATTCGTTCCTCGATTTTCTCCCCGTTTCCTCCCTTTGGCAAGGAGGCCAGGGCAACTGCGACAGCATCCGAAACTTCGAAAACCGAGCTCAGCCAAAAAGTCTCGGAAGCCAATGAGCGTATGGCTGCTCTACAGATACAAGTGACTACTTCCGAGGCACAGCGCCGGGCAGCTGGATTGATCATGAGTGATCATGAGTGATCATGAGTGATCACACACTAGGGGACGCAAGTGGACATGGCTTTTGGATGCTTTTGGATTCTCACATTCTGACCCTGGTTGCGCAAAGTCTCATGGCAGGATTCTTTGAGCTCCTGTCAAAGCTCGAAAACAGCGCTTGAGGCTGACAAAGCCTTTGTTCTGTGTATGGAGTCGAGTTGCAAGCGACCTCTTGCAAATGTTGTAGCAACAGATTGCTGGACGGTTTGTATCAATACAAGACAATGCATGCATCTATTTGGATTACTTGTCATCCTGCGTGTTCCCTCCAGGGTCATCCGTTTGCAAGTGAGTCTGAAGGCAGGCCTCCAGAACCTCCGGGAGAGAGTGGTGACGTTGGTGCGGAGCTACCAGGCACGGTTTGCATCTTCAGGTGAGCCATGGAACATTGGCCGTCCTTGGACTTTGCCTTTTCCTCTTCTGCATCATGATCATCATGCCATCATGCCCAGTCTTTGCTCCTGTTTCTTCCGGTCTCTTCCAGCATTCCTTTTCTGGTTTGGGAACTGTTGGCATGATGTTGGCATGATGTTGGCATTATGTTGGCATGATGTTGACATGATGTTGGCAGCAGGGAATGTCCAACTTTCTGATTTGCCGAACCATTGTAGGTTGATGCAGAGGCGGAGCAAGGCGGGGTGGGGCCTGGTTTCCTTTTCTGCAAGTGGCTCGAGAGGGCGGTCCCCGCAAGCAGATTGGACTGGCATGGATAGGTACGGATTTGGTATGAATGGATGGGGCATTGAGCGGTGGGTCACATAGCCAGGTGAAGGCGTGCCGCGGCGCTCGATCTGTGGTGATGCTTCAATCTGCAAACGTCGTCGGAGAGACGTGGGGAGCTCGGATTGCCATCCCAAGACACTGCTCTGGTTCTGACTGTGACTTGAATGGTAGTGCAGGTGGTGCAGTTTACGAATCTGATTGTTCCAATGCGGATAGATTTGGATGAGTGGTCGGGTGTGCTCCGGGGTGTCACTGGATGTCACTGGATGTCAGATGTTGTTGGCTTGATCTGAGGGCGAGGGATTTGGAGGCTGGTGCTCTCGGCGGAAGGACGGTGCTGGGTGCTGGGATGGTCCAAGATGGTCGAAGTGTTCGGTGGTCTGGTTCCGCCTTTGTTTTTGAAGGCCTGACTGGCCTGACTGGCCTGACTGGCCTGACTACACATTTTGCACGGACTCTTGTTCGAATATGTTGGAATGACATTTGGAAGAGACGAAACACACTTTCGCAGGTGTTGGTTCATGGCTCCCACTTTGTGTGCTTGATTAATTGATTCCGATGGATAGATAGGGGTGAAGATAGGCCCTGATAGGCCCTGATAGGCCCTGATAGGCCCTGATAGGCCCTGATAGGCTCCAGGAACGTGTTACACAATGTAAGATGGCACAAGATGTGTCTACTGATGGGCTGACTTGATGTCAAACCAAGCGCGAAGGAAGAAGCAGTTGAAGTGGCTGAAGTTGCAGCACAGTTAGAGGCAAAGTTATGGGTAGAAATCGCAAAAGCAATGCAGCACAATGTTTGGGAAGAACCCTGCTAGACTGACAACTAGCATCGATGACGTCAGTGCAAACGATTGGCTTTGTGTAGGTGCTCGCAGAGACCTTGGCGCAGATGCAGCGTGCGGAGGCTTGCCAATGCAAGCTACATCTTGTATTGACCAGAGGTTGGAAAGAGAAGATGGCTTGACACCATACAGCCTAGTAGGGTAGACCAGTATTGCTGCACTCAAGAGTTGTCGAGAATCAGGGTAGTGTTGTGATCAAGTTTGCTTGGGTGCGTCCATTCCGGTTCGGTCAATCACTTGATGGTTTGCACAACTTGACTGCGACCTTTCTACTGGCCAGGAATCACAGAAGAGAGCTCTTGAGGGCTTGACAGGATTGAAGTCAGAGTTGGAAGAGAAGAAGAACCATGTCCTGTCCCTCCAAGAGCAGATGCAACAACAGACTCTCGCCCGTTCTGTTTGCACTGGAGTGAGTTTGTTTGTGATTGTGCACGGGATTGCATGGGATTTTTTGTAAGGGCACACGTGCACAAACACAGCTAGCAGCTAGCATTTTCAAACACACACACACAGGGAGGTATTGTATAACCTAACCTCCACCGACTTACTACCTGCTCCGGTTTCGATGCCAAAACGCAGTGCTCCTGACAACTGATCTTCAACCTTTCCTTCAGACAATGATTTGGTTCCTTTTTGATGGCCAAAGGTGTTGGCAGGATGACACGCCAAGTGATGTGTGACCCTTCCACAGGAAAGAGTTGCTGGATGCACATGAGGAAGGTGCGGCTGAAGTGCAGCTTAAGGAAACCTTGGCTTCCAAGGAAGCACTCGTTGCAGAGTTGGAGGACGCCGGTGCCACGAAAATCAGTACAGCAACGTTGCAGTTTCATGCTCAAATCTTAAGAAGGTCCTTGTTCAGGCATTTCTAGGCATTGTTTTGGGCAACTGCGAGGAGCGCAAAGCATCAGCAGCCGTGGCGGCGGAATCCCAAGCTGAGCTAGCAAGGAAAGTCGCAGAGTCCGCAAATGAAGTAGCGGCTCTGCGACAGGAACTTGCAACCGCCGAGGCAGGTCACTGCAATATGCAAGATGCTGCAAGATACAGAGCAGTTCTTGTCCACGAGTCTCAGTCACACCCGGACTTGTTGGAGGGTTCGAAGCAAATCTCCGTATCGTGTCTTAGCTTTGTGGCTGGAAAACATATTTTGCAGAGATTTCAGCAGAGTTCCAGACTCAGCACTTTGGAGGATGCCTTGAGCTCATGCCAAACATCCAAGAGAGAAGTAGAGGCCCCGAGGGCGCTGGGAAAGCTGCATGGGCTGCATGACTCATGGCTGTGAGACGTATTGAAGATCCCATGCATGTATTCGAAGTCCTTCGAAGGGAATCTGATGCAAGGCGTGCAAAGCCCTTGTAGGCTTTGCATGGCTTTGCACGGCTTTGCATGGCTTTGCATGGCTTTGCATGGCTTTGCATGGCTTTGCTGGGAGTGACTGGTCTTGTGGAAGCTGTGGCCAGGAGGCGAAGTCTACTATTGAAGCCAGGCTCCAGGAAGCAGAGGCATCGCAGGCTTCTCTGACCGAAGAGTTGCAGGACTTGGCGCAGCTTCGCACATCTTGGCGCTTAGCACCTTCTGTGTTGACAATTTTGGTACCGTCCCTGGCCTGTCTTTTTTTGAGTCTTGCGGCATGTGGGGGTCAGAACGGGAAAGCATAGGAAAACAACCCTTCAAAGATATTGATATATATATAAATAATATATATATATATTGATTACTAGTGAAACAGCCCCTCCACCATCCTCCACCTGACATCTTCCCTTTGCAAGTTCAAGAGCGACATGCCAAAACCATTCGTTCCTCGATTTTCTCCCCGTTTCCTCCCTTTGGCAAGGAGGCCAGGGCAACTGCGACAGCATCCGAAACTTCGAAAACCGAGCTCAGCCAAAAAGTCTCGGAAGCCAATGAGCGTGTGGCTGCTCTACAGATACAAGTGACTACTTCCGAGGCACAGCGCCGGGCAGCTGGATTGATCATGAGTGATCATGAGTGATCATGAGTGATCATGAGTGATCACACACTAGGGGACGCAAGTGGACATGGCTTTTGGATGCTTTTGGATTCTCACATTCTGACCCTGGTTGCGCAAAGTCTCATGGCAGGATTCTTTGAGCTCCTGTCAAAGCTCGAAAACAGCGCTTGAGGCTGACAAAGCCTTTGTTCTGTGTATGGAGTCGAGTTGCAAGCGACCTCTTGCAAATGTTGTAGCAACAGATTGCTGGACGGTTTGTATCAATACAAGACACTGCATGCATCTATTTGGATTACTTGTCATCCTGCGTGTTCCCTCCAGGGTCATCCGTTTGCAAGTGAGTCTGAAGGCAGGCCTCCAGAACCTCCGGGAGAGAGTGGTGACGTTGGTGCGGAGCTACCAGGCACGGTTTGCATCTTCAGGTGAGCCATGGAACATTGGCCGTCCTTGGACTTTGCCTTTTCCTCTTCTGCATCATGATCATCATGCCATCATGCCCAGTCTTTGCTCCTGTTTCTTCCGGTCTCTTCCAGCATTCCTTTTCTGGTTTGGAAACTGTTGGCATGATGTTGGCATGATGTTGGCATTATGTTGGCATGATGTTGACATGATGTTGGCAGCAGGGAATGTCCAACTTTCTGATTTGCCGAACCATTGTAGGTTGATGCAGAGGCGGAGCAAGGCGGGGTGGGGCCTGGTTTCCTTTTCTGCAAGTGGCTCGAGAGGGCGGTCCCCGCAAGCAGATTGGACTGGCATGGATAGGTACGGATTTGGTATGAATGGATGGGGCATTGAGCGGTGGGTCACATAGCCAGGTGAAGGCGTGCCGCGGCGCTCGATCTGTGGTGATGCTTCAATCTGCAAACGTCGTCGGAGAGACGTGGGGAGCTCGGATTGCCATCCCAAGACACTGCTCTGGTTCTGACTGTGACTTGAATGGTAGTGCAGGTGGTGCAGTTTACGAATCTGATTGTTCCAATGCGGATAGATTTGGATGAGTGGTCGGGTGTGCTCCGGGGTGTCACTGGATGTCACTGGATGTCAGATGTTGTTGGCTTGATCTGAGGGCGAGGGATTTGGAGGCTGGTGCTCTCGGCGGAAGGACGGTGCTGGGTGCTGGGATGGTCCAAGATGGTCGAAGTGTTCGGTGGTCTGGTTCCGCCTCTGTTTTTGAAGGCCTGACTGGCCTGACTGGCCTGACTGGCCTGACTACACATTTTGCACGGACTCTTGTTCGAATATGTTCGAATGACATTTGGAAGAGACGAAACACACTTGCGTAGGTGTTGGTTCATGGCTCCCAGTTTGTGCTTGATTAATTGATTTCGATGGATGGATAGGCCCTGATAGGCCCTGATAGGCCCTGATAGGCCCTGATAGGCCCTGATAGGCCCTGATAGGCCCTGATAGGCCCTGATAGGCCCTGATAGGGTGCTCCAGGAACGTGTTACACAATGTAAGATGGCACAAGATGTGTCTACTACTGATGGGCTGACTTGATGTCAAACCAAGCGCGAAGGAAGAAGCAGTTGAAGTGGCTGAAGTTGCAGCACAGTTAGAGGCAAAGTTATGGGTAGAAATCGCAAAAGCAATGCAGCACAATGTTTGGGAAGAACCCTGCTAGACTGACAACTAGCATCGATGACGTCAGTGCAAACGATTGGCTTTGTGTAGGTGCTCGCAGAGACCTTGGCGCGGATGCAGCGTGCGGAGGCTTGCCAATGCAAGCTACATCTTGTATTGACCAGAGGTTGGAAAGAGAAGATGGCTTGACACCATACAGCCTAGTAGGGTAGACCAGTATTGCTGCACTCAAGAGTTGTCGAGAATCAGGGTAGTGTTGTGATCAAGTTTGCTTGGGTGCGTCCATTCCGGTTCGGTCAATCACTTGATGGTTTGCACAACTTGACTGCGACCTTTCTACTGGCCAGGAATCACAGAAGAGAGCTCTTGAGGGCTTGACAGGATTGAAGTCAGAGTTGGAAGAGAAGAAGAACCATGTCCTGTCCCTCCAAGAGCAGATGCAACAGCAGACTCTCGCCCGTTCTGTTTGCACTGGAGTGAGTTTGTTTGTGATTGTGCACGGGATTGCGCGGGATTTTTTGTAAGGGCACACGTGCACAAACACAGCTAGCAGCTAGCATTTTCAAACACACACACACACACACAGGGAGGTATTGTATAACCTAACCTCCACCGACTTACTACCTGCTCCGGTTTCGATGCCAAAACGCAGTGCTCCTGACAACTGATCTTCAACCTTTCCTTCAGACAATGATTTGGTTCCTTTTTGATGGCCAAAGGTGTTGGCAGGATGACACGCCAAGTGATGTGTGACCCTTCCACAGGAAAGAGTTGCTGGATGCACATGAGGAAGGTGCGGCTGAAGTGCAGCTTAAGGAAACCTTGGCTTCCAAGGAAGCACTCGTTGCAGAGTTGGAGGACGCCGGTGCCACGAAAATCAGTACAGCAACGTTGCAGTTTCATGCTCAAATCTTAAGAAGGTCCTTGTTCAGGCATTTCTAGGCATTGTTTTGGGCAACTGCGAGGAGCGCAAAGCATCAGCAGCCGTGGCGGCGGAATCCCAAGCTGAGCTAGCAAGGAAAGTCGCAGAGTCCGCAAATGAAGTAGCGGCTCTGCGACAGGAACTTGCAACCGCCGAGGCAGGTCACTGCAATATGCAAGATGCTGCAAGATACAGAGCAGTTCTTGTCTACGAGTCTCAGTCACACCCGGACTTGTTGGAGGGTTCGAAGCAAATCTCCGTATCGTGTCTTAGCTTTGTGGCTGGAAAACATATTTTGCAGAGATTTCAGCAGAGTTCCAGACTCAGCACTTTGGAGGATGCCTTGAGCTCATGCCAAACATCCAAGAGAGAAGTAGAGGCCCCGAGGGCGCTGGGAAAGCTGCATGGGCTGCATGACTCATGGCTGTGAGACGTATTGAAGATCCCATGCATGTATTCGAAGTCCTTCGAAGAGAATCTTATGCAAGGCGTGCATTTGCATGGCTTTGCACGGCTTTGCATGGCTTTGCATGGCTTTGCATGGCTTTGCTGGGAGTGACTGGTCTTGTGGAAACTGTGGCCAGGAGGCGAAGTCTACTATTGAAGCCAGGCTCCAGGAAGCAGAGGCATCGCAGGCTTCTCTGACCGAAGAGTTGCAGGACTTGGCGCAGCTTCGCACATCTTGGCGCTTAGCACCTTCTGTGTTGACAATTTTGGTACCGTCCCTGGCCTGTCTTTGTTTGAGTCTTGCGGCATGTGGGGGGTCAGAACGGGAAAGCATAGGAAAACAACCCTTCAAACATATTGATATATATGATATATATATATATGTGAGATATATATATATATATTGATTACTAGTGAAACAGTCCCTCCACCATCCTCCACCTGACATCTTCCCTTTGCAAGTTCAAGAGCGACATGCCAAAACCATTCGTTCCTCGATTTTCTCCCCGTTTCCTCCCTTTGGCAAGGAGGCCAGGGCAACTGCGACAGCATCCGAAACTTCGAAAACCGAGCTCAGCCAAAAAGTCTCGGAAGCCAATGAGCGTGTGGCTGCTCTACAGATACAAGTGACTACTTCCGAGGCACAGCGCTGGGCAGCTGGATTGATCATGAGTGATCATGAGTGATCACACACTAGGGGACGCAAGTGGACATGGCTTTTGGATGCTTTTGGATTCTCACATTCTGACCCTGGTTGAGCAAAGTCTCATGGCAGGATTCTTTGAGCTCCTGTCAAAGCTCGAAAACAGCGCTTGAGGCTGACAAAGCCTTTGTTCTGTGTATGGAGTCGAGTTGCAAGCGACCTCTTGCAAATGTTGTGGCAACAGATTGCTGGACGGTTTGTATCAATACAAGACAATGCATGCATCTATTTGGATTACTTGTCATCCTGCGTGTTCCCTCCAGGGTCATCCGTTTGCAAGTGAGTCTGAAGGCAGGCCTCCAGAACCTCCGGGAGAGAGTGGTGACGTTGGTGCGGAGCTACCAGGCACGGTTTGCATCTTCAGGTGAGCCATGGAACATTGGCCGTCCTTGGACTTTGCCTTTTCCTCTTCTGCATCATGATCATCATGCCATCATGCCCAGTCTTTGCTCCTGTTTCTTCCGGTCTCTTCCAGCATTCCTTTTCTGGTTTGGGAACTGTTGGCATGATGTTGGCATGATGTTGGCATTATGTTGGCATGATGTTGACATGATGTTGGCAGCAGGGAATGTCCAACTTTCTGATTTGCCGAACCATTGTAGGTTGATGCAGAGGCGGAGCAAGGCGGGGTGGGGCCTGGTTTCCTTTTCTGCAAGTGGCTCGAGAGGGCGGTCCCCGCAAGCAGATTGGATTGGCATGGATAGGTACGGATTTGGTATGAATGGATGGGGCATTGAGCGGTGGGTCACATAGCCAGGTGAAGGCGTGCCGCGGCGCTCGATCTGTGGTGATGCTTCAATCTGCAAACGTCGTCGGAGAGACGTGGGGAGCTCGGATTGCCATCCCAAGACACTGCTCTGGTTCTGACTGTGACTTGAATGGTAGTGCAGGTGGTGCAGTTTACGAATCTGATTGTTCCAATGCGGATAGATTTGGATGAGTGGTCGGGTGTGCTCCGGGGTGTCACTGGATGTCACTGGATGTCAGATGTTGTTGGCTTGATCTGAGGGCGAGGGATTTGGAGGCTGGTGCTCTCGGCGGAAGGACGGTGCTGGGTGCTGGGATGGTCCAAGATGGTCGAAGTGTTCGGTGGTCTGGTTCCGCCTTTGTTTTTGAAGGCCTGACTGGACTGACTACACATTTTGCACAGACTTTTGTTCGAATATGTTGGAATGACATTTGGAAGAGACGAAACACACTTGCGCAGGTGTTGGTTCAGTTTGTGTGCTTGATTAATTGATTCCGATGGATAGATAGGGGTGAAGATAGGCCCTGATAGGCCCTGATAGGCCCTGATAGGCCCTGATAGGCCTTGATAGGCCCTGATAGGCCCTGATAGGCCCTGATAGGATGCTCCAGGAACGTGTTACACAATGTAAGATGGCACAAGATGTGTCTACTGATGGGCTGACTTGATGTCAAACCAAGCGCGAAGGAAGATGCAGTTGAAGTGGCTGAAGTTGCAGCACAGTTAGAGGCAAAGTTATGGGTAGAAATCACCCAAAGCCATGTTGCGCAATGTTTTGAGAGAACTAATGCTAGGCTGACAGCCAGCACTTGGCACTGCAAAGTGGTCATCTAGTCTAGCATCGATGACGTCAGTGCGATGCTTGACTTTGTGTAGGTGCTCGCAGAGACCTTGGAGCGGATGCAACGTGCGGAGGCTTGCCAATGCAAGATAGATCTTGTATTGACTAAAGGTTGGGGAGAGAAGATGGCTTGACACTGTACACGATATGGCAAGGTAGACCAGTGCACGAAGTTGTCGGAGAATCAGGGTAACATTGTGATCAAGTTATATATAGTTTGATGCGGATCAATTCGGCACTGGAAAACATATTTTGCAGAGATTTCAGCAGAGTTCCAGACTCAGCACTTTGGAGGATGCCTTGAGCTCATGCCAAACATCCAAGAGAGAAGTAGAGGCCCCGAGGGCGCTGGGAAAGCTGCATGGGCTGCATGACTCATGGCTGTGAGACGTATTGAAGATCCCATGCATGTATTCGAAGTCCTTCGAAGGGAATCTGATGCATGGCTTTGCATGGCTTTGCATGGCTTTGCATGGCTTTGCATGGCTTTGCATGGCTTTGCATGGCTTTGCATGGCTTTGCATGGCTTTGCTGGGAGTGACTGGTCTTGTGGAAACTGTGGCCAGGAGGCGAAGTCTACTATTGAAGCCAGGCTCCAGGAAGCAGAGGCATCGCAGGCTTCTCTGACCGAAGAGTTGCAGGACTTGGCGCAGCTTCGCACATCTTGGCGCTTAGCACCTTCTGTGTTGACAATTTTGGTACCGTCCCTGGCCTGTCTTTGTTTGAGTCTTGCGAACGGGAAAGCATAGGAAAACAACCCTTCAAAATATTGATATATATGATATATATATATATATATCTATATTGATTACTAGTGAAACAGTCCCTCCACCATACTCCACCTGACATCTTCCCTTTGCAAGTTCAAGAGCGACATGCCAAAACCATTCGTTCCTCGATTTTCTCCCCGTTTCCTCCCTTTGGCAAGGAGGCCAGGGCAACTGCGACAGCATCCGAAACTTCGAAAACCGAGCTCAGCCAAAAAGTCTCGGAAGCCAATGAGCGTGTGGCTGCTCTACAGATACAAGTGACTACTTCCGAGGCACAGCGCTGGGCAGCTGGATTGATCATGAGTGATCATGAGTGATCACACACTAGGGGACGCAAGTGGACATGGCTTTTGGATGCTTTTGGATTCTCACATTCTGACCCTGGTTGCGCAAAGTCTCATGGCAGGATTCTTTGAGCTCCTGTCAAAGCTCGAAAACAGCGCTTGAGGCTGACAAAGCCTTTGTTCTGTGTATGGAGTCGAGTTGCAAGCGACCTCTTGCAAATGTTGTGGCAACAGATTGCTGGACGGTTTGTATCAATACAAGACAATGCATGCATCTATTTGGATTACTTGTCATCCTGCGTGTTCCCTCCAGGGTCATCCGTTTGCAAGTGAGTCTGAAGGCAGGCCTCCAGAACCTCCGGGAGAGAGTGGTGACGTTGGTGCGGAGCTACCAGGCACGGTTTGCATCTTCAGGTGAGCCATGGAACATTGGCCGTCCTTGCACTTTGCCTTTTCCTCTTCTGCATCATGATCATCATGCCATCATGCCCAGTCTTTGCTCCTGTTTCTTCCGGTCTCTTCCAGCATTCCTTTTCTGGTTTGGGAACTGTTGGCATGATGTTGGCATGATGTTGGCATGATGTTGGCATGATGTTGACATGATGTTGGCAGCAGGGAATGTCCAACTTTCTGATTTGCCGAACCATTGTAGGTTGATGCAGAGGCGGAGCAAGGCGGGGTGGGGCCTGGTTTCCTTTTCTGCAAGTGGCTCGAGAGGGCGGTCCCCGCAAGCAGATTGGACTGGCATGGATAGGTACGGATTTGGTATGAATGGATGGGGCATTGAGCGGTGGGTCACATAGCCAGGTGAAGGCGTGCCGCGGCGCTCGATCTGTGGTGATGCTTCAATCTGCAAACGTCGTCGGAGAGACGTGGGGAGCTCGGATTGCCATCCCAAGACACTGCTCTGGTTCTGACTGTGACTTGAATGGTAGTGCAGGTGGTGCAGTTTACGAATCTGATTGTTCCAATGCGGATAGATTTGGATGAGTGGTCGGGTGTGCTCCGGGGTGTCACTGGATGTCACTGGATGTCAGATGTTGTTGGCTTGATCTGAGGGCGAGGGATTTGGAGGCTGGTGCTCTCGGCGGAAGGACGGTGCTGGGTGCTGGGATGGTCCAAGATGGTCGAAGTGTTCGGTGGTCTGGTTCCGCCTTTGTTTTTGAAGGCCTGACTGGCCTGACTGGCCTGACTACACATTTTGCACGGACTCTTGTTCGAATATGTTGGAATGACATTTGGAAGAGACGAAACACACTTTCGCAGGTGTTGGTTCATGGCTCCCAGTTTGTGTGCTTGATTAATTGATTCCGATGGATAGATAGGGGTGAAGATAGGCCCTGATAGGCCCTGATAGGCCCTGATAGGCCCTGATAGGCCCTGATAGGCCCTGATAGGCCTTGATAGGCCCTGATAGGCCCTGATAGGCCCTGATAGGATGCTCCAGGAACGTGTTACACAATGTAAGATGGCACAAGATGTGTCTACTGATGGGCTGACTTGATGTCAAACCAAGCGCGAAGGAAGATGCAGTTGAAGTGGCTGAAGTTGCAGCACAGTTAGAGGCCAAGTTATGGGTAGAAATCACCCAAAGCCATGTTGCGCAATGTTTTGAGAGAACTAATGCTAGGCTGACAGCCAGCACTTGGCACTGCAAAGTGGTCATCTAGTCTAGCATCGATGACGTCAGTGCGATGCTTGACTTTGCGTAGGTGCTCGCAGAGACCTTGGAGCGGATGCATGCCAAGGCTCACCCATAGAATATGACTCATAAGACGTCATATGATGTCAATGTCATTCACATTCATTCACTAAAATAGGTTAATAATGGTTAATAGACTCATTGATAGATGTCATAGGTGTCATAGGTTGGGAAGAGAAGGCAACAGCACTGCGAAGCGCAAATTTCTCGTCGGTTTGAGGCCATGGCTCTCAGGGCTTCCGAGATAGCGCCGCAACTTGAGGCGAGGGAAGGAAGGGCCGGGAAGGGGCTGACTTTTCGACTGTGGGGCTGTTGGCAGGGGAAAAAAACCCTGCTCTTACGCTTTTCATCTTGTCGTTTTTTTTTTGTTAATTAAATTTATTCGTCTCCGTGTCTTTGATCCGTAATCTTTTCTTTTTTACTTATTCTTACAATCGTGTCTAGTAATGAAATGTAGTTTAATCCTCTTCACTTTGACTCTTGAGCAAGCTGCCTTTCTTTATTTCCTAATGGGGTGCATTTCCTTAGTGTTTTTATTTTTATTTTTCCTTTTCACCTCTTTGTGATGGCAGAATTGGATTCGCAGCCATCCATAATGATTCCAATTGCGATTGTGACGATGTGCATATGATGAGTTTTTAGCGGGTTCTTCACCTCAAGTTCCCAAACAAAAAACGTTCTCATGCAATCTCATGAGCAGACACTCACGCATACACACATGCATGGGAAACATTTACCTTCTCCATTTGCACTCTTTTCCAACACAACCAGGGCTCACATCAGGACACCCATGCGTTGGCATTCTTTGCTCATCTGCATTTTTTCTGCTAAGATCTACGGAAGTGATGCAGCTTTTATTTTGCATCTGCAAAGTTAATGTCACAGTCGGAGGACGACCCACCTTCCCACTCCTAATGGCAGTGAAACCTTTAGCAGCATTGAAAAGGCCAGCGGTCTTTTTGGGGAAAAATGTGTACCCCAGCGCACACACCCGCACACATACACGCATGAGTATATAGATACATCACACATAACATTCACACTGTAACAGCATTTTTACAGTACTGTACTATATCTCCAAAGCCAGAAGGTTCATCACTGAGGGGGAGCATTCTACTAGGATTTGGGGCCAACATTGTCATGTGCCACCGCTGCCGATTCTATCCAATTCTCGCCTATTCGAAGGTGGCTTCCGCAGCCTCGGCTGAAGTTCCTGAGCGTCCGCAGGCGGAGGGTTCTGTAGATCTTGTTGTAGCGTCTTGGGGTGATGCAATGCTGTCCAAATGCCTCACACTAGAAAAGAACATGATTTTAAGTCAGCGGTTATGCAGTGAGTGTGTGTACACATATTATTTATTACTAAACTATATTATATACATATTGCCATATTGCTGATTTATTTTGGCCATGGACCAGCCTCGCAATCGTCTTGTCACTGCTGCAAAGCCCTCGAAGCCTCAAAGATGGACGCTAGGTGACACCATTCAGTCCGCAGACAGATGCCGAAGATGGTGCAGAAGGCGATGAGCGATGAGTGCCCAGTTCTGGAAGTCAAGGACGCCGCTGAACTTTTGAACAGCTGTAATTCAACAAGAAAAAGCTCCCTTCTCTTAGAATTCTTAGATGTTAGTCCTACCGGGTTCCGGTACGGTCCTTGAAATCTCGCCACAATGTGAAAAGGTGGGTGCGCGATGGAGAAGCGGGTGCTTCCTGTTGGTTCCATACAAGAACGTCCACAGATCAAGAACAGCCCTTAACCAGTCAAATTAAAAAGTGTGTAAGCCAAGCCAGCCAAGCTCACAAATACATATAAATACAAAGACATTCCTCCCTGGCAATGGCATAAGAATCCTCCGACACTATGAACAACTCGGAGGTGGCTCTGACATGCTCTGACCAAAGAAATTGGTTGTATTTGGTTGTTGTGGAAATGGGCTCACGAGTTCACTTGGAACGGTGAGTCTGCAGTGTCGCTTTTGTCACCTGTGCTTGGGTGGGAGCAGACATCTAAATATTACAATCACGACTGGAAGGCGCTCTCCCGCATGGTCAATATGAGCAAAGCAGGAATATGATGAATGCTACAGCTTTTGCAGTCACTCTATAAACATTCAAGCTATCAGATAAAGTCAAAGTCCAATGTGGCCATCATCGGCCCATGTCGCGCGTGTGGCTGCTGGGCTGGTGCCTGCTCGCCAGTGCAGAGAGCAACATTGAGGCTTCGGTGATTTTGTTTGGTGACCAAAGTGGCGAATTCGGGGACATTTTGGACCCCTATTGCCCTATACGTGGGTCACATGGGTCACATGGGTCACATGGGTCACATGGGTCACATGGGTCACATGGGTCACATGGGTCACATGGGTCACAGTGAGTGCTTTGCTTTTGTTCTCGTCACTTCAGGCTCCCAGCGACTTGGATTGTGGAGTAGTTGGCCTGCAAAATGGAACGCTCGGTTGCCACCAGGAGGCGGGACTGGTCAGATTGGTCAGCAGTCCGGTTTTATGATAAATAATATATGGTGACAGGGTCCATTCGCGCTCTCATGTTTGAGAAAACAGAAGGCCACAGCATTTCAGCTTTGTCGGGTTGTCGCAAGTTGAATCTCCAACCATGTCCAGAATGTCAGGCTACAACAGACTGTCCTGGAATACCTTTGTTGCGGGGCGTATGCCCGAGCGAATGCCCCTTTGTGGTGCCACATTCTTATCTCAGCTTCTTGACTGTGCACGGTGGTGGCTTCAAGAGCTGGGCTGCAGGATATGTGTTTGACATTCGCCACGTGACAGACCCCTGAACTCAAGTACTTCTGTACGCAGTGCTACGAAGCGGAAGGCTGAAGACATCTGAAGACCTAAATGAATGGCTGAGCAATCCGAAAGGCTATGAACTGAGCAGCATGGGAACATGAGTTGCGGTTGCCAACATTGCCACTCCAGGTTGCGTATTTCAGTGCGCCACCGCTTCCACATGTTCGATAGCCAATCCTAATTTGGCCTTCCCGTGCCCAGGATGCATCTCTGAATCCTTTAAGTTTGGGTGCCCAACTTACACTGCCTTCACCTTCTCACCAAAACTGGGGCACGAGTCACGAATGACATGTGTTCTACTCGTATATAATGCGTTCTCTGTAAGTTCTCTATCTTACTTTGTGCTTCGTATGTCTTTGTTTCGTGTATGAAAAGGTGAAACGATGAACAGGATGAACAGGATGAACTGCAATTTGCCACAAATCCCGCAGCATTCACAAGGAACAATGCCACGCAACTCTGCGAGCCGTGCCAAGTGGTCGGATGCAAAAGGTGCGCCTCAAAGGAGCACCACTCATAAGCTTTATGTCACTTATGTCTCATGATGTCTCATGACTTGTGTGACAATTGTGTGACAAAACTTATCAAGACTTGATGTCAGGAGTTTGTATGATTTGTATCAGTTTGGTAGGTGTGGTGCTAATCTTCAACTTGGATGATCTCTGATATAGCATGGTTTTGTGTAGAATAGGTCAAGAGATAAAACTGATGTGTTCAAATGAAGCTGCTGTCGTTGCCATCGTCATTATCATCCTCATCCTCATCCTTCATAGTGCCAGATTTCCGATTCCTAACATTAACTGTGAGGCATATAAATGACCAATGCGAAAGCTGACCAAACACAGTGGTGCAGGACACTTGTGCAGAGTGCTTTGACAACTTTTGGCCTGAATTTGGAGGACGCGTTTGCGCAACTTGGTTTGCCAAAAAGCTTGGGCTGAAAAGACTGGGAAAGGAAACTGTAAACTGTAAACGATGTTTCTTAACGGCGGTCTGGCAGTCTAGCAACATAGACTAGGCATGAGGGAAGGACGCATTGGTACACGTTTGCGGCACATTCTGTAGGTGCCACTTTGGTACACTCTGCACTGTGCCACTTTTGGGCACTAGATATCCTATCGAAATAATTCCAAATATTTTAATATATCTTGATCTGAGTAACTCAGCCCGACTCCGCCTGACTCAGCCTGTCATGCAGGATTTGGATTTGCTTCTCGTTGTGGGAACGGATCAAGTTGCTTCTGAGGTGTACGTATGGGATGACCGGGCCCAACATGGGATGAATGCTGCTTTCGCCTTCAGTTTGCTGCTGATTCTCATCCTCCTGGCAGGACGTCAGTTTGTTTCATGTTTCTACGAAGCGTCACCCAGCGTCACCCAGCGTCACCTGAACTTTTGGATACATATTTGTGCTGTATTTATGGAGATTAGATGCTCAGATGAGATTATATGACATATATAATTATAATATAGATTAGTGGTTAGGAAGCACTGGTTCAGCCAGGCACCATGCCTTTTCTACGCGAGGCGTGTACCTCATCGACCGATGCAACTGTTGGGGACGCTGCCTGCCCCAAGAGATCGAGAGCTCACCTGATGCGCTGGACGATGAAGAACCTGGACAGCAACACCACGCCAGGTCACACATCGTAACACAACACGACGCACACAAAATACAACACATTCACATTCTGCCAATTTATGTCACGCGTGGTGGGACCAGCTGATCTGAGAGTGTTCGGGCGATATGATTATATAATATTATATAGGTTATGTAAGTTTGGGCCTGGTGGAAGACCCCAGGAGGGCCAAACACAAACCAAAATGGTGAACATGTGACAAGACTGACAGGGCCCATGATTGACACGCCCATGCAAACACTTGGCATCCCCTTCACTGCTTTTGCAGCTTCCATCATGGCAAAAACATGACATGGGCCCAGGAAGATGCGCTGGTGCGAGCTCAGAAAGAAAGCAGTTTGCCGAACGAGCTTGGAGGCCATTTGCCAAAGGATGCAACAGAAGAGCAAGTGATGCAAGTGATGCAAGTTGCTCATCACCTTCATCTCCCTCATGTCCACCGATCAAGACACCAATTCACTAAGAACCTGCATCGCTCTGCCACAGCATCCATCATGACCTGCTTCTTTGTCAACAGCTCCAAAAAGTCGAACATTGTGACTGTACCCTTGGGTGCTCCCATGATTCCGATGCTGCGAAGGACAAGGGGAATTGTTGACGTGTGACATCACTCCCTTGAGCATCAACCAGGGGAAGCTGCATCGTTTGCGCTGCAAGGCATTTGCAGGGGCCGACCCTTGTAGGGCTACCAAAGGACCCAAAGGTTCAAGGGTAGAAAATGACACAAACATTGAAGGAGCTCGCATCAAGTCTACAGGACTGAGCCTGCAGGATTCCAGCTAAGGGAAAGAGATGTGTTAGTGTCAGTTTGTCTGGACCAGTGTGGCCAATCTAGGTCTTAGCGTTACCAAGCCCTCCTTCCTGTCGTAGCCAAATCCCACAGGTCAAGAATCCTGAGCCTCAATCAAAGCATAGGGAAGGCCTGGGGACAGAAAACGAAACGACTCTGGGATAGCTCGCTAAACAGAGGAAGTGGCTGACATGACCAGCATGACATTGGATGGATGCCAGATGCGTATTGTTCAGCCAAGCGCAGCATTGGCAAAGGCTTTGACAAAGAACCCAGAATGATAAAGATGAGAGTGGACTGAGAATGGATTGTACCAGCTTGGATGCCAACACTGATGTCAGTAAAAAGCGACAACATACACACGGCAAGTAGTTCGGATGTGAAACTTCATGTCGAGCTTCAAAGTGCAGTTTTTTGCGCATGGCTGTGTCAGGCATGCAGCACTCTCAAAGTCTTTTGGGTCATATGGAG
Organism: Cladocopium goreaui; assembly: GCA_947184155.2. Taxonomy (NCBI): domain Eukaryota; class Dinophyceae; order Suessiales; family Symbiodiniaceae; genus Cladocopium; species Cladocopium goreaui. The sequence goes on from CAMXCT020001309.1 coordinate 105,731, forward strand.
CGGCAACTTCCTGCTGAGGCAGCATGCCCCAGGGCAAATATCTTTCTGTAGCAGACTTTGTTTGTTGATTCCCCCTGCCTGATTCCTTTGGTTCATACCCCACTGCTGCGTCAGAACCGGGCCTCGACCTTGCTGGGCCGCTTTAAGAACGTGCCCTTCAGTGCCACCCGACCCGGAAGGATCAGAGGCACTGCTTGGATGCTTTGGGCTCATCAAGTTGTCTCAGGGATTGAATAGACATGATTCAGAAATCATACATATAAGATCATATACTGTAAGGCACAAATCACTAATCCTCTTGCTGTCCTACATCTGGTAGATTCATGCACCTTTGCCCAATTTCGCAGAGCCCAACCCCCGTCTGCGGACATCCGCTTGCTCTGCTTCCACAAAGGTCAACTTGCACAAGAAGTTTCTCGTCGGTGTTGGCTTGCCCCTCTTCCACCAGAGCCTCGGCAAAAATGGAAGACCGCTGGTTTTGCGGGGGGGGGTCTTGGCCCAGATCTGTCAGCTTGTTGAACAGCAAGCAAGCATGTGAAAGCGAACAAGACCACGGTTTAAAGATGTTTAAACTAAGAGAGTTCTGCAATAAAAGGCAAGCTGACGTGCATGCCTCGCATACTTATATACAAGCCTTATGCAATTCAAGTCAGGCACGTGTAGTGTCTCAGTATTTTGTCGCTCGGATCTTTTGTTGCCACTGGCCCAGGTGGCATTTGTTTCTCTTCTTGTACAGCTTGGTGATGTGTGCAGGGAAGCTTGTTTGCATCCTGATTGGCTGAACAGCTGATTTACTTGACGAGTTGGGAACAATCTGGGAGTGCCCCTTTTGTCTTCCTACCACTGCTTCTGCAGTTCTGCAGTTGTGAGTGAGTATTTTATCAGCACTATGCATTCCATGCTTTGAAGGTCTTTGGAGAAAAAAACAGCAGCCTGCATCAAGCGTTGTTTCGAGTGGAGTGCGTTTGCGCAGCATGCCTCCTTGCCTCAGTTGAGGACGGCGTGGATCTACTTTGGATCAGATCTCAGCGGCCAGCTGAGCCGTACAGGGTTGGATCACGCCTCTCATTTGCTGATGGAAGAGTTCGAAGTCGGCAAAAGTGACGCTTGGTGTCAATCTTGGGCAGCGCTGATGTTTTAATTTTGGACTTGGACTTGGGTTCGTTTTGCAACAAGAGGGCGTTTATGGTTGATGCTGGAAGTATCAGCTCGGAGTTATTTTGATATTTTTGGTTATGAGGTGGGGTTGGCAGATGAGAGATAGAAAGTACATGAAAGTACGTATCTCATGCTTTAAGGGCGCGTACACACGCACACAAAGAAACCCGGACCGACCTACAAACGCGCATATCCGCGCACACACACATGCACACATGTGCATATATATTATTTTAAGAAATAAATTTAAACAACATAATACACACGCACACATGTATATATATATATATGCAGGCATGAATACATCTAGATATTCAGAGTGGCATACAGTTGCGCTGGTCCAGAGGCCATGACCCTTTGCGGACTGAACTCGCAAGAAAACCACCTGGGACTCGCCGCGCAGGACTTCCTGAGACAGAACTAGTTTGCAGTTTTTGCAGTTTGCTTGTTTCATTTTGTTTTTCATGTTTTTCAAACAGATCTTACTGGTATAACTACCAAAGAACCATCATGTCTGGTTTGTATCTCCGGTTCTTGCGGGTGAAATCATATTTATGAAAAACAATCACTTATTCTTGTTTGATCTCATCAGTTTCAATATGGATACGACCTGTTGATTCAAGTTGACAATCACCAATACTCCATTTTATCTGCTGAACCGATTTTTGGAGCTTCATGTTAGGTTTCATGGAATGGGATAGCGGATAGCTCAATACCAATGAAATCATCATGGTCTAATTATGGTCTATATGTAGCAGTAGCTTTCCATCCACGGGATCCAATCTGAGCACTGAGTCTTTCTGAATCTTCTCCGGTCCCTACTTTTTTTTTTCCCGTTTGCCGCCTTTGAGTGCCGTGGTCCAGGACTTTGGTCGCCGGGCCACGTTAGGATACTCTCTTCTATGGCTGGTAGGTGCCTGCTCCCAGTTGTGTGATTCTGAGATGAGGCTTGAAAGGACTTGGGCGGATGTTCAGATTTGCTGTGGTGTGAATTGATTCCATGGGTGCTTCACTCTGTGGCTGTCCTTTCATGGTATCTTTTCTGTTTGAGTTTGAGGAAAGCTTGTTCTCCCATCCTGCCATCTTATTTGGCATCATGGATTCTGCGGCGATTTCACTGGGTTTTCAAGGGTGCGGGGTTTTGACACAGTGATTGGAATGGTTTTTTCTTCTGGCAGAGGTATGGTATTGTCTCTATGGCATGCCTTGCGGCAGAAGAGGGCAGCTCACAATTTTCACCAAAGGCGGGAAATACATTGCCAATATATGCCAATATTGCCAAGATTTGCCAAGTACCTTTCCCTCCCACTAGAGTGCACTGTGGCAAAAAGAAAACTACAGATGCTTGGTTTTTGATATTTTTTGATTGTTCTTGAGGCACCCTTCGTTGGCGGAGTTTGCGCTAAGCTTGGAGGGCTTCCCTGCCAGTGCCACAGACGAGGATGAGATCCTAAAGTTCGTCCGGCAGAGCTTCGGTACCTTGCAGTACGGAGGGGGGAAAACAAAAACTTCTTGGATCTTGTGGGTCGGGGACTATAGTCTAGCCCAATGATGCTCCATGTGGGAAAATTTACCCAGCAAAGTAAATGTGGATTTGATAGGTTCCCAGGCCTGTCAAGCACGTGAATGACTAGGAAGTCCTGTAGCGATTCAACTCGGAGAGTGCACCAGATTTGTCCATTCTCACGGCTCGGTAGCAGTGTGTTCTGTGAGGCATCCAGGATTTGCAGATCTCTGTTTGCTACGACTACCGCGACAGGCGAGCTCGCGTCAGTGAGCTTTGGGAGAAGATTTTGGTTCGTGAGGACGTCGCTGCAGGCAGGGCAATTCGCAATCTCTGATACTCGAAGCACAATCTTTCAAACCTCCTTTGCAAGAAATTGAGAATAGAGTTAGAGTCTAACAGTTAGAGTCTTTTGAGATTCAAGACTCAAAATGCTTCAGCATTGATCCGCGTTTCACCTCCCATTGGTTCTCAAAAGCCAGTAGGTGCATACCATCCGAGTTTGGCCGCTGGTCCTTATGGCAACCTTCGGAGCTTGGGCCTTTCTGACGATGAAAAGCAGGAAGTGCGGCCACTGGACTCAAGGGAGCGTCAAAATGCAGACAGAAGGCTTTGCCGGTTGGTTGCCCAGTAATTAAAACATTGTTTTTGCGTTTGTTTTTAGTGTGCAATTTTGTGTTTTTTTTCCTCCATTTTTTTCCCAAGTACTTGTTCTATCTTGTCATGCGTGTCACACTTGTCATACCAGGTGGGTTTGTTCGTTGTTAGTGCACCTGAGGCAATGGTTGGATACGAGCCGGCCAGGTGCTCTGAGGAACGCCGGCTCAGTCTTTGTTTGAAGCTCAACCCGCACTGTCAGGGAACTCCTTGAACAGAGCCTGAAAGATATCTTCAGAAACTCTCGAACGGAGCCTGTTTGAGTCAGAGTGAGTCAGTGAAAAAGTCAATGACAGGCAATGCTCTTCACTACTCCACAGTGTCTTGATGCGGCATTGTCTCTTGCAGCGCTCGACTCCAGGTGATCTTCTCTCACACCTACGAGCTACACTCTGCAGAGCAGCTTCCAGAGAGGTTTGCCCTACACCGCCTGCCGCGAGGGAAGGCTGGGGGCAGGGTTCTGGCTCAGGGAGGTGCTCCTGAGATCCTGACAGTTCTATTTTGAGTATCTCTGGGCCTTAGGCCTTCATCGGACCTTGTATCAGGCTCCAGTCATGATCCCATGCCATTTGATTTGCCCGCAGACACCTCTTTTGCCCCACTCCTTGACGCCGGAGTTCCTGCCCTCTCTTCCGCTGGAATGGGTAGCTTGGCATTGTCAATTTGAGTGGGCCCAATCGATTGGATCCTAGAACCTGTGCTATTCAGTTGTGCCAAGGTGGATGAAGGCGGAAGAAGGCATCACCTCACTGTGAGGGATGTTGCTTGTGAACCGCCCGAGGCGGAGCTGTGGACGGACCAGCGGTACTGGTAGCAGGTCTGTTGCAGCTGTCTGTTACCAGATGTTACCAGGATCCACAACGATCATGAAAGATGCAACTTGAGGTACAACAATAAACCCAAGTACATCCAAGTACAACAACAATAAACCCAAGTACAACTTGAGGTGGCACAGGGTATCCCTTGCGACAGTGCCGTGAAATATCTTGAAATCGTGCTCTGTAAGGTGGCTTGGGAGCACCTGGGGTTGGATGTGGCTAGCATCAGTGCTCGTGCGGCTCTGGCTGGTCTGGCTGTGGTGGTGAGTTTCGCGGCCTTTGCAAAGCTTGGGTTTGGAGACTGCACGTGATGGGACCTGACGGAGAATGACGCATTTGCACTGTATTTGCACAGTATTTGGATGTATTTGGCGTGTTAGATTGGGATAGGCGAGCAGCATCTATCTTATGGTCTTATCATGTCTTATCTTGTCTTGCCTTATCTTATATAATCCTACCCTATGTAACCTCACCAATCATACTTTATTCGGAACCAAGCGCGCACACACAAATTTTGCACACACACACATATATAATTATATATATAGACGTACATACGCTTGAAGTCAGACACAGACACAGGATGCACAGAGAGGGAGGCATGACTTTGACATGCAAAAGGGAATGCTTAGGGTAGTCAGTGGTCTGCTCGGTGCAGAGATGGGAAAGAATTGGGAGAAGAGCTGGGATCAGAAAAGATTAGGTTTTTGCGTCATCGCTGCGGTGGTCTTCTTGCCCCTAGCCACCTACAGTATCAGCTACGTGTCCCAGGCGAGATTCGGGGGGCTTCCAAATCTTCCAAGCAGTGCCTTAGGCCTGCTGATCCTTTGGACCGATTTCATCCGATTTCCTTTCCAGGCGGGCAGCTTGCCCACTGGTGTGATGATGTGCCTAGGCGAAGTTCACGGCGTCCCATGGGACGATCGAAAGCTAATCGAAGGGTCTTAAGCATCTTAAGCCGCACTGCATGGCGTCCACCGTCCAACACATATACATGCACGGATGCGCAGTATACAGATACCCTCAGAATGTATACAGTATATGTATATGATATATAGTTATATGTATTGATATATAGATATATCTAGTTATATATATATATATTATTATAGTATATATATATGTATATTTATATAGTTATTTAAATGCAGTTATCGAAGGAAGTTCAGAGGTCAAACTCCCGACAATATGGACAGATGGAAAAGCACAGGTGGGAAGAGTCAGAGAAGAGAAGAGAAGAAGAAAGAAGATCAAAAAAGAGAAAGCCTCAGAAGAAAGAAGATCCAGGTGTCGGAAACTGTGTTTTTTCCAATGATTTGTGGCTCCGGAGGGTCGAAAAGTAGGCTCGCTAAAGCGGCAGGTGCAGAGCCATGTGGTCAGATGAAAGATGAAAAGTTGCACGCCATTGTGGCGCGAAGCACATTTCTAAGTCAAAATGTACAAAGCACACCATGTCCGGACCACTTTTGGAAGTTGAGATGTCGAAAAAGTGCACGGCGTTGTGGCGCGAAGCACATTTCCAAGTCAAAATATACAATACACACCAGGTTCGGAGCACTTTTAGAGGTTGCGATGTCGAAAAAGTGGACGCCGTTGTGGCGCGAAGCACATTTCCAAGTCAAAATGTACAAAGCACACCATGCTCGGACCATTTTTGGAAGTTGAGACGTCGAAAAAATGCACGTGCAGAGGATCTGCAAAGATGCATTATCAGAGCTGTTAGGAGGTCAGAGCGCTGATTTCCTGAGAGGGGATGCATTTTGGAGCATCAGATCTTCAGTTTTGGGAAGATGATTTTGCGTGACAGGTGCAGCACTTCGTATGACCTGGCCTCACTTTTTCGTGGCAGGCGCAGTACTTTAGACAGGTGGAGTGGAAAAATCGGAAAACCCATTGGTACGAGGCCGTCAGCTCTCCACTCAACTTTCCATTTTGAAGGAAGTCTCGCAGAATTCTTTCGTTTTTGATGTTGTCAACTTCGAAAATTGAGGAAGTCTCGCAGAATTGTTTCGTTTTTGACGTTGTCAAGTTCAAGAATTAAGGAATTCTCGCAGAATTGTGGCGTTTTTGATGTTGCCAAGTTCAAAAATTGAGGAAGTCTCGCAGAATAGCTTCGTTTTCAAGCTTGCAGATAGACAGATAGATAGATAGGCAACTACAACCTCAACTACAAGTACCACTACACGACACTACTACTACCACTACAATGTACAAATATACTACGCTACCTACTTAACACTCACTACACTAGACTGCACTAATTACATCTAATTACGCTACACTACACGAATTACACGTATTACATTACAACTACTACAACAGCAACTGCTACTACTACTACTACTGCTACTGCTACTGCTACTGCTACTGCTACTGCTACTGCTACTGCTACTACTACTGCTACTGCTACTGCTACTACTACTGCTACTACTACTATTACTACCACTACTATTATTACTACTACTACCACCACTACCACTACCACTACTACTACTACTACTGTAGTACTAGTACTACTAGTACTACTAGTACTACTAGTACTACCAGTACTACTAGTACTACTAGTACTACTAGTACTACTAGTACTACTAGTACTACTAGTACTACTACTAGTACTACTACTAGTACTACTACTAGTACTACTACTAGTACTACTACTAGTACTACTACGAGCACTACTACTAGCACTACTACTAGCACTACTACTAGTACTACTACTAGTACTACTACTAGTACTGCTACTAGTACTACTACTAGTACTACTACTAGTACTACTACTAGTACTACTACTAGTACTACTACTAGTGCTACTACTAGTACTACTACTAGTACTACTACTAGTACTACTACTAGTACTACTACTAGTACTACTACTAGTACTACTACTAGTACTACTACTAGTACTACTACTATACTACTACTAGTACTACTACTAGTACTACTACTAGTACTATTACTAGTACTACTACTAGTACTACTGCTAGTACTACTACTAGTACTACTACTAGTACTACTACTAGTACTACTACTAGTACTACTACTAGTACTACTACTAGTACTACTACTAGTACTACTACTACTGCTACTACTACTACTATTGCTACTCCTCCCGCCACCACAGCTACAACTACAATCACAGTTACGCTGCGTCACACTACAATGCACTAATTAAACTGCAGCACATTACAGCTACAAATGCAGCTGCAACTACAACCACATTACACTACACAACACTACGCTACACTAGTTACACTACATTACGCTACAACTGCAGCTACCACTACATTGCACTACACGACACTAAACAACTACAACTACAACACTTTACACTACAATACGCTAGACTACACTACACTAAGCCACTCTACAGTACACAACACTACAGTACACTACAAAACGCTACACTAATTGCACCACATCACAACTACAACTGCAACTGCACTACGCTAATTACACCACATTACAACTACAGCTTACAACTACAACTCCGCTACACTACAACTACAACTACACCTACAACTACGACTACAACTGCATTACACCACACTACATACATCCAGCAGTTGTGGTGAGGTGACCACTGCAACCATTGCAGCCACTTTAGAAAACACAACTCCAACCACCTTTCGGTCCATCAGTGGGTTCGCTCTGCCATCCGTGGGTCACAACAACCAACCCTTCCTATAGCTTTCCTATTTTTGAAACTCCCGCCACCGCCTTTTGCGGTACTACTGGTTTGTAGTTGTATATATATTTATATTTTTATTTTTTAAAGTTATATAGGTAACAGTTTTATGTAGTTGTATGTATGTATATATATATATACATATTGTAGGGGAGAGGCTTGACGACGTAAAGGGAAGAACTTGAAAAACATTAAAAACCTTCAGACGGCAGACGGAGGACAACATATCCCAGGTATGTTGTCCGCATGTTGAACTGATTCCATGTGTTATCAAGGTCTGAAAAGAACACAAAACACCGTAAAACACAGTGAAAAATGACATTTTTCAAAATTGCCAACAATGACCTTGAGTTGCGTTCCGGGGAAACCCGAGCCTCTTCCATGTAGGGATACCGGATGATACCGGGTTCAAAAAAAATAACCATACCATGAAATACCACACCACAGACGTGGGGTCCCCTCCGTTCCTCAGATCAATGTTGTTGTCTGCATTTTGTGTTTGGCGGCATTCAAAAAACAACAATTTCTGTTGATGATGCCCGGCACTTCCGATCACAACATTGAAGTTGGGGGTTGCGGGGGTAAGTAAGGTACCTATGTGTACCTATGTGGTTTCATGTGGATGTTTTTTTTGAAGAGCCAGCACGCAGTCATATATCGCCACATATATATATATCTATATTCATATACAGTTATATTTACAATTGTACATATGTATTTCTAGTGTATATATATATATATGCATTATATGCACATGACATGTATATTTATGTGTGCTCGCTTAACATGGCATGATTCGCTATGCCAACTGAATGGCCCGAATCTTCCAGAAACATGCAGCCACTAGGATGTTTGTTCATCTGGGTTTTACTTTTGCTATACAGGTTGGTGCTGTATTTGTCTTCCAAAGCACTCTACCCTGCATTTTTCCTCTAGGAACATCAGCATAGGCTGCAGGCTACGGCAGCTTGAAATTAGCAGTTTTTTTTACTGCTTCTTACTTTGAGGTCGGTGATGGGAATTCTGGTGATGACAGCGGCCCAGCTGCATTTGTGGCAACGTAGTAGATAGGGTGGCGTGTTTAAGTAGCTGAAACCTGAACCTCTCTCCAAAGATATCCCCGAGGGTATCATGTGTTGTGAAGGCAGGTTGTGATGGCCAACCAGAACCCTGAACTGTGGCATTCTTGGCTCAAGGGGCTCATTACTTTTCATTTTTTTCGGGGCATTGCCCCCTGTGATCGCAAAGCCATGCCGCGGCGTTTGAGAGGCTCCTTCCCGGCGCTGATAGCCATGGCAGCCGTGGCGGCCATGGCGGCCAAATGGTCCACTGGCTTTGCCGGCGGAGCACCGGGCAATCGCCGTGTCGATGTGCAACAAGCTGCAGAAGAGGAGAAGTTGAACAATGTTGAACCAAAAATTACTGTAAGCACACGGTATACTGTATCAGTAAAACATATATGGCACAAATACCCAAACTATATCAGTATATCGCCCGTATCAGTGTATCAATGTGTATCAGTGTTTCTATCATAGAACCCAATCTTCGCCATTTTGATTATCCGATTATCCTTTCTTTGTCGAATGACACGGAGGTGTCGCATAGCCAAATGCTGCATTGTTTTGGGCTGTTTTGGGTGATAGATTGGCTTATCCATGTCTTGTATAGTCAAAAAATGGTTCGCCGGAGTACTCTTACTGTTCTGGTGAGAGGTTGATGTCGACGTCATTCAGCAAGAGAGAGAGAGAGAGATAGAGGTGTGTGTTGCAGACACAGACGCACACAGACACAAACTAGAAACACGCATGATTCATGATCATATAAGTGCAATAAGGAGACCAGGTATGTCGATTTTGCATGTAGTATAGCTATGTATAACTATCCACATTTGTGCACGCAGGACAGGGCTTGCATCGACATGAATTCCTTTGTTCTCCCTAACTTCATTTGATTTCTTTTTTCGGCACATTTTCGGCTCATTTTGATTTGAAGGAGTCCAACTCCAACGGTGGGCGTCGCCTGTTGGTGTTGGGCGGAAACGGCTTTGTGGGCAGAGAGGTTTGCCGCCTGGCGGTGCAGCGAGGATTCCAAGTCACCTCTCTGAGTCGACGTGGGGAGAACCCCGAGCCTGGCAATCAGGAGCTGGACCAGGTTCCTTGGAAAAAGCGGAGATATCTGAGACAAGTGCAGAACCAGTTTCTTCAAAACATGTGCAGAATTGGGCACATCTTTATACATCTTTGATAAGGATTATTTGATGCGATTTTGAGGTGTTTAATTATGTGATTCTTTGAGGTTGAGCATGTCAACAGTTCGACCCAGGTGAATTGGGTGAAGGGCAATGCTGTGGATGCCGGTGTGGTGTCTGAATTGGTGGGCGAGGCAGACGCAGTGGTTCATGCCATTGGTCTCCTGTTCGATGCCAACAGTGGCCTCACCAACCTAAACCTCATCGTGAGTGGCTCAGGCTCCACACCTGATGACACCAGCACCTACGATCGCATCACCAGGCAAACAGCTTTCAATCTGATCAACGGCATCAAAGGCAAGTTGAGGATGCCCTTCTCCCCACCAACACCCATGATGTTCGTGTCTGCCGCAGAGGCGGGTTGGCCAGACGTGGCTCTGGGTGAGCAGGTGGAGAATGTCGCCCCAGCATGGCTCAAGGAATACCTAGTGGCCAAACGTGCCGTGGAGGGCGAGCTCCGATCCAGTGCTGATGTCATTCGGGCAGCAATTTTCCGGCCATCGCTGATTTGGAGCTGGACCAAGCCACTGAGCTGAAATTTCGACAAAACGTATATAGTTTTACGACAATTTGGGACATCCTTGGGACATCCTTGGGACATCCTTGGCTGCAGATGAGCTGAAACTTCGTCCTTAGGGTCACCACCAGATCTCAGGGTGTCCCTGTTTTTTTTGATCGTTGTGTGCAATTTGCACATATCTGCACTGCTTAGGTTTGATGTCCTGCCAGTGATCCCAGTTTTCAATCTGCTCAATGCCATTGGCGTACCCTTTGTGGATAAAACGGTCACAGTGTCCACGCTGTCGAAAGCCATCGTGGCAGCCCTGGAGGACGAAAGTGTTTCAGGCGTCCAACGCTTCCCAGAGATGGAGGAGCTCGAGAAGATGATTGGATGAGACGCGGATCAGACTCGGATCAGACTCAATTGATTGTCGACTTCCTGGCTGCGATCTTCATGCTTCAAGATTGGATGAGACAGTCCATTCTCAGGAGCCCCGAACGTCTGAAAAAAGAGTGCCCTGCTGAACTGGGAAGATTTGGGAAGGGCCAGAGTCTGGCTATGAAGGTCATAAGGTCAATTGGAAGCTTGAGTCGCTGCAAAAGAACCTGTGGACTACCAGACAATGAGACCAAACACAAAGGAAAGGAGACAGCCTCGCATTACATTCACCAAAGCAATCCAGTGTAGTGGGGGAAATCCTCTGAGAAGCCCTGGCCAAAAAAAAAACGCAATCCAACGCATATACCAAAGCAACAAGAAGGCACACAGCACACACTGAAATCGTGTGAATGTCATTGACGCATCCCACAGCGGAGTGAATACTTGGACAAGGTCGTCTCACCAGCAATCGGTTATGGGCTACCGCCGCTACCGCCGCTACCGCCGCTACCGCCGCTACCGCCGCTACCGCCTTGTCTAAGGTGAACTGGATGATTGGCTTGCTCCACATTTTTGACTGGGCCTTAGCATAGCTCATAGCTGGCATAGCTTGAAGCGTGAGCGACGTCTGCCCCTTGTTCCACCATGTTCCACCCGATTTTTATTTTTCTTGGTGATGATGAAAAGACTGTGCTGGGCTCCTTCCTATCTGTTAAACCCCCAAAGTCTCTCAACACTGGTCATGATCACTGCAATTATTACTGCAATCCTTAAGAAGTACCGACCATATGTTTATTTTTGTATCACGCAACACGTGTACATTGTACATGTAGGGTATAAGTTTCATTCCATGACTACAACGTCCGTGTGTGATTGTCAGCTTTTGGTGCTCTGACATGTAAAATTCTGTGCTATATGCAGGCAGAAACCACACCACTTTTCACCAACCGTCAGCCATCAGCACCAGCAGTCACTAACACTGGCAGTGCTGTGAAGGTCTCGTCGAAAGTGGGTTTTGCCCGTCGAGATAGGGAAGGCTTGCTGATTTTCAAGGCGCGGCGGTGCTGTGTCCAGTTGTCCAGCCTCCAAAGCCTCCAAGACTCAAAGTATGGTAGGTCATGGTAGGCATGGTAGGCTGACTGGATATAAGTTTTGTGTTCGATCCTTTCATGGAAAGTGGCTGGATGATGTTCATGCCGGCTTTTTGTGGATTTCTGTGGTTCATTATATCACATCACACACACACACACAAGCACCTGCACACATACACATACATAATCTCCAATGCCAAGAAAGTGGCCTCACACCTCATGCCAAGCTAGGCTTTCTCCACTCTGTGTTTTGTCCCTTGGCAAGCTTCAGGATGTGAAAATTTCTTGGCTGGTTCCTTTCGGGTTCAAGACTTCAACCCATTCGCTGGTGGTACAAAGTGTCCATCGTACCGTAATTTGCCATGCGTGGCTTTTGAGCAGTGCATGCAGTGCATGATCAATCAAATGCCATCATCGACGGCCACCATGGCTCTCAGCCGGGTGGTTGATAGTTTGGTTATCTCACATTGAAGCCTATTGATTTTGCTCCAAAGGCATTTTTGAAGCTTTTTGCAAGCTGTAAGACTGTAAGATGATTCGCAGGCATGCAGACGGGAAACCAAGTTTGCTTCTGGACATAGTGTGATAACATGATGACAATGTCACAGTCTCCCGAGAGGGACGAGAGAGACAGAGAGAGAGAGAGTCTAGCCTTCATCATCACCACTAGCCGCTTCACTAGCCGTCACTAGCCTTAAATTGCAGCCAGCTTGAAGCCAACCTCAACCGCTGCCTCAGTGTACAGCACTGTCCATGGTGTGTCCGGGACCGCTGGAGAAACGTTCCAGACGTTCCAGTGATGAAAGAATACGAATGGTTGTGGCAAGCCTTGCGACAAGGTCAACATGACCTTGTTACTGCATTGGCTCCTCGGGAATTTGAGCCCTGGCGCCGCTATTTGATTTTTTCTAGGATTTTCTACTCGCTTTTTGGTGAGCGTCATTGTGTTACATTATATGTATATATATATATATGTTACATGGTGTTCTAATTTATATAGCAAAGCCGAAGCACAATGGTTGTCGCTGCAAAAAAAAGCCCCGGATGAGGATTGGAAGTCCTGTCATCCTTGGTATGGCACGCCTTTAATGGCTGCTGTGCACAATGCAATTGTTTGCCCAGGTGGAAAGCAGCTTGGCAAGGATATACGTTCTGTTGCAGTGGCGGTCTGTCAGCTTGTGGCTTCTGCTCAAATATTTATACGGCCTAATTGAGAGTTGCACTGTCTGTGTGTGAGCCCGCAGGGCAGAGTTGTGCTTCCTCCTAATGATTCCAATGAAGGTCAACGCTAGAACAATCTAGAACAGCTTAGGGGTGCTTCAAAGTTGAGTTGTTTCGGGGAGATCTGCCACACCATGTCACACCCCAAGCGCAAACTGGCGGCCACTGACTCATGTGAAGCATGAGTCAATGAGTCAATGAGGCAAGAAGAAGAACGGAGCCACGAGCTGATTCGCTGGTGCATGGCCATGGGTGCAGACCCACGTGGCGTCGCAGGTCGAGCAGATGCCATGAGTGTGGGCCTGCCCCCTTCCCCACCAGGACCTGGTTGGAAAGTTCCTTTCCTGTTGAGCTTTGGCACTTTTGCACATGTCACGTCAAGTCACGCATTCGTGAAGGTGTTGAGTTCCAGAATGTAATGCGTGCAACTATTGAGATCTTTTGGACAGATGTATAATAAAATGTATAGCTTCGGATGCTTGTTTTTTCATCTGCTGCATGGTCATTCTTGGAGCTTTCCACTTTTGCCTGTGATGAACGTTTTCCCGCAATGCGTAGCGAAGGGTTCTCGTTTTACTTTGGGGGTCTGGGGGTTGAGCTCGCCGCTGCTTTCATGTTCGCAACCGTCCGCAACCGTTTGCGATGATTGCGCTATGGCCGTGCCTCTGGTGAGTGCTGCAAAAGTTGTCACTTTTGGAGGTTTCAAACGTTGCGTAACCTCGTTTCGTGTGGCGGACATGGCACTTCGTGACATCCCAACATGTTTCACAAAGTGACAGGCGCAATACTTTTGCGTCGTTTTCAGAAGATGAGTCGCATTTTTCGTGGCGAGCGCAGCACTCAGGGCTGCACGTGGCACTTCGTGACATTCTCACGTGTCTGAAAAAGTGCCGAAAGTTGTTTTGTGTGACAGGCGCTATACTTTTGCAAGGTTTTCCGAAGATGACTTGCATTTTTCTAGCAGGTGCAGTACTTTAGACGTGTCGTGTTGCGTGTTTTTTTTGCGAATTGCATTGTCAGAGACGCGCAAATCGCGTGGCAGGCGTGGGACATTGTGAGAGCGTCATTTTGCGCGGCAGGCGCAAAAATTGGGACAGTTTTGTGATTGCATTTGCCGATTTCCACAGTGGCACGGCTGCCCAGGTGTGATGTTGCCTTTTGTCTTTCGTGCCATTTTGCGTGGTAGGCGCAGTAATCCCCTCGTCCTATTACTAAACCCCCTCCTAATACTAAAAACTAGTGTCCATCTCCAATTTTTTAAAATTTCAGATTGGCCAATTTGATTTTTAATTGTCTCCCTTTAAAAAACAATTGAAAAACCAACCTACCATTTGTGGGTTTCCCCCCCAAATACTAAAAACTAGTCAACCCCGGGGTGTTTAGTATTAGGGGGAAGCTTCGAAATCCAATTTTTTGGCAATATTCTAATTGCGTTATATAAAGAAATTTAATTGATTTTGAAATCGGAAAAACTAGTTTTTAATATTATATAAGGGTTTTAATTTAGTATTAGGGTTCCCTAATACTAAATACCCCCCTAATACTAAAAACTACCTGCCGTGTTTATTATAAGGGGGGTTTAGTATTAGGAAGAAGGGATTACTTGGTGATGATGCAACTGCCACTCTAGACTCGGTCCCTCCACTATTAATTAAAATTGAACATGTCAGATTCCACGCCACATTCTACACTCCACACTTTACACTGCACAGTTGACATTGAACATACGCAATCCACACTCTACAATGTACACTTTACACTTTACACTCCGCACTCTGCGCTCCACACTTTACACTTTACACTCAACCCTCCACACTCTACACATTACTCTCTACACTTTACACTTCACACTGTGCACTTTACACTCCACACTCTTCACTCTACACTTTACACTTTGCACACCACGCTCTACACACTGAGCTTTACACGCCACACTCTACACTTTGCACTTCACACTCCACACTACACTTTGCCCTTTGCACTTCACACTCCAAACTCCACACTTTACACCAAACTCCACGCTCTACACTCTACACTTTACACGCTGAAGTCTAGACTTTACACTTTACACTCCACACTCTACACCCTACACCTTACGCTACACTTTACACTCCACACTTCGCACTTTACACCTTGCACTCCAGACTTTACACTAGACTCCGCACTTTACACTTCACACCCCACACGTTATACTTGACACTCCACACTCTACACTTCACACTTTACACTCAAAACCCTGCACTTTACACTCAACACTCTACACTTTACACTTTAGACTCCGCACTCTACACACTAGACTTTACACGCTGAACTCTAAATTTTGCACTTACAGTCCACACTCTACACTCTACACTTTACCCTCTACACTTTGAACTCCACACTGTCCACTCTACACAATCTACACTTTACACTTTGCACTCCGCACTCTACACTTTACAGTTTAAACTCCGCACTCTACATTCTACTCTTTACACGCTGAACTCTACACTTTACACTTTACACTCCGCACTCTACACTTTACCCTCTACACTTTAAACTCCACACTGTACACTACAAAATCTACACTACACTTTGCACTCCGCACTTGCAACTTTACACTTTAAACTCCGCACTACACTTCGCACTTTATACTCCAAGCTTTACACTTTACACTTTAGACTCCGCACCCTTCAACTGACACCTGACGCTTTAGACTTTACACTCCGCACTCTACACTCGACACTCTACACTTTACTCTCTGCACTTTACACTTTACATTCTGCACTCTACACTTTACAGTTTAAACTCCGCACTCTACACTGTACTCTTTACACTTCAAACTCCGCACTCTACACTCTACTCTTTACACGCTGAACTCTACACTTTACACTTTGCACTTCACACTCTACACCCTACACTTTACACTCTCCACTTTACACTTCACACTTCGCACTTTGCACTTTGCACCTTGCACTCCACACTTTACGCTTTAGACTTTAGACTCCGCACTTCACACTCCACACTTCACACTTGACACTCCGCACTCTACACTTCACACTTTACACTCAAAACTCTGCACTTTACAGTCTGCACTCTACACTTTACACTCTACACTCCACGCTCTACACTTACACCTTGCACTCCACACTTTACACTTTAGACTCCACACTTCAATTTAGACACCTTACACTCCACACGGTGCACTGGCAAACATTTCAAAGCATGCGCATCATGCACATGTAGTTTCTCAATGTTTTTCGATGTGTCTCAGGTTTACGACGACAATGGACACATTTGGTGGCAATACGATGGCATGCTGGGTCTCTTCTGGTGCGAGGACAGCAAAAAGACTGATAGTGACAGCTATTCGTGTCCTGGAGGCGATCCAGCTATGAAGATCATGGCGGAAGAGTAGCTAGGCAAAATGTGATATTTTTAGGTATTTTCAGGCGTTTTTCAATCATTTTCGGTTGAACACCACTGAATTCTGTTATGAATTGGTGAGTCTTATGGTTCATATGCTGCACCTTCCCTGCGCGTTAAAGCACTATAGGGCTGTTGGTGGTTCTCAACTAGGGCCCGGATCTTTTGATGGAATTTCAGCGGCTTTTGATGGCCATTATAACCCTTTGTTCACTGCAATCTCTGAGGCACTCCGGGCATTCCGCAATTTCACTGATCTTGGCCATCAAGAGAAAACTAGACTTGTGGAACTCCGGCACTTTAAATACGTGTTTGACTGTGAGCAGTCTGAAAAGGGGGAGAGTGCAAGGGGGCCTGCTCTGTGGAAGGTACCAGGTTGGTATTCAGTACTAAGTTCCATGAATAAAGATGGATTGAGGGTTTGCTGGTCCACTCTGGCGTGCTTAGTTTGCGGGTCACCTGCGCCCTGCATGATCTGCATGGCATGCGGAGGAATCCGATGTACAAAAAATACAGCGAACGCATCGACAAGTTGGCGAGCGTCTTCGCTTGTGGCACCTGGCCCAAACAACGCAAACTTTTCATCCCTTCCCCAATCTTTATTGTGAGTCGAGACTGGGCAACGAGGGCTACTGTATCAGGGATGTTTTGAACAAGTAGTGTTCTGGGCGACTTATATAGTTACCTGCTATTACATCTTTACATCATAGAATCATAGCCCATAGCCATAGCATGTCATATTACACTTGTATTGTATCTTGGCAGTGGGCATGGTGTGCAGCTGAGGCAGCGTACACCTGGCAGACAACCTCATGCTGGTGAACAAGAACATAGTACAGACGTGGACGAATGCGTTGGCCAATAATCAGTTGGCCGACGTAGAGCTGCAGGTGCTTGCTGAAACTATTCGCTACAGTTTGTTACATGAAAAACATTGAAAACCCCAAACTGTTGCGGGCTCTCAATTCTTTCTTAACAGGTGTGTGCACGCCCTTGTATCACTGGTGATGTCCGGTTCTTTGACGCTCTGCATCTGCATTCATTTGTCTCCCATCATGTGTCTACCAATCATTTTATTATATTTTATTTATATGTCTCTCCGACTGGTGGTGACTGGCTCTGTGAGGGTCTGAGCCTTTGGTTGCTGCCACCATTTGAGCAGCGTCAAAAACTTCCAAGTAAGAAAATTATATGGGGATGAAACATGATGAAGCATGATGAAACTAAGTTGGGCCCGCGGAAGTGAAACCCACGTCCGCGGAAGCATGCAGAAGCGCTTGCGGAAGCAGACTCTGATCGTCCGATCGCGGAAGGGCCGCAGAAGACGATTTCAACTTATGATCTTCATGAGGAGTTTGTTTTCGCGGAAGCTCCGCGGAAGTAGAATCAACTTACCAGTCATCCGCGGAAGCTGAAACTGTGGTCGCGGAAGCGGCGCGGAAGACCGTGCGGGAGACAAGTAGGATTAGAAGAGAATGACATAGGGGTTTTCGCCACCGCTCATTTGTCTCCCAAGAGTTTGCACCAACATTCTAAAACCCAAACACCATTTGTAGCGGGGTCTATGGGAATGTTATTTTATCCCGGGGGAGGGACAGCAATTTTGCCGGTACCTGATGGTATGCGAAACAGGAACCAATTTGGAAACCACCAATCTTGTTTTCACAGATGCCAACTGCCAAAGATAGTGGACTTCAAGACCACATCAAAACCCCGCCAACGTGCCAAACCTTCGTCGCAGCTAGGCACAAGATGGCACCAGTGTTTGGGCGCATGGTGTGGTGTTATGCAGTGCCTCCGAAGTACTCAAGGCAGGATAAGAGTGATTGCCACTTTGTTGCGTTTGGGGATGTCCTGACGGTCTGTTGAAGTGATGCCGTGCGATGTATCCCGTGAGGCAACTCTGAGCTCACCAATGCGTGAAGGACAGACACAGAAGATCCCGTCCAACATCTCCCAGGCGGCACTGCGTCACCTGATGGCGCTGATTTACACTGGATGCCCCGACAAGGACTGGGAGACAGGGCCAGACAAGAAATGACATTTTGATACATTTTGCCATTTTGCAGTAATTGTTGACATGGTAGTCAGGGGCTGGAACACTGGATCCAGTTTGAATCGAATCGTTTGTGTCCACACGAAGTCATGAGAGGTGGGAAGTCATAGAGCAATGCTATGAAGTTGTCAGACCCAAAAACACCTGCCATACCATTGTCTCCTTCACACCTGGTATGGCCTACGTAGGTCCGACTCGTCTGGGCGGGGAACCATGCCATTCCACTGCCATGCAAGGAGTACTCCATCAGCGTGCATTTGGAGGCTTTGGGCCACAGTCCCTAGAAATGCCTAGAACATGATCCAACATGCATGTCGGAGTGTGCAGCCGAAGCATGTCACCACACATGCGGATGGGTTATGTATGTGTACGCCCTTGTGAGTGAATGCAGGTATACACCAAAGGGGACCATCTGGATAGGACAGGATAGGAATATGATGGAATGACTCTTGCGCGCGACACATACTCATCATAAACTACTAGTGTATCCTCAAAGTCCGGACTGGCATGAATCCCAGACCCTTTTCAGGTGATATCTCAGACCACAACTGCCACAGCTGTTTGAGGATTTATATACATATGCATTGAGGTTTTGATGTTTTGAGTTGAACATGACCTCTTGGCGCAGGAAAGTCTAGTTCGATGCCAACTCAACACGAGCCCTCAACAGCTCCAACCTGTAGTTTGTATTGAATGTATGTACCAGCCGGCAAGCAAAAGGCAACGAAAGGAGTTTGGCCAGGTGACATGACATAGCCATGGAATGTGAATAGCGCTTCCTTCGCCTCCTAGTCCAGCTGCGAAGGCATTGGATCTGGCACATCGGTGGCAATTGGATCACATCGTTGAGGCGCTCGAGACGAAATTGGTGAAGGACCATGACATCATGACATTGCTTTCACCAGAGACTGGGTGGTATGTGACATTGCGGGGCTTTCATCGACCAATCCATTTGATGCATATGAATTTATGCGTGCAAATTTTTTCGAGCATGCAGCATGATCTTTGTTATTTAAGATTAATTAAGGCCTTGCTCTTTACTGTTCTTTGAGTTTAGACGCTATATCTTCTGGGCTGGCACAGTGCACGCTGACTCCCTCTGACTGAGCACACATGAAAGCACATAATGTGACTTGACGAAGAACATGTTGCGCTGCATTGTGCCTCACTGTTCTGCCTGGGGTGAAGACACTCCATGTCCCTCACCTCCAGGAGGTATCAGCAGCCTCCAAGCTGTCCGTACAGGTGGGTTTGGTGAAGTTGAATATTGTTAAATCTTTGTATTTTTTGCTGTTTGGTACATGCCGCAGGAAGTTGCAGTAAGTGGAGCTAGAGCTAGGATGGTCAACCTGTGCCACCCTATGCTCACCATTGATCACCAAGATGCTGACTTCCAAATGGTCCTTCTGAATGAAGTCCTTCCAACTTTGATTGTAGGGTTAATCATTTTGGATTGATCTTACGCCCAGACCTGGGCAGGAGCAGTTGGCAATGATAGACCATGCCTTGGAAAGTGCAGTGCTCAAGCACTTGCCAAATCTGCGGCAAGCCTGCCATCGCACCGTTGCAGCTTCTCAATGCTTGCGGGATGCTGCGATGCGAAACGAATTTGGATGCATAGCCAGCAAGGTTGGGGCCCGGCAAATTGCAAGATGGGGTGTGAGGGTTGGAGAAAGGATTCTGGAGGAAGATGCTCGAATATAGATCTTTCATGTCCTTTCATTTTCTTGGCTGGTCCCATGTTCAGCAAAGGGATCCTGGAGGGCAAACTGGAAGCTCCCCGACCGGTATGAATCAGCTAGGAATGCTAGGACACTGCTGTTTAGGTATACCATGGTATACCCAGGAACCGCCTTTGCCATCCATTTTGCTCAATTTGGCCCGCAACAAGCAGCCGGTGTTGTTTTCGTCCAGGATTTGGCGAGCATCACTGGAGGAGAACAGGGTCCTGGTGTTGGAAACAAGAGAAAAAGGACCTTGGAGCTCACCTGATTCTCCAGGACGGAATGTGGAGCAGCTGCTCCTTGGAGCAGCAACTTTAGTCTTGACATCCCAATGCAGCCAATTTAGTAATTTTTACTCACTGATTATCTGATTTCTTCCAATCTCTTGCAAGAGCTTTGCTTCGATTACGCCTCCACAATGTGAGTATTCACATTTGACATGATAGACATCAAAAATGGTGCGCGTTTCTTTTCTGATCTCAATTTTGTTTAACTTGGCCAAAGCGTCGAATTGCACTCCAACCTTGAGTAGAATGCATCGAATAAGTGTGTATTGTATATGTTTAATTTATTTGACATACATCTAATTATCTATGCGATTTTATTGTAACTCCAAAATAGCCACACGGACAATCATTGGTATCTCCTGTACAGTCTGCTTGGCGATGTTTGTTCTGAGGTTAGCAATGAAGCCCCTAACAGATGTCACATGCTCGCAGCTCTTCCTGCTATACATATACATTATATGACATATGATATATGATACATGATATATATATTTATATTTATATTTATATTTATTTATAGATAAGTAATATATAGCCGCCACCAAAATTTTCTGGTGCCTACGGAAAAAGGAAATGATATGGGTACTTTTTTTCTCTGTACATTTACTGTATTTCCTATAATTCTGTCGGTAGTACTGATTTTCATCATTTTGGCAAGGTTCTTCCGCAGTTTTTTAATCATCATTTTACCATTGGTTGTATTGTAAACAAAATTCCAACCTATTTCAGCATTTTACCATTGCTGTTAAGTGATTGTCCGACCAATTTTAGCATTTTTCAGTTCGTTTTCAGCAGTTGTTCAGGCACATTTCAGTATCTTACCGTGGTTTTCATCAGTCTTTCCAATCTATTTCATCATTCAGCATTGGCTTTCATAAGTTTTTCCTTCTGTTTCTTGGAACAATTTCAAACAGGAGTCCTCCATAAAAAACATGCACTTCAGGGGCAGGATCTGACCGGCTACCCTTTTTGGATGAGTTTGCGACCACTATTTTCTTCCTTTTCTATACAGTACATACAGGATGACCAATTTATGAAGAAGAATACGCACATTTTTTGATCAGGTGTCTCAAAATAAATATAGAAAAAATGGGCATCACAAGATGGAATTCTGAATGAATTTGGCAGGTTGCACCCAAAATGCAGAAGCAAAATGAATTGTAGAAACAACCAGAGATCACAGATTGAATTATAGAAGAACATGAAAACGGCCAGAAGTCAAGGATAGAAGGCATATTTTTTGGTTGTTAACAATTGTGGGCAAGAGTCAATTGTAGAGAAAGAATCGCGAGCAGGTGCTGCTGCGGATTTATATTTTTTTTTGGCAATTCCGTCGGACACCATATATTCATATGAATATATATATATATTATACACAGATCATACAGTTTTGGATAAATGTTGCAGCAAATGCACATACAATAGTCTCATAGAAGTATATACAAACACATTAATATAAATATGACTATGAATATGAATATAAGTCTAAATAAATAACACAACATATATAGATTGGTCGCACTTCCCGTTGCAGGAGGAACAGCTGGGGAAAGCCGGGCACATGGTGGCATATCGTCGAAGGCGGAACTACTGAGGGGTGCCCGGCAACGCTCATGGCGCCCAACACATTCAATCGGTGTGTCCAAAAAAGGGTCCAACATCCAAAAAAGAATGCATAATTTGTGTAGCTTTGTGAAAATCTTTAATTTTTTCTAGTGTGTTCAAAGTTTGGAGGTATGTCCAATTATTTCCAGGTGCCGTGGATTGTCATCCGCCTTGCTCCCTTCAGTACCGTTTCAGGATTTGCTCGAATCTTTAGCATATCCGTTCGCTGCGCAGTCGCCGGTGTGTCAAAATGGACCGAAATGACTGCCAAGTTTCTCAATCCACACCACCTGAACGAACGCTGCCTTCGCTTCTTCGTGTTTCTCTCTCCTTTGGATGTCGAATAGTTTGCAGGGATACTGCTTGACATCTTGAAAACTTGTCCGTTGTGGAAACCCGAGGTCAGCTTCCTTTTCAATGTGGCCATTACCATCTTCCCAGAGAGCAGCCTGGACCTCAGATAGCCTAAGGTTGGCTGAAGCACCGTAGAATTATAATGAATTATATATTCTTATCAATACATCGATTTCTTTATTTATTTTTGGCTATCTATCAATATATCTACCTACCTACCTACCTACCCACCTACCTACCTACCTACCTATCTATCTATCAATCTAACAATCCTTCAATCTATCAATTCATCAGTTCATCAATTCATCAATCATCATCAATCTATCATCTATCAATCGATCCTTCGATCCTTCGATCAATGGTTCAACCTATCAATCTATCAATCAATGAATCATCTATCTATCTATCTATCTATCTATTCTATTCTTATTCTTATTCTTATATTCTTAAATTCTTAAATTCTTAAATTCTTATTCTAATTCTATTCTATTCTATCCTTTCCTATCTATCAATTTATCACTTGTTTGAACCCCCCGCCAACTACAAGAGTCGTGGTAGACCACACTTCGAGGTGCCCATCCTTTGCGTTTCTTGCTTCATCCACTTGGCGAAGGTCGTCCAGTCACATCCATGCAGGACTGACATTGATCGACCACACGCACGCAGACACAGAAAGAGACAAAGACAATGACACATATAATCGCACACACACACAGATACTGGTGATTATATATGTGTATGTATAGATGCAATATTATATCTATATAGCGCACACATATCGATATGTGATAGGTGTATGTATGATTATGTATATGTCAATTCATGGTGGCTGAGGACATTTCCTTCCAGGTTCGAGCTTCAGTGCACTTGTTCCACGCCTGGCGGCCCAGTGAACCCAACTGTGTCAGGATGAATTGTGGAGGGCCTGGGATGGTGTCCTTGAACAGGGCGTAAACTGGAAAGCTGTAGGACTGGGTTCCCATGTCTGTTGTGGAGGTCCAGTACCCTAAAGAACCCGACGGTTTTTTTTTCGGTGGTCTTGAGGGAATTGATCGAGTGATTCTGGGCGAGATTCATACTGCTGCACTCTTCCTTCAAATTTGTGCTTGAGAATTGCGCAGTCACTGCGCAAAGCCAGGTGCTTGTCCCAGGTAGTCTCTTCATTGGCTACCTACTCTTCCCTCTGCAAGGCTTTGTGTGGTTTGGCGCTCAGATCTTTACCAGATGCCGAGTTCACAAGGCAAGATGGCCCACTTCACTGTATTATACACTGCATTTGTAAACCCTCGACAAGAAGGCATACGGCACGATACGGCTCTTCTCTATTCTTAATGCTTAAACTAGACTTGCCCATTTGCCAATTTTTTTGTTTGGTATAGAAGGGGAATGATGGGAACACATGCATGCATATAATATATCACATGCGCGCACAAAAACGTAGAGAATCACACATACGTACATCATATCGTATACGGACATACATAATATGATATAATATGTATATAACATGTATATGCAGACTATGTTTGACAGCGTCGCAAGTGTTGCCAAGTCATCCAAGTCGCCAGGCCTGCAGTTTCCACCATTTCCTTCTTACGCTTTTGGTCAGCACCTCAGCACACCCACCGAAGTGAGTTTCCTAACATTCGCACCGGAGATACAGAAGCCTAATTTCAGAAGTCGTGTTGTCTCATGATGTCTCATGTTGTCTGCGTTTCCGCTGTAGAAGTGCGGAGTATTTGGGCGTCTCGCTGAAGCTTGATTCATCTATGAGGCACAGCCGGAGCTTCACCTCTGACCTGAAAGCACGTGAGGTGCACTTTGAATGTGTTGAGTCACATGTTCAGAGCTTCAGAAAATTTCCTTGCGGTGTTGGATGACATTAAATTCTGGATGACGTGCGAGATTTGTATTGTTTACAAACGGCTGGTGTGGCCCACACGAGCTAAACGCATCTGAATTGTAACAATGAAACAATTTCAAAAACCTGAAGCCCATGGCGCCATGGATGCCGTGGAACCGTGGAGCAGCCCTTGTGGACCCGGTCTCTTGTGGCTCCTGTGGCTCTTGTCACTCCAGGCCGAAAAGGCGATGGAACCCTTGGGCATGAGCCTTGGCCACGACTACATGGGTTTGGGGGCTCAGACGGGCTGCCGAGACGGAAGTATGCGATATGCGAACCATTAGCAGAAACATGCAGAAACTTGGCGTCCAGAAATATCCAGAAACCCGAAAGGTCAGGATTCTTTGCAACATACGACAGAGCTTTCCAATTTCTTTACATAGTCTCTTCAACTTTCTGCATTGCGGGTGTCAGGATTTCTGCTATTTGATTATGGCTGTGCCAAGCCTGAGGACATTTCTTTATGGCTGTGCCAAGCCTGAGGACATTTCTTTACCCATCATACCTATTACATCCTATTACTCCTTTTTTATATAACCAAGTCAGGATGCCATTCCTCGGTCACATCCGAAGTTGAAACCAGTTGCAGGCTTTGTGGTACAGCCACTCTCCTGCAGCTTGACCCTCTTCTTTGCCTCTGGCGTGGCTTGGTCGGGCACCTGGTGACCCAGAAACGGCGCAAAAGAGCTGGTTGTTAACCTGGTTCTTTTTGGAAAACGTGGTCTGCACAGATGGGACTTTCTGCCTCAGCACTCGCAACCCACAGTTTCCCACGCAACTGCACCAGAAATTGAACTCTTCTGTGGTGGCTTGCGCAAAGCCCTGCCACCATATAAACTTGCAAGATCTTGCAAGAAGTTGATGGGCAATGAAGTACTTAACAATTGCTGAAGCTGAGTAAATTGTGCTCCCAGTGGGGTTCAAGGTGAGTTGCACACTGTGGTGGCTGGATGCTTTGAAAACGACAATGTAGGGACAGTACAAGCAAAATTGGATTCAGCGTCGAGGGTCCGCAATGAAGCCGTGTATAGCTGCAGAACCAAGACAGTACGTGCAGCGTCATTCATTGATAATGAATGATCATGATATAATCCATCTTTGCAAAGACAATATGGCATATATGAAAGATATTAAAGTGACCCCATCACGGATTTATGAGGTAGATGGCCAAGACTAAATGTAGTGGAATGACCAGAAGAGAAGGGAAACCAATCTAACACTGGTTCGGAAAGGAGGTAGTGGGAAAGGGACCGCAGCGTGTAGGAATGTTTGGTAAGTGAATTTGTGCGGACGGGAGGAATCCAGTAGGTTAAGCCTTTCAGAAGCCACGGGTGAAAATTTCTTTGGAATTCAGATGCAGCATGATGCAATCCACATCAATCCACTGTACAGATCTCTGCCAGGACTCTACACGTGTGGCGTTTGGGATCCAGGAAACGAAGCAAAGAAAAGGGCGAGGGCACACAAGATGCCCGCAGTGTGCCCCGCCCATGCGCCTCATTCTTCTGCTGTATGCCCTGACACATGTACAGGCGGTCTTGGATATACTGACCGGATTGAAGATGCTTGGCACATCTTGGCAATCCTTTGATGTTTTGATATGTGAATCCAAAAGAGCTTTGGTCAACTCTGTGGTGGCCAAAGCAAATTTGCAATATGTGTGGCACATGCATACATGACATGTTAAAACATGTTAGAACATGTCAACGCATTTGTGTGTTTGTACATGAGCGAGTAAGTTGATTTATTATTATTGAGTTACTTTAGTTAGTGAGTGAGTGAGTGAGTGAGAGAGTTAGTGAGTTAATTCGTTAGTCTGTGAGTCCGCGAGAGAGTTGGCCAGCTTGTTACTCAGTTGGTTTGTTATTGAGTGATATTGAGTGATGTTGAGTGATGCTGAGTGAGTCAGTGAGTTAGTGACTTAGTTGGTTAGGTAATGAGCTAGTTAGGTGTGTCGTTTGTTTGTTTGTCTGTCTGTCTGCCTGGCTGGCTGGCTGTCTGCCTGTCCTGTCTGTCCTGTCTGTCTGTCCTGTCTGTCTGTCCTGTCTGTCTGTCTGTCTGTTTGTTTCTTTGTTTGTTTATGTGTTGTTTGTTTGTTTGGTTTGGTTTGGTTGTTAGTTAGTTAGTTAGTTAGCTAGCTAAGTTAGTTAGTTAGTTAGTTAGTTAGTTAGTTAGTTAGTCAGTCAGGTAGTTAAGTTAGTTAAGTTAGTTAGTTAGTTAGTTGGTTAGTTAGTTAGTTGGTTGGTTAGTTAGTTAGTTAGTTAGTTAGTTAGTTAGTTATGTTAGTTAGTTAGTTAGCTAGCTAGCTAGTTAGTTAGTTAATTAGTTAGTTAGTTTGTTAATTACTTAGTTAGTTAGTTAGTTAGTTAGTCAGTTAGTTAGTTAGTTAGTTAGTTTGTTTGTTTGTTTGTTTGTCGGTTTGTTTGTTCGTTTGTTTGTTCATTTGTTCGGCGTGTGTTTGTGTAGTTTGTGTGTGCTTGTTTAGCGTGGACGATTTGGGGCCCGTACCCCACTTGCAATGACTGGAGAGTGGGCCACTGATTTTGATGCTGCATGATGGTGCCAGGATGCCAAGGGGGTTGGCATTGGATCTGCAGGAAGGCCGCATGTACTGGGCAGAAGACGGCACAATGAAGTTGAGAAGCGCCACGCTTGATGGGCAGGACCTTCGAGATGTGCCTGTGGCCAAGCTTACGATCTTTCGACGGAAGATCTTAGTCTCGTTAGTCTAAGATAAATTGATGATAATTGATGCATGTTGATTCATATGATGAATTTAATGTGCCGTGTGCCCTACTTGGAATTTAGGAGGGTTGAGCAGGTTTGAGTTGACACTCATTTTTTTGGAGCCAATGATCCACCATTCAAAGCGTCATGGTTGCGTGTTGGTTTTTGCCCTGAAGCACTCCTTCCGCAAAACCATTTTTATCTCTACTGGCCTTTGTTGACTCCAGTCCTGGCACTGTGTCGCTTGCGTCACACTCCTTCCGTTGATTCGTTCCTGATCGTTCCTGATCGTTCCTGATCGTTCCTGGCAGGTGATAGTGAAGACTGAAGTCCAGGAAGCCCCACGAGATGTTGCTGTGGATTTCACCCGTCGGAAAGTGTATTGGACCGCTCTCTGCTGCGGCTTGCGCCGGGCCAATCTGGACGGTAGCGACGAAGAAATTGTGGCGAGCGCAGAGTTTGCAAGTGGAGTAGCTATTCTGAATGGCTCAGTTTTCTGGGCAGATTGGATGCATGGCCAAATTTTTCGTCGGGATATGGGAAACTCGGGAACTGAGGAGCCCATTGTGACAGGTCTTGCGTCACCCGTGGATGTTGCAGTGGATCCTCAGAACCAGCAGATTTACTGGTCAGACGTAGGTATTGCCAGAACACAGCGCGCTTCTCCAGACGGCAGCGACATACAGGTTCTGAACATGAGTTGGGCTATTATGAATACCTATGGCACTTGGCGCGTTGATTCAGAGTTTACCACTTACTGATCTCACTGTACTTTTGTTTTTTCTCTTACTGTATCTATCTGTATCTATCCTTAAAACTAGGACATTGAAATGTGGATTTCCCGATTTTCTACTTTAACTTTGTCATGTTTCCTGGTGAGAGGCTTGCACTTGTTGCCCCATCATTCCAACTTCCTACACTTGTGGATCAGGTATGGCTGTAGATGTGCAGGGTAGGAAGTTATACATGGCCGACTTCGAAAAGACAGGGGAGTTGACTGGTAGCAGCTCCGACTACGAAGGCCGAATCATCCGCACCAACTTAGATGGAAGCCAGGCGGAGGTGTTGATGAACGAGCCGGGCATCTGAGCTGAGCTTCAACAGATTTTACATTCGTTATATATGTATATAATATATATACATATACGATCATATACGTGATTATGTATATTTAAATCATTTAAGGTGGTTTACATGTTATTTGACGCCTGCGGATGCTTGTGGCTTGTGTTTCCCTGACTTTGGGTACTGTACTGACTGTACTGTGCATGTTTCGTATGGACGTGGGAGCCATAGGCCATGCCATAATCATCCCCATGCAAGGAGGCACAGGGCCCATCGAAAGGTTCCAAAATCCGACATGGAATTATATAATACAAGGCCTTGTGACGCCCAGGACAACATCTCCGACATAGCAAACAGATACGTGTGCTCCGTTTGTCCCACACATAGACAATGGCAGAAACTGCTGCGCAGTTTCAATTTAGTGACTGGTTGTGAATGGCATAGAAAAACATGAAAAACAGATTTGTGATTTGCGAATTTGGGTTGCTCTCAGCTCCAGGCATGAGCATGCCGTATGGCATCGCCGTGGACTCTGCTGCAGAACAGGTGTATTGGACAGATCAAAAGGCTGGACGCATCCAACGCCTCTCATTGCGTTGTGCTAGCGGCGTTCTGGAGGTGCCAAGCAGGATGAATTCCACCATGGTGCAGGCTGGCTCTGACAAAATTTGTTGCAACATCATCATTTGATAGTCATGTACTCTAATCATCACATGCACAACAAAGTGTGAAGTGATTTCGCGGTGTTTGTGTTTGGCAGGTGGAACATGGTGAGGCAGCTCATGGTAGCTCCATCGAAGTGCGCTGCCCCACTGGTTACAACGGCACAGTGACTCTGGCATGCAGAGATAGTAGCTTTGACTTGAATCGCGGCAAGTGCGGAAAGCGCTGTCCAGCAGGTGCACAAGATTTTAAGCCGCCCGGGGAAGACGATCTCAGCTATGTCGTGGGATATCCTGAAATGGATGACCGTGAAGACGTGGTCTCTGAATGTCCCAGTCCTTTGGTTGGCACCATGCGTTTCTACTGCCAAGATGGTGTGGTCCTTGCCCGAGAACGGCAATGTCGCCAGGCACGGCCTTGTCCCGAAGGGGACTTTTTGCTCGACCATGCGAAGGTGCATCACTCGGAAATCAATCACGGCTTCATGGAAGCTAGCACCTGCCCCGATGGCTTTGAAGGACTGTGTCTTGGGCCCAGGGGTTCCTTCACCAACCATATCTTTAGACTCAAATTGTGAAGGGTTCCGAAGATAGGATCTTATACTAGAATATATCTGATACATATGTATACCATACAATGTACTGTATATAATTTATATAATCATTGCGTATCTCATCAACCCGACAAAAACCCACCATGACCAGTCCTGCAATTGCCCCTGGCCGCCCCTGAGGACAATACTTCTTACAGTGCCAGGAGAGCCAGGTTCAATAGGTTTTGACATTTAGGATATTTAGGGACAGTTCTGTAAGACAGCTTTTCGGATCTTTTCGGTGTTTGTTTACCTTTCTGACCTTTGTGATGACGTTGAGAAGATCCACAGCCCTGACAGGATGGGGAAGTCATCACAATGTACAACAGCTCCTGCACAGCTACATGTGATTCAGCAGGAAGTTTGTGGGTTGATGATGGCGCGGTGGAGGTAGGGCAGAAGTTGAAACCTGATCAATGATCAGCACATACTCCCTTGTAGTATGAGTTCTCTTCCATGCGTCCAGAGACCACTGACAGCTTCCAGCCCAACATTTCCTGATAATCCTGCCTTATGAAGCGCCATCAATATCATTATGCAATATAATGTATAACTTAATATAATCCAAACACCAGTCTTCACAACGTTGCTTGCTGCTTTCATGACCCTCCTGTCCCATCTATCATTCTCCCTTCAGGTCTCCCATGGAAAGATCATTGAGGGTGGAAAGCTGAAAGTGGTCTGCCCCGCTGGGTCCGCAGGAGAAGGCCCGGGGGTGTTGGGCATTTGCAGCATCCCAAGGCCCAACCTGGCACAAGACATTCAGAACAAAGAAACATCTATCCACTAGAGGATTTCCCAAGCAGTGTCGGAACATTTCGGATACTGCCTGACTTTATGATATTTTATGACTTTTTATGATGTCTAATCCCAAGAACAGGTCAGGGGTTGCTTTCAACTGCATTCAGAGGTTTATGCTGAATTTGTATACATACGCTATTACTCCCGGTGTAACGAGAACCAAGCAGATGAAGCAGCGACCTTTGTGGAGAGGCGTCTACCTATCCTGTGAAGATGGCTACATCAACGTCACTGAGAGCACATGCCAACGCTCCTCTTTTTGCCCTGGTGGATCTGTCTTAGCTTCTCGCCTGACATCTAAGGCTTACTAAGGGACCAGGTCGGATAATTCGGCTTCGGAGAAAACAGCGTTCTTTTTGACTTTTTGACTTTTTAACCTTACACAAGATGAACACACTGAAGCACCAGCTTGCAAGATCTGGAGCCGAGGTGTCTAGTGCGGAAATTCTTCATGACAACTTGGATGATCAGGAACAAGTTATTGTGCAATGCCCCGGCGGCTTTTCTGGATCTATAGGTCTGACGTGTCAGAAGGGTATGATCCTGACTGAGGGTTGCTTGGATTCAGATGCTGGGGGTTGAACGATGCTTTCCAAGGGCCAGCTACTTTGTTGATCTTTGTTGTATGTACTATGTTGATGCAATTTGATGCAATTTGATGCATATAGTCATCATGTAATCCGATGCATAGCTTTGGGAACTATTGGGAACTGAAGTCTTCAGCTGTTTGGTGCCCGCCGTGCAGCATCGCATTTCTTTCTGAAAGGTCCCAACCGCCCAGCCCCCCGCATCCCTTCTCCGAGCCCAGGTAGTTGTCACAAAGGATGTGATCAGACCTTCACCAACATCTCCGGTTTGCAAATAGAACTCCCTGGTGATTTGGAGCATGAGATGCAGTGGAAAGTGGAGTGCCCAGAAGGTAAGCTCTCATTTGCTTTAGAATGCTTTCGGATTCCTTGTTGAACATTGGCCATCAGCATGTTCATCATATTTTCTCTAAAGAGATACAGTGATATACATATAAAACTATAAATGCACTGATAGGTGGATGAATGGATGGATGGATTGACAGATTGACCGCTAGATTGATGTATAGATTGAAAGATTGAACGATTGATCGAAGGATCGATTGATAGATTGATAGATCGATGAATTGATAGATTGATAGATTGGTGAACTGATGAACTGATGAATTGATGAACTGATGAACATATAGAAATACATGCGCACACACACACACGCGCATGTATATACAATATGAACAACAATATACAACTATATACACTTACTTACAATTATACATTTATATACGGAGGGCTAATTATTTTAGGATTTTTTTTTTGATCAGGTTTAGGAATTATTTTTGGATTCCTGCTTCTCTGCTTTTCCTGCTTTTCCTGCTTCTCTGCTTTCCTGCTTTTCCTGATTTTCCTGCTTTTCCTGCTTCTGCTTTTCTGCTTTTTTACTTTTCTGCTTCTCCTGCTTCTCGCCTTTTCTGCTTTTTTGCTTTTCTGCTTCTCCTGCTTCTCTGCTTCTCTGCTTTTCTGCTTTTTTGCTTTTCTGTTTTTCCTGTTTCTTTGCTTCTCTGCTTTTCCTGCTTTTCTGCTTTTCCTGCTTTCTTTGCCTTTCTGCTGTTTTGCTTTTGTGCGTTTCCTGTTTCTTTGCTTCTCTGCTTTTTTGCTTCTCTGCTCTTTTTTGCTTTGCCTGCTGTAAATACTTGATTTTCATGTAAGATGCATTTTGCACAGTATTTACATCCCTGAGTATCACATGACCAACCTTCTCTTGAAAACTAGCAACGTAACATGTGAGAAGAGGTGCTTGCATTCTGCTTTGGGGGGAGGCGCTGCGCCCTCCCCCAATCCCCCCCTCCCGCTTTTTTTTATTTAAACTTAAACCCAAGTTACATTAGTTGGTTTTTGCGAACTAACCTTCTCTGGAAAGCTGACAGGATTACATGTGATAGATAGATAGATAGATAGATAGATAGATAGAATAGATAGAATAGATAGATTAGATAGTTTAGATAGATTAGATAGATTAGATAGATTAGATAGATTAGATAGATTAGATAGATTAGATAGATTAGATAGATTAGATAGATTAGATAGATTAGATAGATTAGATAGATTAGATAGATAGATAGATAGATAGATAGATTAGATAGATAGATAGATAGCTAGATAGCTGGATAGATAGATAGCTTGGTAGAAAGATAGCTAGATAGATAATGATAGATAGATAGATAGCGAGCTAGATAGGTAGATAGCTAGAGAAATAGATAGCTAGATACCTCGATAGATAGATGGCTAGATAGATAGCTAGATAGATAGATGGCTAGATAGATAGCTAGATAGATAGATAGCTGGATAGACAGCTGGATGGCTAGATAGATAGATAGCTAGATAGATAGAAAGCTAGATAGCTAGATAGCTAGATAGATAGTGAGCTAGATAGCTCGATAGCTAGATAGCTGGATAGACAGCTGGATGGCTAGATAGATAGATAGCTAGATAGCTAGATAGATAGTTAGCTAGATAGCTCGATAGCTAGATAGTTGGATAGACAGCTGGATGCTAGATAGATAGATAGCTAGATAGATAGAAAGCTAGATAGCTAGATAGCTAGATAGATAGTTAGCTAGATAGCTAGATAGCTAGATAGATAGCTAGCAAGATAGCTGGATAGATAGCTAGCGCCCTCCCTCAATCCCCCCCACCCGCTTTTTATCTAATCCCAAGCTTCCGCATCTGTAAATATTTGGGTGAACATGCTCACATGTAGAACATCCCATACAAAATGGAA
This sequence comes from Cladocopium goreaui, assembly GCA_947184155.2. NCBI lineage: Eukaryota > Dinophyceae > Suessiales > Symbiodiniaceae > Cladocopium > Cladocopium goreaui. The sequence goes on from CAMXCT020001309.1 coordinate 138,977, forward strand.
GGTGAACATGCCAAAATGTGGCAAATACCATACAAAATGGAAGGTGAACATGCCCACATGTAGGAAATCCCATGAAAAATGGAAGGTGAACATGCCAAAATGTGGCAAATACCATGCAAAATGACAAATTCAAGTTCCAAACCGTTGCAAACACTAGGCAAATGGTACCAGCCAAGAAATCCAAAAAAAAATCCCAAACCTGCTCAAAAAAGAATTCCTAAAACTATTTCACACCCTTTATATACACATATACATATTTACACACACATATCTGTATACACAAGTTAATGATATTCAATAAATCAATCATTTTTTTGTGCCGCGCCGCCAAAGGTCATTCAGGCGAACTACCTTTCAAATGTTTGGATGGCAACCTGACTTGTCCTGACTGCAAGTGTCTTCCACGGCTCTCTACGATGGCTCCAGTGATGCCTAGGGTGGAGATTTCTGAGTTGCCAGTGGCTGCCCTAGCTGCAGCTGTGACGGCGGTGATTTTGTTGCTGTGTTTTGCCGCGGGATTGCTGTGGCACCGGGCCGTGAGACGCAAAGCCATGGCCGCTGCAGTGGCAGCTGCAATGGGCGACATCCCAACGCATTCGGTGCTGCCGAAGTCTGGCACCCGCTCTGGCCGCTCAGGGCATTCGGTTTCACATTCGACTTCTGCAGCGTCCAGTGGGTCAAAGCCGAAAGATGAGGCATCCTTCGAACTGGTAGTTGATTTGCCGATGGCACTTCCACTCTACTGGGCTACGAATCATGGCATTCACATTTTTCCGGACCCGAATCGAATTGGAGAAGTGCAACTTAGACCTCATTAAGCTGCAACGGGATTCAATGCGAAGAGCTGCGCAACTGCCATGCATGAAAGCATATGAAAACATATGAAAACATATGAAAACCAAGGTTGCCTTCAGACTTTAGGGCTCATAGGTATTGAGGTGGTCCAGAGGCGCGTCGCAGGAACGTTGTTGACTCAATCTTTGCAGTGTGGACAAGGCAAGCCATGTGAGTTGTCACAAGGCTCTGGTACCATGATGCAGAGTGACGTAGAGTGACCCTGCCCCCAAGGCAGAATCTGATGACCGAAACGTGGATGTCACACTATACCCGAGATCGCCTTTTGCACTGCGGGGGCAGGGTACCAGTAGGTTGTCGGGTCGCCAATGTGCTTCGTGTGGAGAATCACAAGGCGAGGAGAAGCTGCCGGTGCCCGCAATGTTGATCCAGTGTTCAAGGATTTTTGATGATTTTGATGATTTTCCTGCAGTTTTGCTTACATTCTTCGAATTCTTTCACATGGCAAATCGCTCAGTTTGATCAAGCCTTGGGGTGTAATGCTTTTCATTGTTTCCCTGTTTGGCGTTTGGAGTTGGAGGCCTATGCCCGCTATTCCAGCTACAAAGATGCTTTGCGGATGAAGCGCTCTCAGCCATGTAAAAGATTTACCGTTCGCACCAGTGGGAAAATCAATCTTCTAGACGAGAGCGTGAATGAGGTTGCTCGGAAGGGAGGAAAATGTGGTGGAAGCTGGGGGTTCTCAAGTCTCAAGGCACTATTTTCTTTCTCTTTCCTCTTTCGGTTCCTTGCATCATGCCCTTTGGTCGTTTCGATTGGGGAACTTGCTGTGACATCGTACATCCTTTTGCAGGAAAGTGAATGAGAGAGGGGTTGAATATGAGTGAATATGATTGAATATGACTCTTATGACTGAATCATGACATGTCATGGTTTGCACATGTTTGCACCTTGGGCATCTTCGGCATCTTGTCTTTACCTTTTGGATGCTTTTCAGATTGACCCCACGGTGGCCCCGTGAGGCCTACCTCTTCCACGGCACAAATCCAGAATCGGCACAGTCCATCTGCAGAGATTTCTTTCGAATGGATCGCGCTGGTACCTCTTCTGGCACCATGTTTGGCCCAGGGATCTATTTGGCAGAAAACGTGCCCAGACAAGGTTTGTATGTTTTTTTTTTGTGTGTGAGCGTTTCCAATATTCTTGCTTTTCCCGACAGCCAAGACATGCCATTCGAGTTCAACTTAGGCCAGCAAGAGCGATGAATATGCAAAAGAAGGCTCTGGAGTTTACGTTGGGCTTTGTGCTGTGCTACTTTGCCGTTGCAGCATGGGTGAAGTTCTTACAGTTTCCCAAGCAGGGGATATGCAAGAAAGGTTGCGAGACGGAGGCTACAACTCATTGTGTGGTGACCGGTTGGCCGCAGTTGGCACCTACCGGGAGATGGTCTTTTTCAATGAGGAGGCTGTGTATCCTGAGTTCATTGTAATCTACACTCGTTCCTTTGAATAAGTTTCACTGCGTTGGCACCGCCACGGTGGTCCCACTGCATACCTATTGCGCGAGATCTCTCGTGGCTCTTTCTCCCCTAAAGGGAAGAAATGCAAATTCAGAATTTGATGCCACCGATATTTTGCGGCTCCACGATCTCAGGGCATTCTGGCATACTATCTAGCTGCTGGATGCTGAGGTTTGAAGTCGTGTCTCACAGGCATCTTGAATGTTGCCCTCCAGAATAGAATTGAATAGACGCAAAGATGCGGAAGGGGTGCGGGATGGATGGAAGAAACTCCTGTTTTGCTCGCCGGTATCTCGGACTTTATCAGATGTATCACACACACAAAATGCCAACGAGCTTTTGCCGCCTTATTTTTGTTCTGTTGGACTAAATCCATTCAAGGGTTTGAAAGATCGAAAGTTTGCAGTGTAACATAGTGTAACATGTGGAAGCCAATGGGCCATGCCCCCTTGCATTGTGTCAGCGTTGAAGCGTCTCAAAATCCAGGGAGCCACGGATTCAACACGACACCATCCAGTTGTACTGATTGTACTGGCACTGAACTTCGGCCTCTTCACATTTAAGTAGTCCTAGTCCTCAAAATCACAAGCCACTGCGAACATGTTCCTAAACCGGCCCATCTCTGTTGCACCCAGTTCTTATTTTTGGAGACAGCTTTAACTCACTGGGGAAGGTGGGGGCTCCGGTCCAAGCCCTTCCAACTCGACCAAACTTCTTGTGTCTCCCCGGCTGAGGCAGACCTTTGCCTTCCTTGCAGCATGGAGTGCTTTCATGATGCCCTTCACGAGGCAAGGCTTGGGCGTGAGAAGTGTTTCAAAATGTTTCAAACAGTGTTTAACAGAATGTGCTGAACATATTCCGAAGAGATCAAAAAAGCTCAGTCTCAAGTGATGCCAGCAGTGGCTCTTGGGGAGCGGTGGTGGAGGTACATGCATTTGCGAGCGATGCGGCGGAGCTACTTTTCCACCAACCGCATTGATATGGCCAGGGGTCCCAGATGTCGGATGCCTTGCACTCAAGATGAGCAAGAAGAGTGTCGGAGGGGAAACATATGGAAACATGCTTCAAATGCTGAGGATGCACTTTTTGCCTGGGGCTTTCCTCATTCCCAGGCTGGGGTTGTGCAGCTGGGGTGTTGTCACGCCTTGCCAGGATGAAATTTGCAATGCTAATAGCTCGGTCGGTGTCATGGAGTCCGCTCCAACCAACGCACCTTGGAATCTTCCTCGACAGGTCTTGGCAGCCAGTGCGTTTTGGGCAGCCCGAATCTACAATTGGCATGAAACCCAGCTGGTGAAGTAATTCTGACGATTGAATACGATCCAACATGGCAAAATCATCTTCGCACAAAGCGCCTTTCAAGGACCTTGCTGGTCGTCCCCGCAACGTGGCTGCCCCAAGGGGGTTCATGTTGGGGTATGGTGAGTACGCTGGTGGCTGAGGTGGTTGGGAGCTCTGGCCGTGTACCATGTGTTGCTCGCCTTCATAGTGCAACCGCTGGTGCTTCCCAAGGACAGCACATTCGAAGACGGTGTTTGTAATGTTTGAAATCATTTGAAACCGTGTCTGTGGAAGTTCGGCTTGCAGTGGACATGTGAGTTTGGGGTTGATGGACTGCGATGGACAAGCACAACTTCAGATGGCTCTTGTCCACTAGCTGCCCACTAGCTCATCCACAAGCCAATTGCGACAAAACACAATGTGAGATTTTGATATATTTTGATGGTTCGTGACAAATCATGAAGATCTGGAAGAATTTTCTCCGCAGCCATTGGGCTTTTTAGTGGCTGTGGGCTGCCTTGAGCCGAGCCTCAAGGCGGCGGTGAGCTGCGTGCATCTCAAATTATCCAAATCGCAGTGTAACAGAGTCTTCCGGAAAGATCTGTGGGGTAAACCCAGCATATACAATAATTACATATAATTACTGTACATCTATCTACACACATACACACACACATATACATACATACATACGTACGTACGTACGTACGTACATCGATACATCCATACATCCATACATCCATACCTACATACCTACATACCTACATACCTACATACCTACATACCTACATACCTACATACCTACATACCTACTACATACCTACATACCTACTACATACCTACATACCTACCTACCTACCTACCTACGTACGTACGTACGTACGTACGTACATATATATATAATTATATATATTTAATATATACACACCAGTATACACATTATACAATATATACCATGCATGATTTCCCAAACTGATCGGATTTATATATCGGCTACAAGAGAATGTACCTCTTTGTCTCGAAAGCTAAATGCCTTAGATTCTTAGACGCATATCAGGGACGCTAGGGAGGCTCCTGGCAGGTGTGGAAGTTGAACTATCATAACTATTGCAACCATCAGCATCCGACAAATGTGCACACCTAGCACCCCCCGGAGGCATGGCAAAGGTGGATGCTGATGGCAATGACACAAGCGCAGAATCTGAAGCCAAATTTCAGCCTAGCCTTCTGCAAAAGCATCTTGGTATATCTTGGTGCATGATTCGGGTGACATTGGCCGGGTCAGCAGTGTGAGCTGACGCCTCTCTGTTTCAATCCTCAGCATATGAGAAGAAACCCATCCATCATGAATCACAGTGGCATCACAGGTCAAGCTGAAGTTACTGTCGGAGTTGTTCGCCAGACGAACGGAGACGTGCTGAATCATTTTGAGCCACACTTGATGCTTTCAGCTTCAGAAGGCCTTGAAGCCAAGGTTGCTGCGTTTACTCCTCAGCTTCGTGAGTGCCAGTCTGAAATTCCTGATCCTAGCAGGGAGTTGCCTTTGGGCTTATCGAATTCGACAGATCTCCGTGCAGAAGTACGGCGACTTGGCTGACATAACTAGCTAGCGCTCGGCTAGCGCTCGACATGGCGCCATGGGCCCACAAATTTCATTTTGAGGTGCTTCCCTAGATGACTAGCCTAGATGTGTTAAAAGATCGGCTTTGTTCTGGTCGCTATGAGATGCAGACAACTGTGAGTGATGCAGGTTACTTGATCCACGAGTTCGACCCTTGGCCCTTCAGTTGCAATCATTCTTGGTGCAGGCAGCGGGGGCCCTGCGGCAGGGTCAAGAAGATGCTGCCAGAGCTGAGATGAACATGACCTAAGGTTCAACACGCGGGCCACAAAATATCTGGCGAAACATGGCTGGCATGCCTTCTTCCACTGGTATGATTACATGAGCCTCTCGGTTTGCAATTTCTTCATATCACCATAGACACAACAAAGGGAGGGAGGGAAGGTAAGACCTACAAAGCACGGTGAGAAAGGGAGAAATCGATCCAGCATCCGGCGTATTCCTTTGCCTCACTTAAGTTCACTTAAGGCCAGGTCAAGTCACGTACCATTTAAGACTTTGAAGTTAAGTCTTTTAAGTTCAGATGCACATTAGTCAGAAGATACGCATTAGTCAGATGCACATCACAGACGCAAACACGCGTGTTTTCTGCCAGAAATGTGTATGGAGCCGTATGGAACCATGCGCATATGCAGATGCACTTAAAGTATCTTAAAGTAGCATACAAAAGGGCATACTAGTCGAATATTTTTGCACTCACAAGAGAAAATCTAATCTTGCATAAATGCGTTAAATGTAGCACAAAGGCACAGTGCACTTGGCTTTTTGCTTATCGAATCATGATTTGTACATCTTCAGTCAGTTTACAAAAAGGGCTTCCTGCGGGCGGAGTGCCACCCGGGGGAGGGGTGAGCATGACAGGTTGGTATCCACTTGGCCGTCCCATTGGCACGACCATTTACCCAGGGATGCAGATCTTATCGGTGTCTTGGCTTTGGCTGCTAAAGGGGCAAATGGGGCAAATGGGGTAAGTGGCAGATCATCTCAAGTTTTTTTAGGACATTTAGTTCGGTGACAAATGACAAAGACCGCCGCGAATCGGCTTCAAGCTCTATTGAGAGAGTGGCATGGCTAGAAAACAAAAACAGGATAGATGACTTCTCCCTAGGTGTGGATTTGGCAATTTCTGAAGCTCTTCCCCAAGAAGACTGTAGACATGCCTGGCAGAGACCTGATTCCGGCCAACTGGCAACTTGGAGGCAATGCCAATTTCATGCCCTCTTCTGAGTCAGTGCTTCGACTCAAGGCATCTCAAGATGATGCAAGATGTTGTTTTGAGGGGAATTGCATTATATATGATTATATGTATATATATATATATGTGTGTGTGTGTGTGTCATTTTGTATAGTCATATAATCTTTCCATGGGAAGAAGATGGTTGCAGGACTTCAGATGAGTTGTTCACAGCACCAAGGCTGCCGATGCTGCCAGGGCATGGGCAACTTTCTATGGGGCCGATGTCTGTGAACGACGTGTGCGTCATGGTGCCTGCTTGGTGTCATGGTTTCAATCCAGAGCAGAAACAGCGGCCCTTTACCCAAGGATCCCAAGGTAAGATGCTTTCTGCATGCAGAAAAGGAGCCACATAATACCATGTTCTACCAGTTCAAATCTATCTACCATTGAATCTGTCAATCTATAGGTATTTCTTGAAAGGTTGCACTATGATTATATATATATATACTATGATGCTGCACTTCTGAACTTGGAACATCTTTGGAGCATCTTAGACCCCAAACACATCCAAACTTGGAACATGACATCTTTCTACAGAGGTTAGCCTCTGTGGCCACTTTTTCCATCTTCCTTCTGACCTGGGAAGTGTCTGAAAGCTCTGGCGCTGCGGTGTGTGCGGCACTTGTGATGTCCATCATTCCTGCGCACCTCATGCGCTCCATGACAGGCAGGGGTTGGTGCAGGGAGAACAGGGCTTTGAAGAGAATATAATTATATATATATATATGTACATATAATATTTATTACTATTATTATTACTATTTTTTATACATAGATATAGAATGATACAAAGGTCTATGGATTTAAGGAATGAACATGTCACTTGTAAGGAGCCACTAGAAAAGGAGCAGGTTGTTGCACAACCAGACAATCATCTCATGACACCCAAAAATCTAATCATGGAAAATTATCAGAGGGATTTCAGGAACAGATATATACAGAAACCCATTCGGAAACTCCAGCCGTGACAATGGTCAATAATTCAACACGTATACCAACATACCAATAGCTACTAATACTACAACAATGGCTCAACAATGCTCAACACCAGCGCACAATTTCAAGAGGAAACGTACAAACAAACAAACAGACTCAGAATTGCATCACCGGAATAGGAGTGGAGGTTGCACAAGCCAGAGGAGCAAACTCCAAGGATATAGATGCACGAGCAACGCAGATGACCAAATTGCTTCTATAACGCCGGAGTAAGTTGTCATATGTACTTGCATGTTGTGATCATCTATATTGCTCCAGATAATCCGCCGGCTGCACCCAGCTCTACCAAACAAAAAAAACCAGCAATGGGGCTGGGGGGTCAGTGTCATTTGCCGTCCTGGTGATGGCCGAAAAACGCACTGTCTTCATCTTCAAAACATGTCTGTGGAATTCTCGCTGCAGCGCCGATGCTAGGTGAGTTCGACAATGAATGTGTCGCAATGGCGGCTTTTTGCACCGCGTTTTGGCTTTGGTGTCGGAGCATAAGACACTCCAGTAGCTGGCCTTGGGCATTGCCTGCCGCTCTTGCTTACGTGCCTTGCTTATTAATGTAGCAAGGGTAAGGGCATTCTAGTTGCCACGTTTCTTTGATGTTTGACACATGTTTAGAAATGGGTGTCAGACATGGTCAAACATGATGCCAGACATGACCTTTTTGACGATAGTGTTTGGGAAAGGACATCAAGCTCCACATGAGGCAAGTGCTGTCGCAACCTGGGGCGGTTACATTTTTGCCCGTGCCTCAGCGCTGTGAGGATAGGTAAAATCACAAGAGATCGAAAGCATTCGAAAGCCAGGTTTGTTGCGATGCAGTTCAAATCGGCATCGAACCATATCAAACCATATCAAACCCATTTTTTGCATTTCCTCAATTTCCTCCATCTTGTCCTCCTGTGCGTTGTGTCGCCGTCCTTGAGGTGAACAATTTGATTGCACTGCATGCGGCTGTTCTGGTGGGCCTTGGAAAGTATGGCACAGGCTTGTACCGTGCCTACAGCATTTGGCGCCTTTGAGGAAAGTTAGTCTGAGTTGGCTTCTGGCAGCTTCTCAAACCTTCCATTTGAATTGAGGTCTGTACCTTTTATGGGTCTTTTGGGTTTGAGGTATATACCAGGATTCCGAGAAGATCGTTTAGCAGTTTAGCCTTACTCATCCTTACTCTCTTTATTCATTTTCATTAAACATATCATGTCATGTTACTTTTGATTTTTGCCCCATGAGATGAGGCACCCGAGAACAAACAATTTGTATCTATATACAGATGTGCGCTTTTCACAGTCTGAGGCGTTGTACTTCAGGAATTCCAGGAGCACGTTCTAAACGAAATACTGCTATCACTCTGCACAGCACTTGACAACAAACAGCTGGTGAACCGAAATTTGTCACAAGACTGCCTGTTGGCCTGTTGAGTGGTTTGTCTTTGGCAGTCTGCTACCTAGGTATGTTCTTGGAAGTGCATGCGCGACACTGGTGCCAGTAGTGGGGTTGATGCCCATCCGTTCCATTGAGCAGATGCCATCCATGGCCGTTTTCATGGGATTCCAGGCGGGGTGGGAAGGGCCAAGAGTTGGCCAACAAGAGTTGGCCAACAAGTTCAATTTATTTGATTTGTTCAATTTGCTTCTTTCATTCGCCTCAAGGCATCCAATATTGCAAAATATTGCAAATATGGTTGGGAGGCCCGACAGGCCCGACAGGCCATGTCTGCACCATGCGTTGTGAGGTGTTGGAACTCTGCGACCTTTGGCGAAAGAGACGTCCCATGAGCGGCCTGCGTTTTTTCTTCTTTCGGGTCAGCGTTTTTGTGACCATCGGTGTTGTGACCTGTGCTGTGTGTTGGAATCTTGGCAGAGTGAGCAGCTTTACTGTGCCAACCAGCTCCTTCAGCTGTGCTCCTTCAGCTGTTCATGAAAAAAACTGCAGACACAAGGCAGACTATGGGCATCAATTGTGGTATCGCTGTCATTGAGTCATGAGAGAGAGAGAGAGGGAGAGGTGTACAATCGCAACTGTGTATGCGGATCCACAACCTGTCATATATTATGCAAAAGCATATGCATATGCAATCATATGTATACCATATGCGGACTAGAATATATGTATACTTGTACACTATACGTATACTATGTATACAGTATACTATATATCTAATTATACCGTATACTGTATACACGTGTGCTTAGCAAAATCTTCAGCCCAGGGTGCTGCTTCAGTTCAACTACTTCTCACCGTGGTCCTCGCGGATTCGGGGTCTCTTCCTGAAGCACCGTAAGACGCTTGGCATGGACCGTGACGGATCGGTTGATCGAAGCGTTGCAAGGAAGCTGGGCACTTCAGACATGTGGGATATGTGGGATTGGCCAGACCTGTTCCCAGCATGCATTACATCAGTTGTAATTAACAACATGCAACAACCAGATACCACGATATATATATATATAATATACATTATACATGCACATAACATGATATAACTATCAATATCAACATCAATATCGATTGAAGATGATTGAAGCAATTTGGCTTATGATGTTTCTAGTTTCATATTGTGTGCTGCTGTGTACTCAGGCATCGCCAGGCATCAGTTTGATTTCGTTTGCCACTGCAGTAAGGGGGTGGGTCTTACATCCTGTCCAGCCAATGAGGACAGGAAATCCGCTTGTAGACTCAGTGGCAGAGCATCAAGCAGCCAATGAACAAGCCTACGACATGTACTTGAGCACCCCTAGATATTTCGCATGTGCTGGGCTCTTTTTCTGCTGGCACCAGCGAACTCCTGCCAAAATCTTCCCTGTCACTCGGTGAAGAGTCCCCCTCAAGCCCATTTTTTTGGCACAATTTTGGCATAGCTCATGATGCTCATGGATAGTATCCAGATGTATCCAGATGTATCCAGTATTCATTCAGAAATTCATTCCAAATCATTCCAATTTTGGTGGATCCATGGCCTTTGCTGCCTTGGTCGCGCTTCTGCCCAGGTGCTTTTTGCGGCAGTCGCTTACCACTTCTCATTGCAGCCTGCTAAAACCCGTGTATGCAAACTTTCAAGGTATGCTATGGTCCAGAAATGCTGCAAAGGGAGCAATTATTGAAATGTTGTTTAGGGTTGATTTGGCATGCTTTTGCACATGCTTATATTTTTGTGAACGCATTCGGGGCAAGCTTGTGACTGTTGTGAGATTTTGATGTTGTGAGTTTCATAATCCCAGGAAGATGAGTCGTCTCATCATCATTTGTGGTCCGATAGTGTCGATCCTGGCAGGCCAGACACAATCTCGAGGGGTAATTAGACTTGGAGATCGTACGGTAAGACTCAGAGTTAGAGATTCTGTGATTCTGGGATTCTTGGGAGCATTTATGCGCGCACTTTTACATACAGGAAGATGAGAATAAGGATGATGATGATGATGATGATGATGATGATGATGATGATGCTGCACTAACAGGTACCCATGCACGAAGAAATCACGCAGAAGTGTGTGAACATAAGCATGCAGAAATCACCAGCAAACCAAAGTGCAAGCCTCCGAGAAAGCCGGCAGGCTACCCTCTGGGCATCGTATTTGATTGGTGCATTGAGCAATGCAAACGCTTGGTTTGTGGTCCACTGCCATCGCTTCCTGAAGAAGATTTACCAAAGCGTACTGGCGCGCTGGGTATGTGGATCGGGTGGGCGGGTTGAGCTGCATGCTGAAAGCTCAAGGTCGAACGGACAAACAGAAATCATTCCTTTTTTGCTGTGAAATTGGTTCGGCCCCTTGCATGGTGTGATTTTGCGTTAGCTAGCTCCTTACCAGTTGGGTTTGCGTTGGCTATGCTGCTGTGCATGGTGATTTTTGGTGTCCGGACTTGGTTCGCGTGTTCACTGCCCTGTAAAGCTCAAATAGCACGTAGTACATCCTAGTACTCGATTTTGATCGTGGGCCATGCGGGCTCCCTCCTCAGCCTTCATGTCCAAGCAATGGTCAGGTGGTATGGGATCTATATATCGCTTGCTGAACAAGATTGTCAAGCCAGCCTCTTTGGTCGAAATTCTGGTTTGAAGGTTTTTGCTTATCAAAGCGCGGGCAAGTTGGCCTGATATGAGCAGGCCACAGAAAGGGTTGACTGGACAGAAAGGTGGCTATTGAACAAGATGAAACCACGAAGAAGTAAGGTCACCTACACTGACGAGCTGCGAAGTGTTGAGGCCCGGGCTTTGTAGAGTGTACCATGTAGGAACGTGATGGAACGTGATGGAACGTGATGGAATGTGGAACAATTGCAAACCATATCAAGCCACCAGGATGTCATGGGCCACTTCGCATTTCGGCTTCCATTGCTAGACCGTATCACCAGGCTTGCGTTCGGAGAGGGGGCTGGGAGCCGCCATTTTTTGGTGAATGAACTGGTGCAACTCCCACAAAAGGAAAGCTGTTGAGCTCAAGACACAACGTATCTCGCGGTCAGAGCAAAGCTGTTGGCTTATGAAGAGGGATGGGCAAACCATGGCAACCTGATCGCGATAATGGTGAATGGATTCCTGATGACTATTGTACATATTGAATCGTATTGATACATATTGTACTTCTTGCCAGACTAGTTGCAAGTTAAGGCAGGTTCAACGAAGCCAGTTTCACTGCTTCCAGTCATTTCAAGAGTTGAACCTGTCATTGCCTCTCAGCTGGTAGCATCATTGACTCTGGACGGCCCTTGGAAGGCTCGCTCTGGCATCACTAATTCTGAGTACCGCATGGCGAGAGATGCAGGACTGTTGGGTCAAGTTGGATCGATGGCATGCAGCATCATGCAGCACACAAACTTAATCAAACTTAGGCTTTTGAATCTTTCGAGCAGCCCCTTGCACCCAAGAGAGGGCCGGTATGGTCTAGTGGATACCTCATGCGTCAGGCCCGGGTTCAATACCTGGGTGCAACACTAGGTGGACAGGCGGGCCACTACCCCACCCCTGCAGTTAAGGGGATGAGCTAGGGTGTGGTCCGTAAAACACTCACCTTGCACCCAAGTACTGCAAGCAGCTGAGCGAAGCAGGATCCCTGGGAGAAGTTTGTTTCGCTCTGCAACTTGGCCAAGAAAAGATAGCTTGATCATGCTTGATCCAAAACCTTCCCATGGATGACCCTTTTCATCGTGCTTAGAATAGTGAGGGGCAAAAACACAGAGTTTCTTCGATTTTCACGTCTTCTGCGGTGCACCTCACAGCCCCCCCGACAATGAAAGCAGGCAACTCCTGCCCCCTTCTTTGCCCAGAAGTCGCCAGCTGATCTGCCGAGGTTATCAGCATGCTGACTCCCTGGCCGGCCCTGGTCTTGCGTATGAGGCACGCCTGCGAAATGGTCAGACCATCATTGTGGATGACTACTACCAAGGCAGGATGGTAGGGGAGGAAGCCAAGATCAACAAAGGATAGACAAGACGGTAGAAAGCACTACTGTAGAAAGCTATCTAATTATTTGTTTATCTATATATCAGTCCATGGGTAGAAAACCATAGAAAACCCTTTTGTGTTGGCCGCAGGCTACAAATGGATCGAGAGGAACACACCTTCGGACTCGCGAGTTTTGGCTTGGTGGGATTATGGCTATCAGATCACTGGCATTGCCAAGCGAACGTCGGTGGCTGATGGCAACACATGGAGCCCGAGCTGCAAAGACTGTGACTGGATATGACTGGCAGTGATGGCATCTGCATTTTCGACATCTTGGGCCTGGCATTGGAAAAAATGATGATTGATCTTTTGCCTGACGCTGAGGAATCACGAACATATTGCCACTATTGGCCGCATACTGTCTAATCCGGTGAAGAAGGCCCACAACATCATGCAACTTGCCTTGTCTCTGAGAGGGTGTACTTGATTCTTCTTTATCTTCTTGTACGTTATATGGTGAAGCCCTGTTTCAGATCCTACGATGCAGGTTTCTTTCAGCCAAGTCTGGCGGAAGCACAAGTGGTAGCGGTCAGTACTGGGTGGCATTGTCATAGGGAGGGCTATTTATTTATTTATTTTTTTTTTGCGGCAGGTTTTGTTGTTTTTTGGGGCGGGTTCCTGGTTCTATGCTTTCCTGTTTCTCTGATTTTCTGCTTTTCTGCTTTTCTGCTTCTCTGCTTTTCTGCTTCTCTGCTTTCCTGCTTCTCTGCTTTTTGCTTTCCCTGCTTCTCTGCTTTTCCTGCTTCTCTGCTTTCCTGCTTCTCTGCTTTTTGCTTTCCCTGCTTCTCTGCTTTTCCTGCTTCTCTGCTGTTCTGCTTTTTGCTTTTCCTGCTTCTTTGCTTTTCTGCTTCTTTGTTTTCCCTGCTTCTCTGCTTTTGTACTTCTGTGCCTTTCTACTTCTACTATTCTAATTTTTCTTTTCTTCAGTCATGTGTTTTTTGCTGCTCTACTTCCTGCTCCTTTGCTTCTTTGCTTCCTGTCTTTACTGTCTCTATGTTTTTCATTTTCTTTTGCTTTACTCTGTTCTGTTTGTATCCTAAATGAAACCCTAGAGAGACCCTAGGTGAAACCCAAAGAAACCCTAAAGAAATCCTAATAAGAAACCCTACATGAAAATCTAAATGAACCCTAAAGAAACCATAAATGAACCCTGAAGAAATCATAAATTAATCCTAAAGAAACCATACATGAAACCCTAAAGAAACTTTAAATGATACGCTAAATGACATCCCAAATAAACCCTAAACAACACTCTGAAAAAAACTAAATGAAACCTTAACTGACACCTTAGCTGAAACCCTAAATTGACACCCTAAAGGAACCCTAAATTGAAACTCTTAATCAAACCCTAAATGAAACCCTAAAGAAACCCTAAAGACACCCTAAATGACACCCTAAATGAAACCCTAAAGGAACCCTAAAGGAACCTACTTGAACGTTTAGAAATCGTGAAAAAGATCCTGATAAGAAACCCACGAACTCCTGAATGAAACCCTAAATTGAAACCCAAAATTGAAACCCTAAAGAAACCTGAAATGAAACCCTAAAGAAACTCTAAATGAAACCCTAAAGAAACCTTAAATGAGACCCTAAATGAAACCCAAACTGAAACCCTAAAGAAACCCTAAATGAAACCCTAAACGAAACCCTAAAGAAACCCTAAAGAAACCCTTAATGAAACCCTAAAGAAGCCCTAAAGAAACCCATTTGAACGTTTAGAAGTCCTGATAAGAAATCCTGATAAGAGACCCTACATGAAACCGCAAAAAACCCTAAATGAAACCCCAAATGAAACCCTAAACGAGACCCTAGAGAAACCCTAAATGTCACCCTAAATCGTGAAAAGAAATCCTGATAAGAAACACTGGAACGAAACCCTAAAGAAAGCTTACATGAAACCCTAAAGAAACCCTAAACGAAACCCTAAAGAAAGCTTAAACGAACTCCTGAATGAAACCCCCAATTGAAAATAATTGAAACCCAAAATTTAAACCCAAAAGAAACCTGAAATGAAACCCTAAAGAAACCTTAAATGAAGCCCTAAAGAAACCTTAAATGAGACCCTAAATGAAACCCAAACTGAAACCCTAAAGAAACCCTAAATGAAACCCTAAACGAAACCCTAAAGAAACCCTAAAGAAACCCTTAATGAAACCCTAAAGAAGCCCTAAAGAAACCCATTTGAATGTTTAGAAGTCCTGATAAGAAATCCTGATAAGACCCTACATGAAAAAGCAAAAAACCCTAAATGAAACCCTAAATGAAACTCTAAATGAAACCCTAAATGAAACCCTAAACAAAACCCTAAAGAAACCCTAAAGAAACCCTAAATGAAACCCTAAAGAAGCTCTAAAGAAACCCATTTGAACGTTTAGAACTCATGATAAGAAATCCTGATAAGAGACCCTACATGAAACCGCAAAAAACCCTAAATGAAACTCTAAAGAAACCCGAACCCTAAAGAAATCCTAAATGAAACCCTTAATGAAACCCTAAATGAAACCCTAAAGAAACCCTAAATGAATCCCTAAATAAAACCTTAAATGAAACCCTAAATGAAACCTGAAATGAAACCCTAAATGAACGCCCAAAGAACCTTCAAGAGATTCACATGAATGTTTGAAGCACCAAAATGTAGCAAATACCATGCAAATGAGAGGTTGAAATGCCAAAATCAAATACGATGCAAAATGGAAGGCAAACATGGCCAAATGTAGCAAATACCATGCAAAATGCAAAGTGACCATGCCAAAATGTAGCAAATACCATGCAAAACGACAGGTTCTAGTTCCAAACTGTTGCAAATACAATGCAAATGGTACCGGGAAAGAACGCCAAACAAAAATCCCAAACCTGAGGCCAAAAAAATCCAACAACTATTCTACACCCTTGTGATAGCTCTGGCTTCTGGATGCAAACATTGCCCCATCGCCCCATCGCCCCATCCCAAAGCAAGGAAGCATTTGGCAGACTACGTTCTCGTTTGGGCTGGCGAACGCGAGACCGACCTCCGCATCTCGGCCCACTTCGCGCGCATTGGGAACTCCGTCTTTCCGGACCGGGTGGATTGGGTGACTAGGAAAATATAGGAAAATATAGGAAACTTGAGTTAAAATAGTTAAAATATATTAAAATAGTTAAAAGGATTTGGAAGGATTCTGCGAGGTGAGAACGGTTTTGAATTTATGGCAGGTTGGACACAGAATACCAAGTCGACATGCGCAATGATCCACAGGCAAGCTTGCATCAGGGCAGAAGTCTCAGGATGACCCGTCATTTCACCCCTCCGCTCAGCTCGGAGTCTGGCCATTCTACACTTTCACCCGCACTGATACTTCAAAGATCTTGAAAGCACGTACCACGTGGCACATCGATCCAACATGATCCAACATGATCAAACAGCCAACGTCTCCGCAGGACATTTGTGGTCCTGCAGATCCCACCTGCAGCAGCTTGACAGCTCTATGGTAGGACTGTGGATGACACAGGCATACGGCATACATTTACGATCATTTACGTTTGGATGTGTTTGAATGCATTGGTTTCATATTGAGCATATACTGAGCATATTTAAGCATTGAAGCCGTCCATGATAATGCTCCAGGGATGGCTCAAATTGGATCAAATTGGATGAAAATGGTTCAAACATGTTCAAACATGTTCAAACACGCAGTTGCGACATCATGTTGCAAAGGCAAATATGCAGCATACCCTTCGCCTACTCCAATGATGCGAGCGTCTCTTGGTCATCAAGTTTAGCAGTCCGGATGGGAAATTGGAAGAATTGAATAGAGCGGCCCTTCAAGCCCTTCTATCTTTTTTGCGGGATACATGTTGCGGTGGCACTCGCTGTTTCTGATCTTGGCTTTGCAGGTCCTTCGTATATAACGCGGTGAAGCACAATCTCGTCGATGGTGTCCCTTGGCGGCCTTGCAAGCCTTCCACGCGTGCGTCTTTCCACTGACTTTCAGTGCGAAATT
The DNA here is from genome assembly GCA_947184155.2 of Cladocopium goreaui. Taxonomy (NCBI): domain Eukaryota; class Dinophyceae; order Suessiales; family Symbiodiniaceae; genus Cladocopium; species Cladocopium goreaui. The sequence goes on from CAMXCT020001309.1 coordinate 155,834, forward strand.
ATCGAATTTATAGGGTCATTGTGGCTTGAGATCAACATGTGAACAAGGTAGATGTGAAGCCATTTTAGATGGTGTTACAATGTGTTGTTTTGAACAGTTTCCAGCGACTCGAAAGTGTAAGCAATTCTGTGGGGCATATTCTAGGCTTATGGCATCACCAACCGGTCACCAAGCGGTCACCAACCCTGGGTAAAGCAGGTGCGATTGGATCCAAAGCTCTTCAAAGAGGTGCACACCACAAAGCATGGCCTGATGCGGATCTACCAGGCTCACAGGGAGATGGTACGAGATGGTGACGGAACCTCCACTGAATCCTGAAGCCCTCGAGACAGATGGAGAGCTTTTGAATACTTTGAGAAACTATATATCTTACATATCTTAAGCATTCACAAGATACCAGTGACTAAAATAAGATAATAGAATGGGCTAGCGCCCTGGTGCCGCCGACCCCCCCTATTTGGGGGGTCCTGTAGAGAGATAGAGAGATAGAGGGATAGATAGATGGATGGATGGATGGATGGACGGATGGACGGATGGATATTGAGGGGCACCTGGCAGCCAGTGGTCTTTTCTAGTAACAAGTAAATTGCCCGGCAGCCATTCTGGGCTGATGCATCCTTGAACTCTCCGCCCACTTATGCTCAGGAAAGACAAATAATACGTTGCTATCAAGATTCTTTTTTTGCGAAGCTTAGAGACCATTGCAGCAATCTTCCCACATCGATCAGCGCATTCAACCTTTGGGAGGCTCCAAGAGTCTAAGAGAAAAATATGGGAGCAAGAAGATAGTCAGGGCAAGTTCCATAAAAGCCCAAATAAGATATAGTGTAAGTTTATAGGCCATCATGTAGAAGCCACCCGAAGTTCCCACAGTCACTGTGGGCCATGCAACTCTCCTTTGCCACCTCTTCGGCGGCATCATCTTCTGGAAGGAGGCAAAGGCAGGCTGCAACGCTGGGACAGCAAGAGCTTACAGCAGGGCTTGGTGGAAGCTGCTGCGAGGGGGAGTGTAAAGTGTAGAGTGTAGAGTGTGGAGTGTGGAGTGTAAAGTGTGCAGTGATGAGGAGTGTAAAGTGTAACTTGTAAAGCATGGAGTGTCGAGTGAAGAGTGTAGAGTGTAACGTGTAGTGTGTAAAGTATAGAGTGTGGAGTGTGGAGTGTTGAGTGTAAAGTGTGGAGTGTGGAGTGAAAAAGTAAAAAAAAAGTGTGGAGTGTAGAGTGTCAAGTGTAGAGTGTAAAGTGTAGAGTGTGGAGTGCAAAGTGTGGAGTGTGGCCTGCAGCATGTAGCTGTAAGAGTTGTTGCCTTGGAGGCCTGCGGAAGCGTTTGGGGGGTTTGAGGGCGGGCAACGGCAGTCTTGAACCCCCTGAAAAACAGATGGCAGGGGCATGTAGCTGTAGCTGTAAGAGTTGTTGCCTTGGAGGCCTGCGGGAGGGTTGGAAGCGTTTGGGGGGTTTGAGGCCGCGCAAATGGCAGTCTTGAACCCCCTGAAAAACAGATGGCAGGGGCATGTAGCTGTAAGAGTTGTTGCCTTGGAGGCCTGAGGGAGGGTTGGAAGCGTGTGGGGGGTTTGAGGCCGGGCAAACGGCAGTCTTGAACCCCCTGAAAAACAGATGGCAGGGGCATGTATAGCTGTAAGAGTTGTTGCCTTGGAGGCCTGCGGGAGGGTTGGAAGCGTTTGGGGGGTTTGAGGCCAGGCAAACGGCAGTCCTGAACCCCATGAAAAACAGATGGCAGGGGCATGTAGCTGTAAGAGTTGTTGCCTTGGAGGCCTGCGGGAGGGTTGGAAGCGTTTGGAGGGTTTGAGGGCGGGCAAACGGCAGTCTTGAAGCCCCTGAAAAACAGATGGCAGGGGCATGTAGCTGTAAGAGTTGTTGCCTTGGAGGCCTGCGGGAGGGTTGGAAGCGTTTGGGAGGTTTGAGGGCGGGCAAACGGCAGTCTTGAACCTCCTGAAAAACAGATGGCAGGGGCATGTAGCTGTAAGAGTTGTTGCCTTGGAGGCCTGCTTGGAGGCCTGCTTGGAGGCCTGCGGAAGCGTTTGAAGCGTTTGGGGGGTTTGAGGGCGGGCAAACGGCAGTCTTGAACCCCCTGAAAAACAGATGGCAGGGGCTTGTAGCTGTAGCTGTAAGAGTTGTTGCCTTGGAGGCCTGCTTGGAGGCCTGCGGAAGGGTTGGAAGCGTTTGGGGGGTTTGAGGGCAGGCAAACGGCAGTCTTGAACCCCCTGAAAAACAGATGGCAGGGGCATGTAGCTGTAAGAGTTGGTGCCTTGGAGGCCTGCGGAAGCGTTTGGAAGCGTTTAGATGGCAGGGGCATGTAGCTGTAAGAGTTGTTGCCTTGGAGGCCTGCTTGGAGGCCTGCTTGGAGGCCTGCGGAAGCGTTTGAAGCGTTTGGGGGGTTTGAGGGCGGGCAAACGGCAGTCTTGAACCCCCTGAAAAACAGATGGCAGGGGCATGTAGCTGTAGCTGTAAGAGTTGTTGCCTTGGAGGCCTGCTTGGAGGCCTGCGGAAGGGTTGGAAGCGTTTGGGGGGTTCGAAGCCAAGCAAATGGCAGTCTTGAACCCCCTGAAAAACAGATGGCAGGGGCATGTAGCTGTAAGAGTTGTTGCCTTGGAGGCCTGAGGGAGGGTTGGAAGCGTTTGGGGGGCTTGAGGCCGGGCAAACGGCAGTCTTGAACCCCCTGAAAAACGCATGTATAGCTGTAAGAGTTGTTGCCTTGGAGGCCTGCGGGAGGGTTGGAAGCGTTTGGGGGGTTTGAGGCCAGGCAAACGGCAGCCTTGAACCCCATGAAAAACAGATGGCAGGGGCATGTAGCTGTAAGAGTTGTTGCCTTGGAGGCCTGCGGGAGGGTTGGAAGCGTTTGGGGGGTTTGAGGGCGGCGAACGGCAGTCTTGAACCCCCTGAAAAACAGATGGCAGGGGCATGTAGCTGTAATTGGAGGCCTGCGGGAGGGTTGGAAGCGTTTGGGGGGTTTGAGGCCGGGCAAACGGCAGTCTTGAACCCCCTGAAAGACAGATGGCAGGGGCATGTATAGATGTAAGAGTTGTTGCCTTGGAGGCCTGCTTTGAGGCCTGCGAAGCGTTTGAAGCGTTTGGGGGGTTTGAGGGCGGGCAAACGGCAAGCTTGACCCCCTAAAAACCGAATGGCAAGGGCATGTCGCTGTTCTTTTTTGGGGTGTTTGTGAGAGAGGGAACAAGGTATATAGTTTTTGTCCCTTGGAGGCCTGTCTTGGAGGCCTGTCCCGGAGGTTGGAAGCGTTGGGGGGTTTTTGAGGGCGCAAAAACGGCACGTCTTGAACCCCTTGAAAAACAGAATGGCAGAGCATGTAAAGCTGTAAGATTGTTGCCTGGAGGCCTGCGGGAGGTGGAACGTTTTAGAAATGGCAGGGGCCTGGTAGCGCAAGACGTTGTTGGCCTTGGAGGCCGCTGGGGGGGCAATGCCTAGCGGAAGCGTTTGAGCGTTTTGGTTTTTTGATTGAGGGCGGGCAAACGGCAGTCTTGAACCCCCTGAAAAACAGATGGCAGGGGCATGTAGCTGTAGCTGTAAGAGTTGTTGCCTTGGAGGCCTGCTTGGAGGCCTGCGGAAGGGTTGGAAGCGTTTGGGGGTTTGAGGGCGGGCAAACGGCAGTCTTGAACCCCCTGAAAAACAGATGGCAGGGGCATGTATATAGCTGTAAGAGTTGTTGCCTTGGAGGCCTGCGGGAGGGTTGGAAGCGTTTGGGGGGTTTGAGGCCGGGCAAACGGCAGTCTTGAACCCCCTGAAAGACAGATGGCAGGGGCATGTATAGATGTAAGAGTTGTTGCCTTGGAGGCCTGCGGAAGCGTTTGAAGCGTTTGGGTGGTTTGAGGGCGGGCAAACGGCAGTCTTGAACCCCCTGAAAAACAGATGGCAGGGGCATGTATATAGCTGTAAGAGTTGTTGCCACGGGAGGGTTGGAAGCGTTTGGGGGGTTTGAGGCCGGGCAAACGGCAGTCTTGAACCCCCTGAAAAACAGATGGCAGGGGCATGTATAGATGTAAGAGTTGTTGCCTTGGAGGCCTGCGGGAGGGTTGGAAGCGTTTGGGGGGTTTGAGGCCGGGCAAACGGCAGTCTTGAACCTCCTGAAAAACAGATGGCAGGGGCATGTAGCTGTAAGACAGGCTTGAACCCCCTGAAAAGCAGATGGCAGGGGCATGTAGCTGTAAGAGTTGTTGCCTTGGAGGCCTGCGGAGAGTTTGGAGGGTTTGAGGCCGGGCAAACAGCAGGAGCATGTAGATGGCTGGGGCATGTAGCTGACAGAGGTGTTCAGGGGCATGTAGCTGTAAGAGTTGTTGCCTTGATGGCGTGTGCCTTGCTTGCGACCCGAGAGCCAAGTTCCACACCTCCGGTGGTCCCAGGCGCCGCCCCTGCCTTGGCAAAGGCCGGGGTCGGCGGACATTTGCCCCGCATGCAAAGGGAATGTGGCCAGTGAGGTCAAGACAGGGCAAATAGACCATCGAACGGTCTGTGGGAACCAGTTTTCTGTGAGGGACGGCGTTGTGAAGGAAAAAGCGTATGTTTCCATTTGCCCCGCATGCAAAGGGAATGTGGCCAGTGAGGTCAAGACAGGGCAAATAGACCATCGAACGGTCTGTGGGAACCAGTTTTCTGTGAGGGACGGCGTTGTGAAGGAGAAAGCGTATGTTTACATTTGCCCCGTTTGCAAAGGGAATGTGGCCAGTGACGTCAAGACAGGGAAAATAAACCATCGAACGGTCTGTGGGAACCAGTTTTTTGTGAGGAACGGCGTTGTGAAGGAGAAAGCGTATGTTTACATTTGCCCCGCTTGCAAAGGGAATGTGGCCAGTAACGTGAAGACAGGGCAAGTAGACCATCGAAGCGTCTGTGGGAAGCAGTTTTCTGTCAAGGACAGCGTTGTGAAAGAGAAAGGTGGTAAACGACAAGCTGGAGGGTTTTAGGGCTGGCAAACGGCAGACTTGGACGCCCATAAAAAGCCATTGATGTGTGCCCTTGGGGTGCCTGTTGGCTGCCAGAGTGGCCATAAGAAGCCATTGATGTGTGGCCTTGGGGTGGCTGTTGGCTGCAGGATGAAGCATGCCAAGTCAACGTTTTAAGGGTTTCAAGGTTTTTAAGGGTTTCGAGCGTTTTAAGGGTTTTAAGGATTTGGAGGGTTTTAGGGCTGGCAAACGGCAGACTTGGACGCCCATAAGAAGCCATTGATGTGTGCCCTTGGGGTGCCTGTTGGCTGCCAGAGTGGCCATAAGAAGCCATTGATATGTGGCCTCGCGGTGGCTGTTGGCTGCAGGATGAAGCATGCCAATTCAGCGTTTTAAGGGTTTTAAGGTTTTTAAGGGTTTGGAGCGTTTTAAGGGTTTTAAGGGTTTGGAGGGTTTTAGGGGTGGCAAACGGCAGACTTGGACGCCTATAAGAGGCCATTGATGTGTGCCCTTGGGGTGCCTGTTGGCTGCCAGAGTGGATAAGAAGCCATTGATGTGTGCCCTTGGGATGCCTGTTGGCTGCCAGAGTGGCCATAAGAAGCCATTGATGTGTGGCCTCGCGGTGCCCATAAGAAGCCATTCATGTGTGGCGTCGGGGTGGCCATAAGAAGCCATTGATGTGTGGCCTCGGGGTGGCTGTTGGCTGCAGGATGAAGCATGCCAAGTCAGCGTTTTAAGGGTTTTAAGGTTTTTAAGGGTTTGGAGCGTTTTAAGGGTTTTAAGGGTTTGGAGGGTTTTAGGGCTGGCAAACGGCAGACTTGGACGCCCATAAGAAGCCATTGATGTGTGCCCTTGGGATGCCTGTTGGCTGCCAGAGTGGCCATAAGAAGCCATTGATGTGTGGCCTCGCGGTGGCTGTTGGCTGCAGGATGAAGCATGCCAAGTCAATGTTTGAAGGGTTTTAAGGGTTTGGGGCGTTTTAAGGGTTTGGAGGGTTTTAGGGCTGGCAAACGGCAGACTTGGACGCCCATAAGAAGGCATGGATGTGTGCCCTTGGGGTGCTTGTTGGCTGCCAGAGTGGCCATAAGAAGCCATTGATGTGTGGCCTCGCGGTGCCCATAAGAAGCCATTCATGTGTGGCGTCGGGGTGGCCATAAGAAGCCATTGATGTGTGGCCTCGGGGTGGCTGTTGGCTGCAGGATGAAGCATGCCAAGTCAGCGTTTTAAGGGTTTTAAGGTTTTTAAGGGTTTGGAGCGTTTTAAGGGTTTGGAGGGTTTTAGGGCTGGCAAACGGCAGACTTGGACGCCCATAAGAAGCCATTGATGTGTGCCCTTGGGGTGCCTGTTGGCTGCCAGAGTGGCCATAAGAAGCCATTGATGTGTGGCCTCGCGGTGCCCATAAGAAGCCATTCATGTGTGGCCTCGGGGTGGCCATAAGAAGCCATTGATGTGTGGCCTCGGGGTGGCTGTTGGCTGCAGGATGAAGCATGCCAAGTCAGCGTTTAAAGGGTTTTAAGGTTTTTAAGGGTTTGGAGCGTTTTAAGGGTTTGGAGGGTTTTAGGGCTGGCAAACGGCAGACTTGGACGCCCATAAGAAGCCATTGATGTGTGCCCTTGGGGTGCCTGTTGGCTGCCAGAGTGGCCATAAGAAGCCATTGATGTGTGGCCTCGCGGTGGCTGTTGGCTGCAGGATGAAGCATGCCAAGTCAACGTTTTAAGGGTTTTAAGGTTTGTAAGGGTTTGG
>CAMXCT020001310.1:0-12500 GCA_947184155.2 Cladocopium goreaui
GGCTAGCGCCCAGGTGCCGCCGACCCCCCTAATTGGAGGGGGGTACTGTAGAGAGAGAGAGGGAGACGGACAGCAAGACAGACATATGGCCGTTTGCTTCTCAAGCCTGTGGCCTTGTCGTCGCTTTTGCGTGCGGGCGTGGCGCCTGTTGGGGTACCTTTTGCATCGGAGTTGGGCGGACTTTTGGAGGAGTTGGAAGGTTTGGAGGGTTTAACGCCTATAAGAAGCCATTGCTGCGGCCGTGGGGTGCCCTTCAGCCATTGCTGTGGCCTTGTGGTGGCTTTTGCGTGCGGGAGTGGCGCGTGTTGGGCTTGTTGGGGTACCTTTTCCCTGCGGAGCTGGGCGGACTTTTGGAGGGTTTGGAGGGTTTGGAGGGTTTGGAGCGTTTGAGGCCTGGCAAACGGCAGCCTTGAACGCGTATAAGAAGCCATTTCTGCGGCCGTGGGGTGCCCTTGAGCCATTGCTGTGGCCTTGTGGTGGCTTTTGCGTGCGGCAGTGGCGCGTGTTGGGCTTGTTGGGGTACCTTTTCCCTGCGGAGCTGGCCGGACTTTTAGAGGTTTGGAGGGTTTTGGAGGGTTTTGGAGCGTTGGAGGCCTGGCAAACGGCAGCCTTGAACGCGTATAAGAAGCCATTGCTGCGGCCGTGGCGTGCTCTTGAGCCATTGCTGTGGCCTTGTGCTGGCTTTTGCGTGCGGGAGTCGCGCGTGTTGGGCTTGTTGGGGTACCTTTTCCTTGCGGAGCTGGCCGGACTTTTGGAGGGTTTGGAGGGTTTTGGCTGGTTTTGGAGCGTTTGAGGCCTGGCAAACGGCAGCCTTGAACGCGTATAAGAAGCCATTGCTGCGGCCGTGGGGTGCTCTTGAGCCATTGCTGTGGCCTTGTGGTGGCTTTTGCGTGCGGGAGTGGCGCGTGTTGGGCTTGTTGGGGTACCTTTTCCTTGCGGAGCTGGCCGGACTTTTGGAGGGTTTGGAGAGTTTTGGAGCGGTATTTGGAGGTTTTGAGGCTGGCAAAACGGCAGCCTGACCGCGTTAGAAAAGCATTGCTGCGGCGTCTTCTTTGGTGCCCTTGAGCCATTGCTGTGGCCTTGTGGTGGCTTTTGCGTGCGGCAGTGGCGCGTGTTGGGCTTGTTGGGGTACCTTTTCCCTGCGGAGCTGGCCGGACTTTTGGAGGGTTTTGGAGGGTTTTGGAGGGTTTTGGAGCGTTTGAGGCCTGGCAAACGGCAGCCTTGAACGCGTATAAGAAGCCATTGCTGCGGCCGTGGGGTGCTCTTGAGCCATTGCTGTGGCCTTGTGGTGGCTTTTGCGTGTTGGGGCTTGTTGGGGTACCTTTTCCTTGCGGAGCTGGCCGGACTTTTGGAGGGTTTGGAGGGCGGACTTTTGGAGGGTTTGGAGGGTTTTGGAGGGTTTTGGAGCGTTTGAGGCCTGGCAAACGGCAGCCTTGAACGCGTATAAGAAGCCATTGCTGCGGCCGTGGGGTGCTCTTGAGCCATTGCTGTGGCCTTGTGGTGGCTTTTGCGTGTGGGAGTGGCGCGTGTTGGGCTTGTTGGGGTACCTTTTCCTTGCGGAGCTGGCCGGACTTTTGGAGGGTTTGGAGGGTTTTGGAGCGTTTGAGGCCTGGCAAACGGCAGCCTTGAACGCGTATAAGAAGCCATTGCTGCGGCCGTGGGGTGCCCTTGAGCCATTGCTGTGGCCTTGTGGTGGCTTTTGCGTGCGGGAGTGGCGCGTGTTGGGCTTGTTGGGGTACCTTTTCCTTGCGGAGCTGGCCGGACTTTTGGAGGGTTTGGAGGGTTTTGGAGGGTTTTGGAGGGTTTTGGAGCGTTTGAGGCCTGGCAAACGGCAGCCTTGAACGCGTATAAGAAGCCATTGCTGCGGCCGTGGGGTGCCCTTGAGCCATTGCTGTGGCCTTGTGGTGGCTTTTGCGCGCGGCAGTGGCGCGTGTTGGGCTTGTTGGGGCACCTTTTCCCTGCGGAGCTGGCCGGACTTTTGGAGGGTTTGGAGGGTTTTGGAGGGCTTTGGAGCGTTTGAGGCCTGGCAAACGGCAGCCTTGAACGCGTATAAGAAGCCATTGCTGCGGCCGTGGGGTGCGCTTGAGCCATTGCTGTGGCCTTGTGGTGGCTTTTGTGTGCGGGAGTGGCGTGTGTTGGGCTTGTTGGTACCTTAACGAGAGAGGGCTATGTGCGCGGAAAAGTTCCACACCTGCGGTGGTCCCAGGCGCCGCCCCGGCCTTGGCGAAGGCCGGGGTCGGCGGATATTTGTACATCTTGTACCACATACTAGTATCACATATTCTCTTAAGCAGAGTAGAGAAGAGTAGAGTATGAAATTGAAACGAATTGTATACCTTGGTACAAGAAACAGAGACCTGCACTTGTGTGATGGCATGCAGAAGAGTTGAGGTTTGTGCAATGCAGCGTGGATATCGTTAAGGGACAAGACCAAGGTATAGGTTGAAACATTATCATTTCGCTTGTCAAGAAACACCAATCAAAGTCCTTCGCGGTGATGCATGGTGGCTCCAGCATTCTGCCGCGATCCACACATTAAGGAAACACCTCGAATCTCCTGCTTTTGCGTGGAAAGTTGCAATGGCCACGGTCGAAGGTGTGCCAGCCCTTGAGGAGCTGTCGCTCGTTAATGTGCGCGGAGAGCAGTGCATGCCAGGTGACGAGACCAACTTGGGCGAATTGCTCTTGACGGCTGCAAACACAACGTCAGAGAATGTGTGTTTGGAAGTTGAAGCCGAAAGTTACACTTTTGCCCAGGTGAGGCAAACATGTGAATCTCTTTTTACTTTCAAAATAATGATTTCGGTCCACTGTTTTCTTCCATGGGTCCATTTTCAAATCGCAGCATGGACTGATGCCAAACATTGCCAAACTGATCTGGACCTCCCCAGTTCTGCCTCTCACCAACGCCGAGCAGACGAGCATGTGGTGACCATTGTGCTTGACCGCGGAGTGAAGAGCATCGCATCTGTACATTTGCTGTTATGCTCGAACGGTGTGCTTACAGCGCATGTGATGTCGGAGAGTGGAAAAACTTCAAATTTGGCTGGAAGTCTCTCGTCCCCCAGTCATGATTTCCAATTCCGCTGTGTTAGAGAACCTGGGATTGAAGGACATTGCTGCGACAATGTGCTAGATGTGGAGTCCACATCTAGCACATTGCGACCAAAGTCGCAGCAATGTGGACTTGGCTTTGAAGAAGACAGATAACGAAGGCAACAAGATAGCCATGCACTGCTAGGTATGATCAGGAAGACCTCGACAGATTGCCTACCTCATTTTCACCAGCGGATCTACTGGCAAGCCCCAGGCTGTGATGATCTGTCACAAAGCAGCGTTGCGTGTGGTGCGCATCTGGGGAGGTATGTTGGCCTTGGTCCCCATGATCGATTTGCTCAGGTTACTTCCATGTCATGGGATGTGCACATCATTGAAGTCTATGGCGCAATCTCAGCAAGAGCAACCAGCGTGACATGCCCTGACATGATCAAAAAGTCTGGTCCTGGCATGCAGCTGTGGCTGAAGAATCAAAAAATCACTGGAATGAGCGTGGTGCCATCGCACCTGCGCACCATGTCTGGTGGTGGAACAGATGTCTCAGGACTTCCGCATCTTCGAATCCTGAACGTGGGAGGAGAGGCCCTGGGAGCAGATGTGGTGTCAACTTGGGCCCCAAGTCGCTGCCTCTTCATCAACAGCTACGGACCCTCAGAAATTTCAGTGGTCTGCACAGCTGCTTGTTTGAAGCCAGGTGACGCCATCACCATTGGTGTTGCACTCTTGAGGAAGAAGAAGACCAAGGCCAAATTCATCGAGTTGCCGAGCATTGGCCGTGTCTACAAAACGGGAGATCTGGCTTCATGTAGTTTAAGTTCTTTCAGGCGGTATGTCACATTGTGGCAGCTCGCGTGAGTTAGGTATGGTCCATACCCAACTCACTTGAAGCTGCCACGATGTGATACCGGTATGGTTCCAGCCTGTGGGGTGAGGGGAAAGACCCTGAAGCAAAATGCCTTCGGAAAAAGGACCGGGAAGAGATTCGTGGCTTCACAGTTCACAGTACCGGGCCGGATGAAGTCAAAAGTATTCAATAGCTAATAATTGGATATTGAACGGGCTCTCTTCAGCTTGCTGGGGATAGCCATCGTGCATACTTCCGACCTCAGCCAACTAACTACATAGTGGTAACGAGAATGATTATTGGGGTTGAACATGATCCCCATTTGCCATTGTGTTTTAGATGGGGTGATACCACCAACCAGCTCAGGGGATGCAAAACGTCTTTGGTGTTTTATTTGCCCTCCACATTTCTCCACCACCGGGAGGGTTTTCATTCGCCAGTCCTATGCGAGTTTATTCTTTGTGGTCCTTTTCTGGTCCAACAATGTTTATCTTTGAGAGTCTGAATGTTGAGCAAAACTGTCTTCTTCAATTTTCATGATCTATTTTGAATTGAACTGATTTTAGATTAATTTTGAATTATCATCATACTCAGTAAAAAGAGCAAAACAAAACCAGATGTTTTTTGCTTTTTATGTTTCAGTTAATGTTTTTTTTAACGCTTTTAAATGATTTAAACCAGGGGTAACAAAAACAAAAATACAGCACGTACATGTATATGATATAGGATTGCTTGGGATTGTTGTGTTTTTTGATTTTGTTTTGATGCTTTTTATTGTCGTTTTTGGTTTTTTGCGTTTTATTTATCCGTTTGTTTGCGGGCAGTTTGCCTCCAGGATTGAATGTCTGTTTTTTTCCAAGTTTTTACGAATATTTCATATATTTCCATTCATCAGTTTTCAAGTTCGAATAGAACCAGATTAAAATCCAGAAAAGCCAGGTAATAAAAGCAAACTGAGCCCTCTTCCTGACTTATGTAAGTGTAACCACATTTGGGCCACCAAGGCTTCGAGTTTCTCTTGTCAGAGTTTGGAGAGTGAAACATCTTGTTCTGCCTTTAGAAACTTCACTGCCTTGCTCGAGCGGATTGGCAGGAGATGAAGCATTGCGAGGCCTGCTCTTTTGAGGAAGAATTGGCCGCCGTGCTCAGAGCGGTGACAAGCGAAGAGGTGCCGCATGTGCAAACGGGATGTGCAAAGGGGATCTGCAAACGGGATGATGTTGAGAAAGGAATCTAAACCCTAAAGAACTAGAACCTTGGCAAAAGAATTCAACCTTTCACGTTGATCCCATCGTCTTGTGTGACCAGTGTCTTGGTCCTCTGGTCCCTTGGTCCGGTGGCCTCTTGTCACATGTTTTCAGCATTTTTCTATGTTTTCCAGTGTCGACCGTTTGTAAACCTTGGATTTCTCTTTGGAAGCACTGTAAACTTCTATGTAAACTTGTGGATTTCTCTGGACAGGCGGCGGAGGTCGAGCATCGTCTGTGCTTCGTCTAAGGAGCGGTTGCATGGGGTTGGGCCGGTTGGGCGTAACTCCGCTCCAGATGAGATGTACGTAATCCCGTCCCCTTAATATTTAACAACCCACTACACCTCCTGGTTTCGTATTGGATCTATTTACCAGTAGCACCGCACAAGGCGGTGGCGGAAGTTTCCAAAATAGGAAACCTATAGGAAGGGTTGGTTGTTGTGACTCACGGATGGCAGAGCGAATCCACTGATGGACCGAAAGGCGGTTGGAGCTGTGTTTTTGGAGTGGCTGCAATGTTTGCGGTGGTCACCTGGTCGGTCACCTCACCCACAACTGCTGGATGTAGTGTGGTGTAGTGCAGCTGTAGTTGTAGTTGTAGTGTAGTGGAGTTGTAGTTGTGGCGTAGTGTAACTAGTGTAGTGTAGTTGCAGTTGCATTTGTGGTGGTGTAATGCGTGTAGTGTAATGTAATGCAATGCAGTGTGGGGTAGGGTAATGTAGTGTAGTGTAACTGAGTGTAGTGTGGTGTGGTGTGGTGTGTGTAGTGTAATGCAATTAGTGTAGCGTAGTGTAGTGTAGTGCAGCGTAGTGTAGTGTAGTGTGTAGTGTAGTGTAGTGTAGCTTGGTGTAGTGTGGTGAAATGCAATTAGTGTAGTGTAGTTGTAGTTGCAGTTGTAGTTGTAGTTGTAGTGTAGTGTAGTGTTATGTAATGTGTTGTAGTTGTAGTTGTAGTTGTAGTTGTAGTAGTAGTTGTAGTTGTAGTTAGTGTTAGTGTAGTGTAGTGTCGTGTCGCGTGGTGTAGTGTAGTGTACTGTAGTGTAGTGGAGTGTAATGTTGTGAGGTGTACTGTAGTATAATGGAGTGGGGTGTAGTGTAGTGTAGTGCAGTGTAGTGTAATGTAATGAGTGTAGTCTTTTGTAGTTGTAGTTGTAGTTGATGCGATGTAGTGGAATGTAGTGTAGTGTAGTGTAGTGTAGTGGAATGTAGTGTAGTGTAATTGAGTGTAGTGTAGTGGAGTGTAGTGTAGTGGAATGGAATGTTGTGTAGCGTAGAGGTAGTGTAGTGTAGCGTAGAGGTAGTGTAGTGTAGCGGAGGGTAGTGTAATGTAGTGTAGTGTAGTGGAATGTAGTGTAGTTACTGGAGTGTAGTGTGGTGTAGTGGTGGTTGTAGTTGAAAATGCTACAAAACCCTCACGTTTTTACTCACTTTTGAGAAGGTGCACAATCCCTTGTGCCTGCCACGCGCAACGACATCTGAACGTCCAAAAGTGGTCCGAACATGGTGTGTTTTGTACATTTTGACTTCGAAATCTGCTTCGCGCCACAACGGCGTGCACTTTTCAACATCGCAACTTCCAAAAGTGGTCCGAACCTGGTGTGTTTTGTACATTTTGAAATCGAAACGTGTTTTGCGCCACAACGGCGTGCACTTTTTCGACATCTCAACTTCAAAAAGTGGTCCGAGAATGGTGTGCTTTGTACATTTTGACTTCGAAATGTGCTTCGCGCCACAACGGCGTGCACTTTTTCATCTCGCATCTGGCCAGATGGCTCCGCACCCGCCGCTTTAGCGAGCCTACTTTTCGCCCCTCCGGAGCCACAAATCATTGGGAAAAGAGCGTTTTGCGACTTTCCTACTGTTTCGCGCATCTGCATCTTCTTTCTTCTGACTCTTTCTCTTCTATCATCTTCTCTCTTCTACTCTGCTCTTCTCTCCGCCTCTTCCCCATCTCTGCTTTTCATCTGTCCATATTGTTGGAAGTTTGACTTCTAAACTTCCTTCGGTTATATAATACGTATATATATATATATATATGTGTGTGTGTGTACGCATAGTGATAAAGAGAATCTTGGGTTTGAAGATGATCCGGATCTTATTTACCACTGTATTTTTCGATGGGGTGAAACCACCAACCAGCTGAGGGGATGAAGAACAACGTCATTTCTCCACCACCGAGAATGTTTTTATTCGCCGTTTCTATGGAGCTGCTCTTTTTCGGCTCTCTTTCCGGCTTTGCCACGGCTCAGGCGAGGCTGTTTCAAACTCATGATTTCAATCTTGAATTAGGTTTGACAAAACTTGACATAGTTTCAGTGGTGATTTCTGGACCATTGACTGAGAGTCAAAGCATTTTGAAACAAACCGCGCAACATCAGGAACCTCCGGCCATGACTGTGCTGCTGGAGCCTGAGCTTGGGCCGGTTCGCGGCGAGCCAGGTAACTTTGAAGCGATTTTCATTGATGGCAGCTGCCAGGTTTCCTGAATCCCCAGTCAAGCAAAGGGCCTATGAGAAGGCAAGTTGAGTGATGCAAAATGTTTGGGAATGTTTCAGAGTGAGGGGATCCAAACATGTTCAAACCGTGCTATACAGAAACCAGCAATCCAACCGAACGTTTGTTTTAAAGTGGTAGTTCACCTTCTATGGGTCATGCAAGTGGATTTGAGCATGCCACGCCGCGCTCCTTGGGCAGGTGCACAAAATGCTGACAGGGCTCCGCGAACGAGTGGCTGCTGGCGCCTAAGCACGTTGTGCATGGATGGTTTCATGTTTTCGAAAAACGTGTTTGTTGAAGACTCAAGAACCACATGACCGTGGAGAGACCGTGGACAAACCACCTAGCACTGTCCTGGAAAGAGCTAAATTATGCTAAATTTGTTTTGGACTCCCCCGGACAAAAACATATTTGCATCTAGGTAGTGGGAGCATGGGGTGTCAGAATGATGATACTCTCCTGCCAATTAACATAGGTATGGAAATCCGCGGTGTTAACCAAGCAGCTTCCCAATTGAACCTTAGCGTATATCTAAGTATACTTATATACGTATATATATATATATTCGTACATATATAACTATACCAGTAGTACCCGCACGAGGCGGGGCGGAAGTTGCCTTAAAGATATATATAAGACCTTTCTCATCTATAGAACTTGCATGCGCCGTGCGCCAGCCAAGCCCGTGCCTGCGTGCACTCTGCGAAACTGGTGTCTTGTTTCACATGTCACATTTGAAGCTCCACTTCACACTTCACACTTGACAGTCTTCACACTCCACACTACACACTTCACACTGCACTCTTCACACTGCACTCTTCGCACTTTACGCTCCACACTCTTCACACTTCACACTGCACTCTCTGCACTCCAGACTTCACACTTCACACTGCGCACTTCACAGTCCACACTTCACACTGCACTCTTCGCACTCCAAACGTCACACTTCACAGTCCACACTTCACACTTCACACTCCACACTTCACACTGCACTCTTCTTGCCCCACACTTCACACTGCACCCTTCATCTCATCTGAGCTCTTCTCACCTTATCCCAGCTGAGCTCTTCTCATCTCATCTCTTCTCATATGTCATCTAAGCTTTCATGAATCACTTCCCAGTACTACTACAAAGGAACTTGCATGCGCAGTGCGCCAGCCAGGCCCGTGCGTGCGTGCTTTGTGCGAAGCTGTTGCAATGTTGTTGTCCAAGAACATGACCTTCGCGCGCCCCCGGTGCAATGCAACGTGAAGCAAGCACTTTCGTCACACATCACATTGCACCCTTCACACTTCACATCTCAGCTCTTTTTATCTGGTTTCATGTCTTACCATATGTCAGCTACGTTCTTCTTGGCTATGTTCATGTCATCTGAGCGCAGCTCAAACTTTCTCATGCGTTGGACCTACTTTCAACTTATCTCGGCGCTTCTGCACGTCAGCAAGGTTGAGCGTAACTCATGTCGATCCTTCTACATGCCAAAAGGCGTAGACCATAAAATATTTACAATATGGAGGTTATTCATGCCAAGCGTTGATGCATTGCATCAAATCGCAACGGCAAGTGTAAACATGGTGTAGTCGTTACCCGTTATGCATCATCATTGATTGCATACCCTTCATTTAAGCCAAACACAGCTGCGAGCATCACAGCATGACTTGTTCTGTGGGTCGGCCGACGTCAACTACTATACACGTAGATGACACTAGCACAAAAATAGAACTCACTAATTAGAAGCTGACAAATCACTTTCGCAGCCTGGATGCAGCCACTCCAATACGATTTACGATGTTCAGCTGCAAAAGACAATAGTATTACGCATGCAGCCGCGGCACCGAGCAACCTTGACACAGCCATTACAATGCGATCTGCAGAGACTGAATTGCAAAACACAAAAGAACTACGTGCAACGGGCTCGGAAACTGCAGCTCCAAAACCGAGATCTCGACGCCAAAGCGACAAAAAGACGATTTTGAAGCACTTTTTAAAAGGAATTTTAAAAGGACAATTATTAGCGCCAAAATTGAGAAAATCTGCTGACAAATCACTTTCGCAGCTTTGATGCAGCCATTCCAATACGATTTACGATCTTCAGCTGCAAAAGACAATAGTATTGCGCATGCAGCCGCTGCACCAAGCAACCTTGACGCAGCCACTACACTGCGATCTGCAGAGACTGAGTTGCAAAAGACAATAGAACTACGTGCAATGGCATCCGAAAATGCAGCTCCAAAACCGGATCTCGACGCCAAACTCGACGCCAAAGCGACAAAAAGACGATTTTGAAGCACTTTTTGAAAGGAATTGTAAAAGGACAATTATTAGCGCCAAAATTGAGAAAATCTGCTGACAAATCACTTTCGCAGCTTTGATGCAGCCATTCCAATACGATATACGATCTTCAGCTGCAAAAGACAATAGTCTTACGCATGCAGCCGCTGCACCAAGCAACCTTGACGCAGCCACTACAATGCGATCTGCAGAGACTGAGTTGCAAAACACAATAGAACTACGTGCAATGGCGTCGGAAATTGCAGCTCCAAAACCGGATCTCGACGCCAAAGCGACAAAAAGACGATTTTGAAGCACTTTTTAAAAGGAATTTTAAAAGGAAAATTATTAGCGCCAAAATTGAGAAAATCTGCTGACAATTCACTTTCGCAGCCTTGATGCAGCCATTCCAATACGATTTACGATCTTCAGCTGCAAAAGACAATAGTATTACGCATGCAGCCGCTGCACCAAGCAACCTTGACGCAGCCACTACAATGCGATCTGCAGAGACTGAGTTGCAAAACACAATAGAACTACGTGCAATGGCGTCGGAAATTGCAGCTCCAAAACCGGATCTCGACGCCAAAGCGACAAAAAGACGATTTTGAAGCACTTTTAAAAAGGAATTTTAAAAGGAAAATTATTAGCGCCAAAATTGCGAAAATCTGCTGACAATTCACTTTCGCAGCCTTGATGCAGCCATTCCAATACGATTTACGATCTTCAGCTGCAAAAGACAATAGTATTACGCATGCAGCCGCTGCACCGAGCAACCTTGACGCAGCCACTACAATGCGTTTCGCAGCATCCCGTAGCAAACCTGAACCTATCTACGCACGTGGCAACATCAAATGACGACAATGTGGCAACATCAAATGACGACAATGAAGCAGCCATTCCAATGCGATCTGCCACCAGACCTTCAAGAACCGCAAAGAACTACGCACACAGGAACAACCACTCGTTGCAAAACACATAGGAGGAACACTTCGCGCATGCAACGACCCCAGCCGCAACCGCCGCACAGACGAAGTACCTTTCATCGCCGGCTGCAGCCACTTTACACGGAAAAACACAAGGTTTCGTGCTCCGGCTTCCTCCCCAAAACATAGCCCATGCAACATTCATGCAGCCATTACATTGCGTTTTGCAGCATCCCGTAGCAAACCTGCACCTATCTACGCACGTGGCAACACCAAATGACAACAATCATGCAGCCATTCCAATGCGATCTGCCACCACAGCTTCCAGAAACGTATAGAACTACGCACACAGGAACAACCACTCGTTGCAAACCACATAGGAGGAACAATTCGCGACAGAAACGACCCCAGCCGCAACCGCCGCACAGACAAGGTACCTTTCATCGCCGGCTGCAGCCACTTTACACGGAAAAACACAAGGTTTCGTGCTCCGGCTTCCTCCCCAAAACATAGCCCATGCAACATTCATGCAGCCATTACACTGCGTTTCGCAGCATCCCGTAGCAAACCTGCACCTATCTACGGACGTGGCAACACCAAATGACAACAATCATGCAGCCATTCCAATGCGATCTGCCACCACAGCTTCAAGAAACGCATAGAACTACGCACGCAGGAACAACCACTCGTTGCAAAACACAACCACTCGTTGCAAAACACATAGGAGGAACAATTCGCGACAGAAACGACCGCAGCCGCACCTGCCGCACAGACGAGGTACCTTTCATCGCCGGCTGCAGCCACTTTACACGGAAAAACGCATGGTTTCGTGCTCCGGCTTCCTCCCCAAAACAGAGCCCTTGCAACATCATGCAGCCATTCCAATGCGATCTGCAAGCACAGATTCCAAAACACCTTATAACTACGCACACACAAGCACACCCAATCCCTTCCTCAACAATTCCCCTTCATTATCACTTCCCTTCGTCACCACTCCCCTTCATCACCACTTCCCATCGTCCCCACCTCCCTTCGTCACCACTCCCCTTCATCACCACTCGTCACCAGTCCCCTTCATCACCACTTCCCATCGCAACCACATCCCTTCGTTACCACCCTGTGTCATAGCTTCTTATGCTTTTGTTATGTATTCTTATGTGATCTACCACCCATCATCAAGGTCAATTCCATAGCTTCTTATTCTTTTGTTATGTATTGTTAGATTATGTATTGTTCTGTGATCCACCACCCTTCATCATAGTCAATTGCATCAAGTAAAAGTCATTCGTAACTCGGAAGTATTGCTTCCCAACTTCCTTTGAGGAAGTATTGCTTCCCAACTTCCTTTGATTATATATAATACGTATATATCTATATGTATATGTACGCATACATACACATATTTACATATATATAAATACATATATTATACATAATATAGTATATTCAAACATACAATTTGTAGTGACTCCCGGTCTTGTCTTGTTTGGCGTTTGGGAGTGACTTCAAGCACATCAAACTTTGCATGATTACAAACCACGAACAAAGCAATTCGGGTCTCTCAACACTCTTGTAGGTACACCCCTGAAGACCTAGACCTTATTCTAGGTATTTGGATGTTAGGGGGGGCACTTTGTACCCTTTAAAGCGATTTTCAT